>OX401414.1:28503442-29015799 GCA_947846245.1 Cerastoderma edule
ATCGTTTCGATGTATCTTACTGTTTCACTGATTGACTTGAGCAACGCCCAAGCCAGGACTGACGGTTATAAGGAGTCTATGTTGTGAAATATGTAAACATTCACCGAGGATTGACTCGTCATTCTGACATGTCAATTTACCTCCTTACTAAGGTTCCAGCTACCTTGGTTCACATGCATCAACATCGAAAATTGTACAGACTTTCTCTTAGATTGAGATTTAAATTTTATGAAATAATGTCTGCAAAACATGAAATGATTACACAGATTCATGTTACTCAAAATAATTCGAAGTGAAGTTTGATTTTTATTCTGATGGGGCAATCTAACACTTGAAAGGATCAAACTAGTGTCAGACTTTTCAAATTATTATTTATTGATAAGACGAGATATGTAAAATAAACTTATATTCCACCAAATAATGGCATCAGTTGACTTAAAACAATTAAAAAGCAGCTTAAAGCTTTTTGACATTTTAGTGCACCTGCCCAGATAACATTTATTGGGCAAAAAATCATCACCTTGTGTTAATTAAACGCTCTCCTCAAGTTAATGTGCAGAATACAGACATGTTAAGTGCATGGATTGATTAAAAAATGAAATAATTCACAACTGTGAGTAAAAGGATTTGTTAATTCACAATAACAATGGAAGTATTTGTCTTCAAACGTTGAGACAACAATTTTGTTGCTCTGTCCAGCATTATATTAATGGCGCGAAAGTTTGACATGACGGGAGATATTGCCCGATGCAAGTATACGGCCTTCCGTGGTGAAATTTGTCGGTCTGGACTTGCGGACTAGATCTTTTGAAAAAAACCTACTAAATCATCTATTAATATTTTGTTTAAATTCATTACAATCTTGACAGACTGTAAGTAGCCGAGTAGGTAAATATGCTCACATTGGGGGTAAGTAAGAAATGTTGAGCATATAAAGTTACTTTGAGTCAGGTTTGGTGAAATTATGAAAGAGGATGAGTAAAATTGATAGACTTAGTGAGTGAGACAAAAAACAAGGCTTTGTTAAAAAGAATAGCTATTTATATGAATAAGTTAGAAATGTAAATATGAAACATTTTGATACAGGTGATTTCCTTAAGATGCAATTGAAGCTACTTGAATCATGTTTTCTGGCCCAATTTATTAAAACTTGAATAAACTTATAGGCTAAGGAGGTTAATGCTATATCAAACTATATTATTGGGTAAACTTTCGGTCAGATTATAGTAGCTATCACCTTAACAACAATCCACACATCTCAAAAATCCTTAAAACGAGAAATAAACAAATGTTAGCCTTTTTATTTGTTCAGATTGCCTGATTATCTCTTACCTGGTCACGTAATACACAAATTTTCACCTGACCAATCAGAATTCACTATTTTAGATATGTAAACAAACAGGTTGTTGATAGACATAATTGAATTGGAGACAACTATATTTTAAGAACAAAATAACTTATGAAAAATGAGTTTATCAAATAGGGTCGCACAGCATGATTCATAAATTACAGGGCTCACGCTGTCGGTCGCCAAATGCGCCAAATGCGAATATTATTTCATTCTGGCGAAAGATTTCCCGATTTGGCGAATTTGCTTGGCGCATGTTTTTTCATTCAACTTTACGATATTTCCACCTGTCCGGACATTACAGACAGTTAAGTTATATCTTTTGACACACTTAACAGTATCTCCGAAAACCCCAAATTAATCCGCTAATTGTTATCCCCGTGTCAAACCATGCCTGAGGCGTGTATTAATCGGGTCTTTATTATGTGTAAACAACTCGACACACTTGATTGGTAGACTCGATGCGGTTGTTCCACGAAAACCGATTACTATTTACCGCATTCCGTCCAGTGTTTTATGATGCATGGTAGAATGCGAGAATTTGAAGAGGGTTTATTTGTAAAGTATTTTGATATTGACAGTTCGCTTCCTTCGTCGATGCAACGGTACTATTCAAATTGCGATCCTCTATTATTAATCATTCAAATCATCATACCGGAGTCTTGACGCGAGTAAAAACAAATAGACCTAAGATCATGTTTACTTTCCATATCGGACATTTCTAAAATAAATAACAAAACTGAGAATTCAGAAATGTATAGTCTTCAATATGATTTGATGTTATCTGAGATGAAAGATTCATTTTGATTTTGTCACTCAAAGCGTAGCCTTTAGTTATACCATATTTGGTCTAAATTTGTTCGGAAGGGGAAGGGGAATGTCTTGGCTTTTTTTTTCTTTTTTTTAACATAATATTTTTATTGGCATTACACATTACATATTTATGACATTACAATTTTAATAAAAATGGTGAAACATAACAAACAGAAACAATTAACCAAGAGGATTTAACACATATGTACATATAACATGAAGAGTGTTTAAAATAAAGAAATTTTAATTGGAGCCATTTGCTCAGAATTTGGCTCCTACTTCTTTAATTTGGCTCCTATTTTTGTCATTTGGCGAATGTGCTGGCGCAGACTTTTTTACAGCCAGGGTGAGCCCTGAATTAATTTACATGACTTTTATGAACATAACTAAAGTCCATATATTTTTTCTATAATTTATCTGTACTCATATCCTTTCATGTGCCTTTAACAGTTTGCTTGGAATGGTGAGTCATTTGAGACCCATGGGATGTCATATCTTTTGATACCATATGTAGACAATAGAAACAAGGAAATATCATTAATTTGGATTGATAACTTTGGTATGTTACATAAATGAGTGTTGGTATACACTAGACAGATGTGTAATGTGACGATGGAAGTGATTTATAACAGAAATAGCAATGTTTGAAAATACTTACCAAAAAGTAATATTGCCTTGCAGGGTTTTCGTGATCCCCAACGTACATAGTAAATGGATTGACCCCATAAAGATCATTATTTTCCTTTTAAAATTCCATATTATATGATGGGTCAAAAGTCCCCATGTAAGATTGAAGCAAGAAGGTAAGGAAAAACCGTGGCCTTGAAATGATAATGAAAACAATTATAGATGATATAATTGGTTGTTTCATGTTTTATTCTGTATTGTTATTGTTGAGAATGAAAGGCTCCAAGACTATCCCTCATTTGGTCAGTTTACTCCTGTGTCGACTTGTAAAGGAATCTTTCATCTATTACCTTTTTATAAAAGATCGGTTTGGTTATGACTTCTCTGGTAAAATTCTTTATTTTGAATTAAAACGAGATATCATTTAGTTATCATGTAACACTCGGAGGTGAAATTGCAGTTGAAGCGAGCGCATGGCAAAAATAGTCAGTCTTTGACTGCAATTTTTCTGCCAAGTGCTAGACATGACACCTTTATAAAGCATGGGCTATCATATACCCCCAGAACTTGAAAGTTAATGGTCAACTCATGCAGGGTACACAATGTGGCTGTCATTGGCAAAAGTAGTTGAATAAAGCAAAAAAACCTGTAAAGTCGTAAACACAGCCAATTTGTTCGGACATGAGATCGTAAATATTTGTCACGTGATGCAAGGTAATTTTAATTGTTTTTTCCTGTTGCTTTTTATTTCAAACAAAAACAAAATCCCATATTGGTAAGATGTAAATGGATTAAAGAGTATTGTTATTGTTTGTGGTGGGAATGTGAAAGAAGGGTGATTTAATGTGCCTTTTTATAAGTGTGCTCATTATCATTTAAATGATGACAAATCTCTCTTACCCTCCTTTTTTAAACGAGAGAACAATTGTCATTACATTCTTGATAGGTGGCTGAATCTATATATGTTGAACTTATTGATGTGAACCATAAATTGATACATTGCATCAATTTCCTTGTTATTTGCTGAAGATGGCATTTAAACCTTTAAATGATGTGGGAAAATCTACAGAAAAGTGACTGACCATTTTTTTATCATTGAGGAGATGTTTTCTACTGTGTTGATGAAGGATATAAATTAAAACCAATGAAAACATGAGATAATAAAGTAATCCATGTTAGTTTCATACGCTGTAATACGATTTAGGTTGATTCTGATAAGTTCCATTGATTCTGGTAAAACTTGTGAACCCAGGACATGATCATTTGTTATAAAGTATTCATTTGATAAACTGTACATGTATATAAAGATAAATTGACACTTTCTTATTTTATTTTTTTTATTATTTTTAATTGTATACTGGTACATATCAAACAACAATGCGGAAATGTAAAAGTGGCTTCGGCTTAGAAATGAAATTAAAAGTCATGGTAATGTTTTACTTAGAAACGTTTAGGGGAACATTTGTGGAAGTCAAAACTGATAAACATGGATGGTATCATAAATGAAAGTACATTATGGCAATGTGACAAACTATCGAAAGTGTTTTGGACAGATGATTCAAATGATGTGATATTTTGCAAGACTGCTAAGCCCATTGAAATAAGAAGGAATTCCGTTTTGAAATGCACACATTTACGAATAAAAAGGTTTAGTAAGTCAATACCTTGGTGAATGAATAACAATTTATTACATTACTGATGGTCATTAATTATCTTTTCTTTGTTTGTAAAAACTGTAATACCATTTTACAAAAAGTAAACATGTGAATTTAGCCTTTGCTCAATTTCGATGAGCCTGTATAACATGACTGTTTCATCACAAGGTTTTGAGACGTTTAACACTTTCCCAAACAATAACGACATTTGACCCCTTTGTTGCAGACAACTTAAGAAAACAATGTGGGAAAAGGAGAAATTGCTCGTAACGAGCACTTTCTCCTTTTCTCACAATGTTTTCTGTCCTAACAGAAGATCATTGTCCAATTTTATCACATTTTGAAATGTCGTCTGGAAAGGGTTTAACTTAAGAAGATACATACAGGAATGATATTGACGTTTCAAAAGTCCGAAAAAGTATACAAAAACTATACCTGCTGTTCTAAGTTTTGGAAAGACAAACGATTTGAACATGGCAATGAACACTTCAATTCATAATATTAGTAAACACAGATGTTTTTTAATAAATTCTTCCACAAAATATTACTAAAAATACATATATATATATTAACCCATGCTATATAATAGCGTTATGTTGAACACTCGGCAGAGAAATTGCAGTCAACAAGTGCCCATATCCAAAACAATTGTCTTCAACTTCAATTTTCTCTGCTGGTGGTAAAATGTAATTTTGCCATTATGAAGCATAGGTTATCACATATCACCAGAATGGTAAAATTGATGGTCAACTCATGCGGGGTACACAATGTGGCTATCATTGGCAAAAGTAGGTGAAATAAACAAACACATAAAGTGAACATTCCATAGGACTTGAATATCTGTTAACTCATAATATGTCTTGGCCGACTCAATTCTTGCATTTCTCTTTTTTGTTCTCACATTTGTAAATTTGCTATATCAGATTTTTTTCTTTGTCATAGTTCATCACCATGTACACTTTGTGAATGATATTAGATTTTGTCAGTATGAAGTCACATACAGTGCAATGTGACATAAGCTAACTCCCATGAGGTCTTAAAAAAGTTGTTTGTCATAGATACTGCTAAGAAGATTCTACTTAGCATCTTATGCAAAAAGATCTGTCTTAGTTCAAAACAACATTTACTCTTGTTTCAACATTATGAAAAGCAATATTGCAAAGTAACATGTCATGGAAGTGTTTACTCCAATACAACTTGATTGATCAATGTGTTAGTTTTTTCTGTTACATTGCAATATTTTACTTTTATTTATAATAATATCCATACATATCATTTTTGACTTAGGCAATTATGTTTGACACGTTTTTTAGTAAAACACTGCCTCCTTTTTTTCCTCTTGTGCTAAATATTTGTGAAACTATTTAACCATTTACTAAATGCCAAATTTTGACTGTCCCAAATTGAAGAAGTTTGCAGACAACATTTCTTAATGTGATGAAATTGAAAAATAATCTTCTGATAGGACAGAAATCATTGTGGGAAAAGGAGAAATTTCTCCTTTTCCCACAATGTTTTCAAGAGTTGTCTACAACGAACTGGTCAAATATGTCGTTATTGTTTGGTAATGGGTTAAGCAGACTTATATACTTCCACAGGTGATTTCAAAAACTGCAGAAACAAATTAGCGATTCGTTTTCTCCTGCAGGTAGATCAATAACTTAAAGTGAGAGAAGGGCATTATAAGTCCTTACTTCATTATGCCTCTTGTGGGAGATACTAGGAAACACTGTGACAAAATAATCAATTGCCACCAATGAACAACTCATCATTTATGCCACGTTTTTAACCAAATTCAATTAAAGAGTATGTAATCTTTATTCCTTTTTTCATCCGCCATTGTTTTTAATTTGAATCAGTCTGAAATTCTCTTACTGGAGTACTGGAGTTTAGGTTGTGGAAGTAATTGCTGTTTTGAAAATTACTAAACATATAAAGCCTGACACAGGTGTACAGGTTTTTGATTAAAGGTATTTAATTCCTAAAACAAGGATTGCATTTGAACATTCTATTTGTTGGAGTGACCTTTGGCAAGTCACACAAGAGCCCTAGCCTAGTACTGGTGGATCTAGGAAAGCCATTGCATTACTAATGTAAGAAATTGTCATTGAACACACAAATTCTATGGAGGGTCCTTTATGGCCTTGTGGTTATAGCTGGTAGAATGATTTCTCATGTCGACCATAATCTAGTCTTGGTGTTTTATAATTAAAATATTGTTGACACATTATTTAACACAATTAAAAAAGCAAAATGTGGTCTTTATGTACTTTAAAGAAATTAACTCATATATACTGTTGGCGATTTCTAGTATTGCAATTTGTTTCAATGTATTTAGTTTGATCATTGGATAAATATTCAAATCTTGCCTTGTTACATTGTTTATGTTTGTCTTCTTGCCTTTAGTTAATTACTTCCAATTCATGTTTCTTTTCTGGGATGCATAGGGTATCCCTGTTATTTTTTTATACAATATGATTTCTCAGATCATTGAAAATGCAAGAAATTAAATTCAAACCAAAAGAAGACTTTAAGCAGTTGATTATCTTGTAGACTGATTAACCCTTCCCCAAAATAATGACATTTGACTACTTTGTTGCAAACTACTTTAGAAAACATTGTGGGAAAAGGAGAAATTGCTTGAGCAATTTCTCCTTTTCCCAAAAGGTTTTCTGCCTTATCGGAAGATTATTTTTCAATTTCATCACATTTTGAAATGTCGTCTGCAAACTCTTTCAATTTGGGCTAGTCCAAAATTTGTTGTTTGGGAAACAATAAAGTGCTTACCTATCTATCAACTGTATTCCGTGGGGAGAGTGGGGAGAGAGAACAAAAGGCTCATGCAATTTCTTAGAAACCATCAAACTTCTAGGAAATCTGTTTAAACTGAAACTTCCTAATATAGCACTGGTAAGCCATGATGTCTATTCTTGCCATTGATAAAGCCAAAATGTTGAATCATTTCCTGAAGAGTACAGGTGATTTGAACATTTTGAGCTCCGCTTACTGAACCCTTAGAATGCTGGGCAATTTTTTGAAAAAAGATTTTTGTGAAGTCTGCTTTTCAAAACCTAAAATACTTTTCTAGAAGTATACTCAGAGTAGCAAACAGGTTAGATCACAGGCCTGCCGCCATGTTGCTTGACGGCTGGCCTGGATCTAACCTATTTGCTTAAGTATGAAGTCGGTTTCAGCACTGTTGCTTCATTTAGGTTAACCCTTTCCCAAATTTCAACTGTCCCAAATTGAAAGAGTTTGCAGACGACTTTTCAACAAGTGATGAAATTGGAAAATTACCTTTGGATAGGGCAGAAAACATTGTGTGAAAAGGGAAGATTGCTCGTGATGAGCTTTTCTCCCTTTTCCGACAATGCTTTCTAGAGTCGTCTTAAAAAAAGTTGTCAAATGTTGTCATTGTTTGGTAAGGGGTTTAGGACTAATTTCAGTCTTGCAACAAACCCTTGATATTTGGAATTGTTTGATTCTTCCAAATTGAAAGCACCTACTGATGATAAATTTTAAGTTATTAAAGAACATTTATTGTGTTGCTAAGTTCTATTAATGGTTATTTTTCTTTCCCAATATTATGGGTATTTATTAGAACTCTGTCAACAAGAGCACCCACAAAAAGGGTTTTGGGTTGGATCCCCCTCAGGCAATTTGAGAATTACTAGCACAAAGTACTGATTATTAGTATCCAAGAAGCAGGCATTGAGAGTGAATTCAATAAGCTTCAAGCTTAAGTCACAATTTATGTAAAATAAACAAGTTTAAACTAATCTTAAAGTAATGTGTTTTCATGCCTCCTATGGTCTCCTTAAACAAGCTTGACTTTATAATGGGAAGATTGTTGATTTGTTGGTTAACACATTACCAAACAATGACGGTATTTGACCAGTTTGTTGCAAATGTTGCCCTTAACCAGCAATTTCTCCTTTTCCCACAATGTTTTCTGCTGTTTCATAAGATTATTTTTCAGTTTCATCAGATATTGAAAAGTCATCTGCAAACTCTTTCAATTTTGGACTGTTGAAAATTTGGCATTTGGTTATGGGTTGACCCATTCCATATTTGGAAATATGACTAGCCCACATTGAAGGCAACAAACTGGTTAAATGTTGTTATTGGTTGGTAATGGCAAAATATTCTGATGAATGGATGTTTTTAAAGGAGCAATTCATCCTTTTGTACACAGTGGGTTCTAAAACCATCCTGGTCCTGCCTAGCCCAGTGGTTAAGGAAATGGACTTAGAACTATGGGGTCCCTGGTCCAAGCCTCACAGACACCTCTGGTTTCAAGGGAGTGATCTTTGGAAAGCCACTTCAGAGCCCTGGCCTAGTACTGATGTAAATGAAAACACCAATGAAAAAAAGTTGATACAGCATTAAACACCATGTAAATTAAAATCATCTGCAGCAGATTTTGCAAAGCCAAGTATAATGGAGTAAAGGGTTAATTCCAGTGTTTTTCTTTATCTTACAGGCTGGCATTGATTTTTCTGTGGAGACCCGGTGGTGTGGATAGAGAAATGCTGTGTCTTTGCTAAGCAAGCTCAGATACTATTAATAGAAACCAAGTGGACTTTGTTTCGTCTATAAATCAGATTGGTGTTTCTATATTTGGATACGAGTGTTGACGGGGCAGACCTGGTCCCCTGCATGAGTGATTCCGGTGCCCGATTGTGGAGGCGCCGTACGCCAGGGCATGTAGACAGCTGAGGGGAACCGCATAAACATGGCTTCTTCACATAACTATTGTGAGTAACTCTTGTCTTTATAGTGAGTAACTCTTGTCTGATCATGGCTTCTTCACATAACTATTGTGAGTAACTCTTGTCTTCTCATGGCTTCTTCACATAACTATTGTCAGTAACTCTTGTCTTTATAGTGAGTAACTCTTGTCTGTTCATGGCTTCTTCACATAACTATTGTGAGTAACTCTTGTCTTCTCATGGCTTCTTCACATAACTATTGTGAGTAACTCTTGTCTTTATAGTGAGTAACTCTTGTCTTTATAGTGAGTAACTCTTGTCTTCTCATAGCTTCTTCACATAACTATTGTAAGTAACTCTTGTCTTCATTGTGAGTAACTCATGTCTTCATTGTGAGAAACTCTTGTCTTCTCATGGCTTCTTCACATAAATTTTGGAAGTAACTCTTGTCTTCATTGCGAGTAAATTGTGAGTAACTCTTGTCTTCATCGTGAGTAACTATTGTCTTCATTGTGAGTAACTCTTGTCTTCTCATGGCTTCTTCACATAACTTTTGGAAGTAACTCTTGTCTTCATTGTGAGTAACTATTGTCTTCATTGTGAGTGACTCATGTCTTCATTGTGAGAAACAATTGTCTTCATATTGGGTAACTCATGTCTGCATTGTGAGAAACTCATGTCTTCATTGTGAGTAACTCTTGTTTTCATTGTGAGAAACTCCTGTCTTCTCATGGCTTCTACACATAGCTAGTTTGAGTAACTCTTATCTATCATCGCTTCTTCACAAAACTATTTTGAGTTACTCTTGTCTTCTCATGACCTCTTCACATAAGTATTGTCATTTACTTTTGTCTTCTCATGAGTTATTCACACAACTTTTGTGAGTTAATCTTGTCTTTTCATGACTTCTTCGCATTACTTTTGTCTTTTCATGACTTCTTCGCATTACTTTTGCCTTTTCATGACTTCTTCGCATTACTTTTACCTTTTCATGACTTCTTCGCATTACTTTTGTCTTTTCATGACTTCTTCGCATTACTTTTGCCTTTTCATGACTTTTTCGCATTACTTTTACCTTTTCATGACTTCTTCGCATTACTTTTGTCTTTTCATGACTTCTTCGCATTACTTTTGTCTTTTCACGACTTCTTTGCATTACTTTTGTTAGTATCTCTTGTCATATTTTGTATTGATCATTGGTGGGGGTTCATTAACATCACATCAACACATCAACAATAGTTTAAGTAGGTCATGATAGTCATGATAACCTTTTCATTATTTTCTCCTTACCACTATGTTGTTAGTAGTCATTGACTGACCATTGCCAGGGCCTTCCCTAAGCCTGTAAAGCCTTGTGGATCCCAGGGCCAGAATTCCTAAATTAGCACTACCCTGGCATCTTATTTGATCCCAATGCACATACAATTTTTCCAACAGCCAGTCTTCTTGCTTATATTGTTTGATACATCTGATTTTGTTTAAAAAATGACATTTTTCTCTTGAAGGAGGGGACTTTTTAAACATGTGAAAAAGTTCTCAGTTGTGCTGTTGTGATATGTAAATAGATTTAGAATGATTGTGGCAAAAGGAGAAATTGATTGTGACAAGCAATTTCTCCTATTGCAACAATGCTTTTAGAAAGTCGTCTGTTTTAAGATACAAAATTTGGTGTTAGGTAGAAATGTGTTTAGCATTCAGGTAAAGTCACAAATCCAGGTAAGACTTTTGCCCCTATTAAGCACCATGGTTGTTCATTTCTTAGCCATCTACCAATTGCCAAACTTTCGACTGTCCTTAAATTCAAGAGTTTGCAGACAACATTTCAAAATATGATACAATTTGAATTAATATTCAGATAGAGTAGAAAACATTGTGGGAAAAGGAGAAATTGCTCATCACAAGCAATTTCTCCCTTTTCCCACAGTATTTTCAAGAGTTGTCGGCAACAAAGTGGTTAAATGTCGTTTTTGTTTGGTAATGGGTTAAGGTTTATTTTGGAATAGAATGACAAGAATTAGCCTTTTTTAACCAAATCAATTTCATCAAACAATCCCTCTCGGGTCCAACAGTGCTGAATATGTCAGGGGAAGACCCATAAGCAGGTCTGGTGAATGCTCTGCCGCACTACTGCGGTGCTGACGACAAAATCAGTTGCGCAACTTCTGCTTTAGTGATTATAGGGTAGATTTTTGCTTTTTTATGCTATTTCAGACAAATAATCAAAAATTAAAAAAAAACGATTCAACCCTTATTGAAACTAAGCGCCTATAGGTAAAGTTTCCTTTAGAACTCGTGGAATTGGCTGAGATTTCGTAATTCTCCTCGCCGAAGAACGCGAAAATACATTCTCGTGATATACCCCGTTCACAAAGCCAGTAAAATATCATGTAATTTGCCATTATATGTCAAGCTAAATGAATGTTCTGATCAATAATGACACTCTAAACTACCAAGGGGTAAAATTTGCTGCATTTTAAGTTTGTTTGAATAGAATATCACAATGTTTCGAATTGCGATTCTGCATTGGACTGACGAGGAAAATTTTGAAATCTCAGCCAATTCCTCAAGTTCAAAATAGAAACTTTACCCATAGGCGATTGGATTCGATAAGGGTTGAATCATGTCTTTAGGTTTTTCGATTACTTGTCTGAAAATGTAGGAAATTAACAATAACCTACCCTAAAATCGCTTAAAAAGAAGATGCCCAACCAATTTTGTCGTCGTAGCACCTCGGTAGTGTGGCAGAGCGTTTACCAGTCGGGTTGATATATATTTTGGGTCATCATGGTAAATAGTTAGCCTTTTGTACACAGGGTCCTGGGTTTGATTCCCTTTATTTCCAACAAATTTATTTAGTGCTGAGAATGGTATCTACCTAGAAATTTGTCCTAAAAGAGTAAAACCTATTCAGTGTAATGAATTAGCTTTTTGATGTGATTTTTGTTAATCTCCATTAACCCACAGCAGATGATATAAAGAATTATAATTTATAGAAAGCAAGCCAACTAATTATTAGAGGAAAAACATGATGTAACTGAGAACATGATTGTATTATCTCTTTTTAAGTGAACATTTTCTTACCATCGCCATTAGAAACAACATTATTATTTCAAATTTCTGTATATTATGACAGACATGTAGCTGTTGGTGTTATATAGTGGAAAGCATATTAGCGCTAAAAAAAACTACAAAAGTGGCTAAAATGAGTTTTAAATTATGTAACAACTTGTTAAAATATAGCGAAATATCACATTATCATGACAGTATAATTTGTGTATTATTCATTATCGATGTTTCAAAGTGCTATTTTCACAGTTGTCATTCCCCACAATTTGACTTCATAGTTTGCATTCAAGTGACGTCTAAAAGTGTGATTAACGCTGGGATAACCCTTTCCCAAACAACAAATTTTCGACTGTCCCGATTTAAAAGAGTTTGCAGACGACATTTCAAAATGTGATGAAATTGGAAAATGATCTTCTGATAGGACAGAAAATAATGTGGGAAAAGGAGAAATTGCTCGTTACGAGCAATTTCTCCTTTTCCCACATTGTTTTCTTAAGTTCTCTGCAACAAAGTGGTCAAATGTCGTTATTGTTTCGGAAAGTGTTAAACGTCTCAAAACCTTTTTTTTGTGATGAAACAGTCATGTTATACAGGCTCCTCGAAATTGAGCAAAGGCTAAGTTCACACGTTAACTTTTCGTAAAATGGTATTACAGTTTTCACAAACAGCAATTTCTCCTTTTCCCACAACGTTTTCTTAAGTCGTCTGCAACAAAGCGGTCAAATGTCGTTATTGTTTGTGAAGTTGATAAGCGAGTACCAGTCATCTGGTTAGAATAGTCACATGATCCACATAAGAATACTGTCATTTATCCAACATCAACAACATGATTATTCAACCTGGAGTGTTTCTCAGATTTCTTTGGTTCTCGACGTTTCTCAGCTGACCTTATATTATTGCTTATTCAAAAGGAATCTTATCTTTTTTCTCTCTTTTGAAAGCATTATGAGAATTAGTGAAAGAAAATTTTAAGTACTTATAAATTAATTGTCTACTATTCTATTATTTCAAAATGTACATAAGCGCTAGTATGGCTTAAACTTTGTCATATAATTGCACATGCATGGGTGAAAGTTGTCAGTTTTTAAACTGATTTTCGATTTATGAAAATTTGAGTTAATGTAAATATGTTCTGAAGTAACCATCCAAGAATATTAAACCTGTTGATTTTTTAAAAAAGAACTTGTGTTTTAATGTTGTTGTTTTACCCTCCATTAGGGCAATTTCAACACCTCTTAAAATGGCTTGTTTCAAGAGCTTCCGGTCCCCCCACAAGGGCTATGCCCTGGACCCACCGGGGGCCCTGGCGGCCCCCAGCTACAGTTTCAGTTTTTTTATTATTCGCCCATGCACATGTTTATTTTGAGAAGCAATGTTTGAATCATGAAGATAATCATACCTTTGGTGCATTCATGTGGTTAGTGTACAGAACTTGAAATCACATGGCCCCTTTCTGGGTGGGTTCAAATCTGGGCAAGTGATATGGATTTTCATGAGACCATAGTCTTCCGGGCTGACTAACAGAATGCTGATGGTTCTACTTTGCTTGACCAGCCTTAATCGGCAGTTCATTACTTGGTCTTTCTCCATCGTTGAGAGTCTGGCATTGCAACATACCGGTCACTGAAATAGTTTTGATGCGATGTTGAACCCATGTAGATATAACAAAGAAAATGATCATACATTCCTGACAAAGAAAGTCAAGGAGGATGGATAGATACAATGATTGCTGTGATGCCTGCAGAATAGCTAAAGTACATTGGTAAATATGTTAAATTTTAAATCAGTTAATCAATGATGCTTACACATGGGATAAATGTAAATATTGTAGTATTAATGACATATTGATATGGAGTTTAATTAAGCTTGATATTTGAGGTTTATATTTCTGTTTAAACAGACCCCCTGTCAAGATTGGACATCAAAGGAAGCGTGGACTCTGGCTTTCAAGAACCAATTGGTAAGTTGTTTTGAATTTTCAACTCTCCCAAATTGAAAGAGTTTCCAGACGACATTTTAAAATGTGATAAAATTGAAACCCAATCTTCTGATAGGGCAGAAAACCTTGTGGGAAAAGGAGAAATTGCTCGTCACGAGCAATTTCTCTTTTTCCCACAATGTTTTCCAGAGTTGTCTGCAACAAATTGGTCAAAAGTCATTGTTGCTTGGTAATAGGTTAACCAAGGATCGAGGTTTTAAAGGTCCTTGTTCACAGAGGTGAGAAAACTTGGAAGTTATTAATTAATTTCTCTTTAACCCTACTTCAGCTCACAGGGAGAAAAATCATAATAGACCTTTATTAACACTATATATACACAAGGGAAACAACTTCAAAGAGAAACCAGTTCTGACGTTCCGCGCTTATCAGTCCGTAATTTTTTATACGAGCGCTAGTCTGTCAATTCTCTATATGTCCCGCATAGTCAAATGATTTCTGCGTCCAACAATACCACTCTCAACAAGATCGGTCCAGTCAACTCGGAGAAATCTGCGACGACACGCGACATTTTTTTCGAATTTGGTTTTATCGGAACCGATCGTTGAGAACAGAACCAGCCGATCATTCGGCTCGTAATCACCTCAATGAACGTTATTTCAGTGATGGCACTTAACCGGCACATGAAAAAATACTATTGGTAATGATCCAAACAAAAAATTCTAACCTGCACACTATATACAATATGTAATCCACAATTTTTTTTCAATTATTCACTGATTATCGGCTCAACTCCATTTTGACAGTTCCAAAACGAGGCTTGATTGATCCCATCGGCCGTTTGTAAGAAGTGATATCATTGGTTTAAAAATTACAAGGCCAAATCACAGCTTGGTTCCGCGTTTTTCAGATTATTACATAAATAAAGCCTGCCGAGCGTGGTTCACAAAGCGTTACTTCTGTCATTTATCTGTCAATTAGTCGCCCCATTGAGTTTTGGCGGTTAAATTTTTGCGATTTTAATACTTGTGTTGTTATTGATGTTGTGCTTTGTGTACATACGAGTATGTGGCAAGAGAAAAAATTGCATGATACAAGCAATTTTGCATTCAAAGAAAAAAAAATCAATCCCATGTATTTACTATAACTACAGTACTCAGAGAGTAATTAAGATTTTCGTCTGCTGCAAAATAAAATTTATAATCTGCAGGTGGTAAGTATTTTTTTTATATGGGTTTTACATCACATCAACATTATTTCAGTTATGTAGCGATGCCCGACTCTTAATGATGGAGGAAGACCCCATACTCAACTGCCCATAAGGGCTGGTCAAGGCGGGTAGAACCATCGGCATTCCGTAAGTCAGTCGGGAGACTGCCTCTCATGAAAATCCATATCCCTCTCAGGATTTGAACCCACGCGGAGAGGGGCCTTGTGATTTCAAGTTCACAAGTAGTTTATAGGTGGATTAAACTGATATCATTTCTCATGTTTGAGGGCATGTGTTGTGACACATCAAGTAAGCCGAAGGAAGAGACATGGTTTTGTTCAGGCTGTGACAGTGTTTCAAAAGGAAAACAAATAAGGAAAAATAAAAGAAACTGAATAATTATCAAAACCGAGACTTTATTTTGTTTTTCTATTGCCTCCATTTAATCTTACCAAGTGACAATCATTTTCATCGATTCCAAAATACTTTATTTAGTGCTTGTGTGAGGCTTATTCAATTAGATATTTCTTATTTCTGATCGTGCGCAAGATTCTGTGTGTTTACAATATTGGTACTCGACGCCGCAACGCCCAGCACCTGAAAAACACAAAGCTGGGGAACCAGCACAATTGACCTTCAACCTGTTAATCGTTTATCGTTCAGCCAATCGTAGAGAATGTTACAGTTTAATTAGCATAACAAGATGGAGTCGAGAAGAAGCGGGTTAGCGAGGTCAGTGAATATCGAAAGAAAATTGTGGATTACATGTTGTATATAGTGTGCAGGTTAGAATTTCTAGTTTGGTTCTTACCAGTAGTTGTTTTTCATGTGGCGGTTAAGTGTCATCGTTGAAATAACGTTCATCGAGGTGATTACGAGCCGAATGATCGGCTGGTTCTGTTCTCAACGATCGGTTCCGATAAAACCAAATTCGAAAAAAATGTCGCGTGTCGTCGCAGATTTCTCCGAGTTGACTGGACCGATCTTGTTGAGAGTGGTATTGTTGGACGCAGAAATCATTTGACTATGCGGGACATATAGAGAATTGACAGACTAGCGCTCGTATAAAAAATTACGGACTGATAAGCGCGGAACGTCAGAACTGGTTTCTCTTTGAAGTTGTTTCCCTTGTGTATATATAGTGTTAATAAAGGTCTATTATGATTTTTCTCCCTGTGCTTCAGCTGTACTGTTATATAATACACATTAAAGAATGCTGATTGGAAATAAAATTAGATCATTTATTGAATTTCTTAAAGTGTATATACACAATACACAGTTAAGTAACATGTGTTTAACCCTGAAAGGGTGACATCACTTTTGAAATCCAATGCTTAAAAACTGTACATACTCAGATAAATTGACTTTTCCTGAATTGATTATGCTTTTGATAGCTTCTTTTAATTGTATCTGGAAGAACAATAGAAAAACCATTGTTTCATTGACATTTTATTTTGACTTTTAAATTTTTTCTTCTTTGAGCAAGCACCTTTAAAGTCACAAACACCTTTCTAATATAATAGATGGAACAGTTTTTTAACCCTTTACAAACGCCAAATTTTCGACTGTCCCAAATTGAAAGAGTTTGCAGACGACATTTCAAAATGTGATGACATTGAAATAATAAGCTTACCATAGGTCAGAAAAAATCATGAGAAAAGAAGAAATTACTCGCGCCAACCCTTGATTATGAGGGACAGATTTTCCCTTATAACCAAGGGTTGGCTAGAGCAATTTCTTCTTTTCTCACAATATTTGATGCCCAGATTGGTTGTGGCACAGATTTTCTACCCATCTTGATTCTCAGCTCTGGGCTTAAAGGGTTCCTCAATCAATGATGACCAAGCCTGACAATATACATTAAAAGCTGTAGATGCAATGAAAAAAAAAAACCTAAACACCAAAACAAATTGGCTAATGTGAGCTTGGATAATTCCATTTATTTCTTACCTAAAGTGGTAGAAATGGCTTTTATCAAAAGAAAATTTGGATCTTTTGATTATATATCATAAGTGAATGGTTACCATTCTTTAACAAAAAAATGATTGAAAACAGGAGTAATCTTAGCCCCCCTACAATCAAAACAAACAAGTTGTTTTGCGACACTCATCGCTCCTACCATTCCAGCACGATGTTGACGATTCAGTGTAATTCTATAGTAAGTGCTTCAACGTTTGTGACAGAATTTCTATAGTCTTGCATTGAATCCTCAATGAGGTCTAAATATAGGCATCTACTCCAGCGAGTATTGAAAAATGTTCTGCCAGCCTAACAGGCACATCTATAAATAGGCATTGGATATTGACATTTTCCATGAGTCTCCTACAGACTTGCTTAACAATAAATTCCGCTGTGTAACTGTTACTAAATATAGACTTGTGCGGCTGGAGGGGATATTGATCAATGAAGGACTCTTAGCTGCCGAAAGATGTCTCGCTAATTTAAAGGAATTCTGAAATGCAACGGTCAAGTTGCTACCCCTATTGCATAGTCTATAATGAATTGACCATTTTCGACTGTCCCAAATTGAAAGAGTTTGTAGACGACATTTTAAAATGTGATGAATTTGGAAAATTATCTTCTGATAGGGCAGGAAACATTGTTTGAAAAGGAAAAGTTGCTTGTTATGAGCAATTTCTCCTATTCCTACAATGTTTTCCAGAGTCGTCTTCAACAAAGTGGTTGAATTCCGTTATTGTTTGGTAATGGGTTATACTATTAAGCTTGTTGTTGAGGACCTCTATATGAGTTAGTGTAGGGTATGTATAGGTATTGGAATTGCTAAATTAGGAATTGAAGATATACATTTTGTCTATCAAGAGTGCCTAAATGTAGCCTCGTTAAAGGTTTGCAGAATACTTAGCTCTATGAAGTGCACTAAGAGCAAATAACTAACTCAAATAAACATATATATATACAAGACAGGGGAGATAATTCAGCGTTGCTTGTAGCCTGGGTTTATATTGACTCTTTTTGACATACCTGTCCAGCAGAAAACATATCCCATGTATCCCCCATAAGGAGGTTTGTGATGGTCCAAATCCAAAGAAACTTTCGCCTCTCTGCTATATTAAAAATAGTCCAATTTTGATCTGAGGGGTCAAAACCTACATGATTATCTCCCTTCCTCTTATTAAAAAATTATCTTCTGATAGGGCAGAAAACATTGTGGGAAAAGAAGAAAATTTCCAGAGTCGTCTGCTTCAAACTGGTCAAGTGTTGTTATTGTTTGACAAAGGGTTAAGCAAATTACACCCCTTTTATGACTCAGGAATTTTTGTGTGTGTGCATGTTGGTATCTCATTGACTATTAAATAGAAATGATGGAAACTTCACATGTGCTCTTGGTCAAAATGCTAGGTAACTGACCTAGTGCAATTATACTTACTTGCATTTTATGCAAATTATTTGCGTTTTTGTCCTTTTTTTACAAGATTTGTGCTCTACATGACAACAAATCAATGTTTACTGCTGTATAAAACTTTTATTATCACATTGTATGGCAAAAAGATAATCAGCTGCCAATTTTTCATCTAACAGCTTAGAGCAACATTCGTCATTTGTTTATACTTTTTTTTTCGTAGAGTGTCAGTTATTAAGTATATCAATTATACCTGGCTATGAAATGATGGGAGTACAAACCCAATTCTTTACTTGCCCGTTTGGCACAATAGTATGGTTGCCATTCTGTTAAAGGCACACTAAAGGAGAGGAGTACAAATAAATTACTGAAAAAATATATGGAGTTCTTTTATTATGTTCATAAAAGTCATGAAAATTGGTTAAGGAAAGCACTTTTTTAAATAGACTCATTTACAATAAATTATTTTGTGCTTGAAATATAGTTGTCTCCAATTCAATCATGTTTATCAACAACCTGTTTGTTTACATATTCAAAATAACGCATTCTGATTGGTCGGTTCAAATATATACGTATCAACTGTCAAGGTCAGAGTTGAAAAATCAGGAAATCTGAATTATAAAACTTTCTAATCGGGGTTATTTCTGGTTTACTTTCACATTTTGTTGTGCTGATGATTTTTTCTGGTGAAAACTATTTGAATACGTCCAAAAGTTTACCAAATAATATAGTTTGATATAGCATTAATCTCCTTTAATGGGCCTTTAATGAGCAGAGTGGGGGGGCTAGTTCTTAAAAAAATTCAACATTTTGAAACATTTAAATTAAAACATGGGACTTTTTGACTTCAAATGTGGCACCTAAACCCAGGTGCTTGGAGTCCTGTACATTGTAATATTTTCACTGATTTAGAGGGTTTAATACAAGACTATAGTAAGTGCTTCATGATTATAAAGCTCTTACTATAGTCTTGCATCATACCCTCAATTGTTCATATCCATTTTGGAATACATAATGTGGTTTATGGTCCTAATACAGCTTTAAGTATGCAGTAAGTCTATAAAAACATCCCATTAACCCTTTCCCTAATAAAAACAACGTTTGACCACTTTGTTGCAGACGACTTTAGAAAACATTATGGGAAAAGGAAAAATTGCTCATAATGAGCAATTTTTCCTTTTCCCATAATGTTTTCTGCCCTATCGAAAGATTATTTTCAAATTTTATCATATTTTGAAATGTCGTCTGCAAACTGCAAAATTTGGGTCGGTCGAAAAATTGTTGTTTGGGAAAGGGTTAATATTGTACTAGCCCTACCAGACCCTTTTCTTAGTACTTTTAGACTTTTTTGTTGAAGATGAGAAATAAACTCATTAAGAGCTAACCTCCTTTAGCCCTTTAACAAGCCCTGTACCAAATTTTCATCTGTCCCAAGTCGAAACAGTTTCCAGATCTATGACATTTCGAAATGTGATGAAATTGGAAAATAATCTGATGGAATGGAAAACATTATTGTAAAAAGGAGGAATTGCTCAATACAAGACTTTCCTTTTCCCGCAATGTTTTCCAGAGTCGTCTGCAACAAAGCAGTAAAATGTCATTATTGTCTGGTAAAGGGTTAATCAAGGTATTGCTTATGTAAGTTATCTAGTTGAGGTAAGAGTAAAGAGTTTTAAAATTCCAAGGATGCTTTCACCTTTTCATAGTGAAGATTTCAGCGGCAGACAGCTTTTTTCTTGGCAATCAAACAGAATATTACAAAGAAGATCTCCAGATATGTTGAAATATCATAAACACCATCATGTCCGATTACTGATATACCTTGAGACCTTCGTAGCTTACTGGTTAATGTTGAGAGTAGTGTTTTACTAACAATCGATGGAAATATATTGTGAAAAATGGATAAGCATGGTTATTATCTTTAACCCTTTCCCAAACAACAAATTTTCGACTCCCAAATTGAAAGAGTTTGCAGACGACATTTCAAAATGTGATGGAATTGGAAAATAATCTTCTGATATGACAGAAAACATTGTGGGTAATGGAGAAATTACTCATTACGAGCAATTTCTCCTTTTCCCACAATGTTTACTAAAGTCGTCTGCAACAAAGTGGCTAAATGTCATTACTGTTTGGGAAAGAGTTAACAATAGCGAAAATGTGACAAATTATTAGAAGTATCTTCAGCAGGGGAGACAATTCTTATGTCGTGTTTCATTGCTTTTCTCAATATTGAAATAAACAACGCTGTTTTGAATTTGTGGGAATTCTTAACTTATGATGTTTAGTAAAACTCTTTATCATATACCACTGAGTATTCTGGAGTAAAAACAAACAATTCACGTGAATCAAATCACACTCGACAGAAAAAAATCCCGTATTACACTGGAGTGTTTTCCGGCTTTCTATTTTTAGATATATCGTATTTTTCAAGCCACGCCTCCTAAAAGAACTACATTTATTGGTACTTGATTATTAGTTGCGGTTGCATAGTAAAGAAAGGCAGAAAACCAATAGGTCAAGGACGTACTGTATTTTAATGAAAACAATGCCAACCTGAATCAATCACTCGCCTACATACATACACACGTCCGTACATACAACAATAATACAGTTGATCAAGTCGAGAAGAACAAACAAATCCTATTAGAGTACAGGTCCCACTAGGCTCCCAACTCTGCAGGAGATTGAAAAACAAAATACGTCATCAATGACGTAAGGTTTGGGTCTTTATGCCATCCATTTTCAGTAACAAGGACAGCACATTCTAAATTTAGCAATGGGACCCTCAATGAGTAAAGTAAAATGAATCGATACAACTTACAAAAAAAATTGCAATTTGGAGTTTATTAATCTTTTCTTTTCACATTTAAAGAACATAATCATTGTGTTGACAGTTTTACACATAATCATTCAGAATTATATTGTTCCAACAGCATCTAGTCTATGTTTGTGAGTTCGAATTGTTAAACACTTCCCCTTCAGTAAACATAGTCCGCACATCGAAAGGTCAAATTCTCCATTTTGCTGAAATGTTTTAGTTTCAGTCGCAGGTCCTTTCCCATCGACTCCTATCGGTCTGTGTCGCTGGCAAACCATGATATCTTATCATTATTGTAACTGTTTTTAAAATGTAAGATAAATAAACTGTCAATTCACCAAGTTGTCAACAACACTGCTTTTTCCTATGGTAGTTCATACACTGTTCTTCACCAAAACAGAAGAGACGCATAACAATCCACCGAGTAAAAAAAATTTTCCAGAGATGACTTTCATGTGAAAGGTCCTGTTACAAAATCCCATTTTATGCATTTGTCACTCAATAAAACACGTCTTAAAGTATAGTAAATCAATACAGAAAAATAGAAGCGAGGATTTCCTCAATAATGGCGGTCGATTTATTTTGAAATTGACATCGTCGTATGGGCAGAGCTAAATTATGTTAAAGAGTATTCTGGTATATTCATCCGCCATTCAAAAATCAAAACATTTCAACAAGTTTATTAGAAATTCCATTGTTTTAATTGTTTTAAACAATGAATATAGTTAAAAAAGATACTGGTTTTATAGTTGATAAGTAGATGTATATAATAAAAAGAATATTACATCGTAGTATATTTCCCGGAATAATCGTTGTGTGAGAAAAGTGTGCATCTAGCTCGACCTTCGGTCTCGCTAGATACACATTTTCTCACGCGACTCGAAGTAAATACAAACACCGGGAAAGATACTACGATGTAATATTTTGTATATCTTTAACTCAAAAAGTCATTACATAAAAAATATATTTGGGACAGCTGCATTTCATTACAATGTCCCTATTTCATCATTTTTGTCTCTCCAAAAATGTAGTCCCAAATCTTTTGATATTTAACACTTTTTTATCACAGACTTTATCGTGGATGATGTAGATTTTTTAGCTGACGGCCCTCGTCTTTGTTTCATTGAAATACACCCAATAATTATAACGATGAAGAAAGTGACAAGTCTTAGTCTTACCTGAATCAACAGTGTTGGCATCTTATAATACCGCTCAAGATCACAAAAAGCCACTTGGGCTAGCCACAGTGTATCTCACAAAATCGAAAGCAATAATAGAAGACAATTATTGTTAAATATTTTTTTTTTCAAGAAACAGTAAAAATCTCCCCTGTAGCCCTTTTCCTCTTGGCTGCAGATACATTAAAATGAGTCAATGAGGGTTGGGGTAAAATTTATTAAATCAATCACCATAGCAACACTCTATGGGTAACTTTTAAATGTGAAATTGAAAGATTCTTCCAAATGAATGTGAAGATACATTACTCATGAACAGGTATGTTGTTTAACCCATGCAGACGACTCGTGAAATCATTTTCGGTAAAGGAGAAATTACTCCTGACAAGCAATTTCTCCTTTTCCCACAATGTTTTCTGCCCTATCAGAGGATTATTTTTCAATTTCATCAGATATTGAAATGACGTCTGCACACTCTTTCAATTTGGAACAGTCTAAGAATATGCGTTTGGTAAAAGGGTGATGAGACAGGGACTGTTAGTAGTGCAGTGGTTTGTCCCAGGTATTGAAGTAGGGGTTTTTGTCTGGGGTTTGATATCAACAATGTGTTAGTACTAGTATAGCTTACCTGGGATTTACAAGTACTAGGCTAGGGCTCGGAAGGACATTTCACACCCAGTGGCACAAGAGGGACCTCCATGGCTTATAGTGGTTAGAGTACAAACCTTGAAATCACATGACACATCTCCTCATGGGTTCATATCCCAGTAACATCATTTGGAATTTCATAAGAGGCAGTCTCCTAAAAGACTTTCGGAGCGCCTATGGTTCTACCTGGCTTAACCAGTCCATATGGGCAGATAAGCAATGTGGTCTTCCTCCACCACTAAAAGTCTGGCATTGTGGCATAACTGAAAAATTGTTGACACAATGTTAAACATCATATAAATGAATAAAAGTTACAAGTTGGGATTGATCTGAGGACCTTGAGTTATAGGTCTCCAACCTTAGCCTTATCTTCACTATAGGGCTCTTGAGGCAAGATACAGAGAACCAGAAAGTAAGGGCTTTGGCTAAGTTCTTCATTTTATTTCTAACACCAATATTGTGGGTAATCATTAGAATCATTTTAACAAATACTGCAAAATTATATAGTATTCAGTTTGACCTAAGCTGTTGATGTAGTTTAACCCTTTTCCCAAACAATAATTACATTTGACCACTTTGTTGGAGACGACTTTAGAAAACATTGTGGGAAAAGGAGAAATTGCTCGTCACGAGCAATTTCTCCTTTTCCCCACAATGTTTTCTGCCCTATCAGAAGATTATTTTTCAATTTTATCACGTTTTGAAATGTTGTCTGCAAACTCTTTCAATTTGGGACAGTCAATGATTTGTTGTTTGGGAAAGGATTAACACATTAACACCTAATGCCACATTTCTGCTTCTTGCAGCAGACGACTATCAAAGAAGCACTGTGGAAAAAAGAGGAATCGCTTTCCACAACAATTTCTGCCTTTGCCACAATTCTGTTTCAATCTATTCCCATATCAGAACAGCAGAACTGAAAGGTTTTTCGCACATTTAAAAGTCTTTTCAAAAGTTGTCTGCTCCATGTAAAAAAATGTTGTCTGCAGGTAATAAAGAGTTCATTCATTTGTTTGTTTGTTTGTTTGTTTGTTTGTTCGTTCATTCATTCATTCATTCATTCATTCATTCATTCATTCATTCATTCATTCATTCATTCATTCATTCATTCATACATTCATTCATTCATTCATTCATTCAGCCATTCATTCAGCCATTCATTCAGCCATTCATTCAGCCATTCAGTCATTCAGCTTATTCATCATTTAGGTTCCGTGATAATGCTTGACTAAGACTCTAATGTGCCTCTAATGTTAAAGGATATATGATGGAAAGACTTAAAGGAGGAGTCTGGTTTGAATCAACATTTAATACCTATTTAATTGAAATGATATTCCATCTTATAAATGTGTATCATGTTCCAATCCTGTTATACAGGAATAACTAGTTTATGAATATGAGGGATGGGTTTATTCAATGAAATTAGCTAGAAAACGGTACCCCTTTTTTCATCTCGCAAAATCTTTCAACTTGTCCTATTTGATTGCAACCACAGACAAACACTAGGGTACCATTTTATTAAATGTTTCATGCCTAAACTGTGTGTAAGTTCAAAACAACATTCCCTCTTATTTCAATAAGTGGCTAAGCAATATTGCAATGTAACACATCATTGGAAATGTCTCTCCAAGACGCTTAAAATGGCGTGTCACATTGCAAGTTGTACTTTCATTTAACATACTATCCATGTATATCAGTTTTGATTTACATAGATGCTTTCCTTACATCACTTAGTAAAACAGTACCTAGGTCAAGAATGTTTTAGTTATATAAATTCTTCACTTGGATGTTCCAGAACTGGGCTATAGCTCTGAAGTACATGTACATGTAGCTAGCCATAAGAAACACCCACAGAACCAGCAACACTCAGTCTAAAAGTCCAGTACTGTACAGAATCATTTGGCCATCCAGAACCACATGCAATTTTCTTGAGAACTTGATTCATTAAATAGAAATTATCTGATGTGGTTTCCGATGTTTAATATAGAATTTTGTTCAGTTTTTCTTTCACCACAGGACAAAATTTGTGCTTGTGTGGTAAGGAAGTATGTGGAAATGAAAAGAATGTTTTAGCAGCACTGGAAAGAAAATTGACCAGTTGGTAACATGTAAAACAACTAACATTTACGATGGTAACAAATGGACAGTTTAACAACTTTTATCAAACAAGTGAGTCATGGAGAGTTTAATAAGTTTCAACCTTCTGTCACAATTGATCTAAAATAAATGAGTTTAAACTAAACAAACAAATGCATTTGGGATTTGCTTTCAATAAGTTGTGCTTTGTTAAAAATTCCAACAAACAATAATAATTAATGGTCAATTACTAGCTGCATTGAGATATGTACAGGCACATTGATCTTTACTGAGGTGTCCTGGGTTTGAGCCCCACCAATACGTCTGGTTTCGTTGGGAGTGGCATTTGACACTTCACTTCAGAGCACTAGCCTAGTACTGGTGGATCGAGGAAAGCAGTTACTTAACTGATAATTGTTGACACCATGTTAAACACCAATTTCGGTTTTTGTGACTGGTCTTATTTGAATGCAATGAAAGTTGACTGTTGTTATGAAAAAGAAATAATAACATTTCGCATATGATATTGTTTAAAAATGGAATTGCTCTATTCTCACATTTGTTTTTTATTTCATTTGCTACGCAGTTGTATAGTGCTTAAACGTTTAGGGTGTAAAGAAGAGGTTGAACTTAGCAAAAAATCTATAAATACTTTTTTCAATATTTTAAATCTATTTTGATATTTGATATTCAATACTGGTGTATGATAGCAATTCATTCATTATGTCAGCTAAACTGTTACAGAAATAGATTTTACATATCCCCCTTTCTTTCATGATTGGAATGCTTATGTAGAAATAATTTAGTGGTTGGAGTACACTGCCTCTCCCTGCATAGGATCAAATCCCGGTGATGCCAGTTGGATTTTTATGAGAGGTAGTCTTCTAAGTGACTAACAGAGTGCCAATGGTTCTGCTTGGCTTAACCAGCCTTATGGGTAGTTGAGTATGGGGTCTTCCTCCATCATCAAGAGTCTGTTATCGCAACAAAGCTGAAGTAATGTTGACTGGATGTTAAACTGATATATAAACAAATATATAACTTAATTGAGATAACATCAATTTGTAAAAGGGTATAATCAAATCCAAGGGTTTCCATTAATGTTTTTAAAGTTTTCCGATGTAGGCAGCTCCTGAGACGAGCCAATGAAAAATCTCCCTATCAGACGACAACCATACATGACACAGCTTCAGGAATTTTGGCACGCTTTCGACATGCTGAGATGAAACAAACAGGTGTTATGTGCCTGGAATAGCAACAGTCTGAACAGGAATAGACTCTCTGCAAACAGGAAAATATATGTGACCATGAAATTATACTGTACTGTGAAGTTAGGTCTTTATAGACTTTGGGGCCTCTGTGCATGCCCTAGTGGCTAGAATATGAAATTTTGATTTACATGGATCCTCTCTCTGTGGTTCAAAACAGTGTAGGGGTTTTGAATTTTCATTTGCGGTAGTCTCAGGGCTTGAAGGGGTCTTGCATGGCCCAGTGATTAAGACGGCCGACTTAGGACAAGGGGGTCCAGGGTTCGTTCCCAAGCAACAGCTCTGATTTTGATGGAGTGACCTTTGGCATGTCACTTCAGGGTCTGGCCTAGTAATGATGGATCCAGGGCAGCTGTTACATAACTTGATACGGTGTCAAACCCTAAAAAAAGGAGGATTTTCGGCCTCTGTTCATATCCCAGTGGCTAGAACATGAATTTTAAATTGATCCTCTCTGAGGTTCAAAACATGGTAGAGGATTTGGAATACTCATTAGCACTGAAGCTAATGTTAGAATCTTACTACATCATGATTACTTAAGGCAGGTTTAAGCAGGCATTCCAAGTTCAATACAACTTAAGTACTTTTGACGCTTCAACATAATACGCCTTAAAAAGGATTCATTAATTTCATGAATGGACATGAACAACAAATGGCCGATCAAGTACACGAAACTGTTCTTAAACTTGTTCATAAATTTCAATGTGGTGTTTATGAACATCAAGAACAACTTCATGAATTCATGCATAATACTGTTCTTGATGTTCATAAAATGTTCTTGAACTCCATTGAGAGCTTTGTGTACAGTAACAGCCTTTTTGTTGTTCATGTCTGTTCATGAATACAGTTCTTATATCTTCTGCATGGGACCCAATATAAATAATATGAAAACTAATTTAAGTTAGAATACCCAAAATGTGCCATTTTGAAACTCATTCCTTTTTCTGCTTACTTTGTTTGTTATCAGTATACATCAGTCAGGGATGTAATTATTTGGTGTAAAGCAAATAGTTCTGGAACAAACCTATGTATACTGAGAATGACCAAAGAAATTTGGCGAAGAAAAAAAATAATCAAAATGGCAGATTATGAGTATTATACCTTGATAGAATAATCTTACTTTCCAGCTCCTGTTTAAGCAGATGAAGACTGATAAAAGAATACTTTGTTCATGTAGAGGAAATTCTTATTGTGTCATAGAAATATAGACAAAGGGTTGGTCATTGACCTTTTCCCTTTCATGAGGTTTTCTGACTGGTTATAATGGCACAAAGCAGCAGATGATAAATCCAAAGTTAGAAAGGGTTCATTTTTATTGTGACACTTGATTTTAAAAACTTATTTGACAGAAGGGGATATTGCCCATTAAAAGTCTGATTTCATTTTTGCTTCTGTTCAAAACTTGTAATATGAAAAATGGGTTGAGCTGTTTGTCCCACTATTTTAGATAATGCAGATAATAGCCATTCAAGTCATAGTCAATGTTAGCAGCATTGAATGTATGCAGTTGTCTCCCTTTCTACACTCCGAATTATGTTATCTCCCTTGCTTTACCTATCGCTTTCATGTGTTTCAAAATGTTCAGAGAATAAATATTCCATACTGGTAATTGAGCTTAATCCTTAGAATGCTTGGTAATTTTCTTTAGCAGATTTTCATGTCATCTGCTTTCCAAAACCTCATGTTTTGCTTAATTTTGATGAGGAAAGTTATTCTAAAGATCAAACTGATTATATCACAGGCCAGCTACCAATTAACTTGGCGGCTGGCCTGTGATCTATCCTGTTTGCACAAGCATGAACTCAGTTCCAGCACTGTAAGGGTTTATAATATCAGGAAAATGCCAGTTTTGTCAGATTTGGACCAATTTCAGTTTTACAGAACTGATATGAAGTTGAGATTAGATGAAAAAATTGGTCCGGATATTATATGGATATAACAATGTCTCCAGAATCTCAAGACTTATCCCTTAGTTGTTATCCCTGTGTCAAGCAATGCCCAAGGCATGTATAAATTTTGGGTTGAATTGTAAACAGACCGGCACACTTGATTGAGATGTACATGTCACATCCTAGTTCAGTGAAAACTGAATACATTAAGCACATTTGGTCCGATGTGTTATGATACTTGATACAACTTCATAGGACATCATGGGAATCATCAAATGGAAATCTTGAAGAGTTTAAAAACAGACACATCTCAAATCATTTTTACCTTTCATTTCAATTGGACTTTTCTGAATTAATTATTGAAACCAAGAACACAGAAACAAAAGCAAATTTATAGTTTATACATGTATAGTTTTATCTCAAATAATTTTTTTTTTGATTGACACATAAAACATAATGTATAGTTATAGTTATATGCATGAAAGGAATTTATTTAATTTTTCTTGGGGGAGGGGGGGTTAAGAGGTATCAAAGGTTTTTTTGGCTGATTCTGGGACTGATGGGGTTTCATAGATTTCCTGATCCCTCAGGTTAATAGTATATTTATGAAATATATATAGAGGGTTTCTCTACTTTCAGAACTTGGCCCCCCTGACCCCGGAATGGAGATAAATAATGCCTATCACAGAAACGGTAAGAATTAATCACTTTAGAAAAGGGTGACAGTGGTGGTAGCCTCTTGTATCTAAGGTCTGGGGTTTGACCCCCGTCAGGTAAAAATTGCTGGGACTACCCCACAAATTGATTTGAGTACTGGTTTTGTATCCAGGAAGCAGTCATCAAGCAGGTTTTAAAAAGTATCAATCTTTCGTCACAATTGATGTAAAATAAATGTTTAAGTTTGATCAACTGACCTTGTTTTATTACTGATTATAAACGAACCTCATCATTATTACTCTTAAGTCTACTAAAAGCATTGTTTGACCTTGCAACCATCCCACTTAATCTTAACACTTAGAATGATTGGTAATTTTCTTAATTTTTGTGACAGCTGCTTTCCAAAACCTTGAATATCTGCTTAATTTGGATGGGGAAAAATACTCAGAGAAGCAAACTGGTCAGATCACAGGCTCTTTACAAGCAATTCATCCTTTTTCCACAATGTTTTCTGGCCAATAGTAGATTATTTTTCAATTTCATCACATTCTGAAATTTTGTCTGCAAACTCTTGCAGCTTGAAACAGTTGAAAACTTGGTGTTTGGTAAAGGGTTAACCCATTACCAAACAATAGTGACATTTAACCACTTTGTTGCAGACAACTCTGGAAAACATTGTGGGAAAAGGAGAAATTACTCATAACGAGCAATTATCCCTTTTCCCAAAATGTTTTCTGCCCTATCAGAAGATTATTTTTCAATTTCATTTCATTTTGAAATGTTGCCTGCAAACTTCCAATTTAGGACAGTGGAAAATTTGGCATTTGGTGAAGGGTTAAACGTATTTTTGACAATTTTTGGGTCATCAATGATTTCCCCCCTGGAAAATAGTTTTCTTAGAGTGACTCTCTGCATGATTGAAGTTTCCCTATAGATTGTGTATAGATTTTGATATATTTATGTTGGTTCCCTTCTCACTGACTTTAGAAAAACTATAGGTTTCACTGCTTGAACATTCCTTGATGAAATAAAAAAAATCTTCATCAATTTTGAGCAGGGCAATTCGATTTAAAGTAAGTATTGTCTAGGCAATTTTTAAACTTGTTAAAACAAACTAAGTGTTATTACCTGAGAAAGAATTGTTTTTGAGGAGTTGCCATACAGCAGAAAAACAATGTCAAAATCACTGTAAGACCATCCTGAGAAATAGGGGATAGTTTTCATGTTTTTTTCAGGCACTTATGTGCTTGAGGTGGGAGCTTAGCAGGTTAGACACAGGCATGGGTACCCCTGTCAGTTTTCTTTTCTTTTTTAGCTCACCTGAGCACAAAGTGCTCAAGATGAACTTTTGTGATTGCCCAATTGCAATTTTTAAAAAGTTGTCTTGTCTGAAACCACTGGTCAGAATTAAAAATAATTTCACAGGAATGTTCTTTAGGGGGTTCTTTTCAAAATCTGTTCAAAGAATTTTGATATCTCAAAAATCATGGCCACCAGGGTCTGTTGAACTTTGAACGCGTTTTTGTTTTCACTATATACATGAATGCTAGAATTTATAACTTTACAAACATCTTGTTTAGCTCACCTGAGCACAAATCTTAGTAAAATCTTGTCTACACTCTAGAAGCCACATGTTCTGCCTAATCTTGATCAAACTTGCTCAGGATAATAACCTTGATGATATCTCAAAAGAGTTTGATCATGGTTGGTGCGGGGTCATAAAGTAGGTCACTAGGTCAAATCTTTGAAAAACCTTGTTTACAGTCTAGAAGCCACATTTTCTGCTCACAAATCTTTGAAAAATATTGTTTACACTCTAGAAGTCACATTTTCTGACTAATCTTGATAAAATTTGCTCAGACAGTTAACCTTGATGGTATCTTGATCAAGAGCGAACATGGGTAGTATGGGTTCAAAAAGTAGGTCACTAGGTCAAATCTTAGAAAAATCTTGTTTACATTCTAGAAGCCACATTTCCTGCCCAATCTTGATAGAACTTGTTCAGAATGTTAACCTTGATGATATCTCTATCTCGATAGAGTTTGATCATGGGTGGTGCGGGGTCAAAAAGTAGGTCACTAGGTCAAATCTTAGTAAAATCTTGTTTACACTCTAGAAGCCACATTTTTGGTCCATTCTTCCCGATACATGCTCAGGATGTTTACCTTGATGATATCTCGATCTAGTTCGATCATGGGTGGGGTGGGGTCAAAAAGTAGGTCACTAGGTCAAATCTTAGTAAAATCTTGTTTACACTCTAGAAGCCACATTTTGCCCATTCTTCCTGATACTTGCTCAGGATGTTTACCTTGATGATATCTCGATCGAGTTCGATCATGGGTGGGGTGGGGTCAAAAATTAGGTCACTAGGTCAAATCCTAGTACAATCTTGTTTACACTCTAGAAGCCACATTTTTGGCCCATTCTTCCTGATACTTGCTCAGGATGTTAACCTTGATGATATCTCGATCAAGTTTGATCATGGGTGGGGTAAGATAAAAAAGTAGGTCACTAGGTCAAATCTTAGTAAAATCTTGTTTACACTCTAGAAGCCACATTTTTGGCCCATTCTTCCTGATACTTGCTCAGGATGTTAACCTTGATGATATCTCGATCGAGTTTGATCATGGGTGGGGTGGGGTCAAAAATTAGGTCACTAGGTCAAATCTTAGTGAAATCTTGTTTACACTCTAGAAGCCACATTTTTGGCCCATTCTTCCTGATACTTGCTCAGAATGTTTACCTTGATGATATCTCGATCGAGGTCAATCATGGGTGGGGGTGGGGTCAAAAAGTAGGTCACTAGGTCAAATCTTAGTAAAATATTGTTTACTCTCTAGAAGCCACATTTTTGGCCCATTCTTCCTGATACTTGCTCAGGATGTTAACCTTGATGATATCTCGATCGAGTTCGATCATGGGTGGGTTGGGGTCAAAAAGTAGGTCACTAGGTCAAATCTTAGTAAAATCTTGTTTACACTCTAGAAGCCACATGTTCTGCCTTATCTTGATCAAACTTGCTCAGGATAATAACCTTGATGATATCTCAAAAGAGTTTGATCATGGTTGGTGCGGGGTCATAAAGTAGGTCACCGGGTCAAATCTTTGAAAAACCTTGTTTACAGTCTAGAAGCCACATTTTCTGCTCACAAATCTTTGAAAAATCTTGTTTACACTCTAGAAGTCACATTTTCTGACCAATCTTGATAAAATTTGCTCAGACAATTAACCTTGATGGTATCTTGATCAAGTTCGAACATGGGTAGTGTTGGTTCAAAAAGTAGGTCACTAGGTCAAATCTTAGAAAAATCTTGTTTGCACTCTTGAAGTCACATTTTCTGCCCAATCTTGATAAAACTTGCTCAGACTGTTAACCTTGATGAAATCTCGATAGAGTTCGATCATGGGTAGTGTGGGGTCAAAAAGTAGGTCACTAGGTAAAATCTTAGAAAAATCTTGTTTACACTCTGGGAGCCACATTTAAGGCCCATTCTTTATCAAACTTACTCAGGATGATAACCATGACGATATCTCGATTGAGTGTGATCATGGGTGGGCTGGGGTAAAAAGTAGGTCACTAGGTCAAATCTTAGAAAATCTTGTTCACACTCTAGTAGCCACATTTTCGACCCAATCTTGATCAAACTTGCTTAGAATGATAACCTTGATGATATTTCAAAAGAGTTCAATCATGTGTGGTGTTAGGTCAAAAAGTAGGTCACCATAGAAATATTACCTTGATGATATCTTGACCGAATTGGATCATGGGTTGGGTAGGGTAAAAATGTTCACTAGGTCCACTCTTTGAAAATCTGGTTTACACATTAGAAGCCACATGTCAGGATGTTTACCTTGATGATATATTGATCAACTTCGATCATGGTTAGGTTGAGTCAAAAAGTAGGTCAGTTCTGCTTCAAAATGGCATTTTATGTTTGCTTGTTGATATTCGGGTCGAATTAGATCATAGAAGATGGGATGGGTTTAGAAAAATGGTCACTATGTCACATCATAAATTACTATTGTTTACAATATTATGGTAAAAAATTCGACCCAACCTGTCTGGAACTCGCTTTCTCCTACCCTTCAAAGTTTCTTAGAATATTTGCGTAAGTTTGATAAATCTTGTTTACATTCTAAAGGCAACACTGTTTCTACAATGTATATCGAAGAGGTCTACAGCTTAATTTTTTTAAGACATCCAGAGTGCTGATCAAACTTACTCAAAATGTTAACCTTGATAATATCTTGATTAACTTTGACCATGGGTGGAATGGAATCAAAAAGTAGTTCACAAAGTCAAATCTTAGAAAACACCCGTTTACACTCTGAAAGCTACATTTTCAGCCCAATTTGATCAAATTTGCTCAAAATGATCAACCTGTTATATCTCAACCAAGTCAGTTTATGAGTAACTTGGGGTCAAAAGTAGATCACTGTCAAATTTAGACAAATCTTGTCCATTACTCATGTGTAACATTGTTGTAACCAACACTTTACAAGTGTCAGGTGAGCGATCCAGGACCCTCTGGGTTCTCTTGTTAATAAGTCTATTAAATAGGGTCTCAATGCATTCCTAAACTAATTCTCATGACTTTAATGAGCATAATAAAAGAACTCCATATATTTTTTCTGTAATTTATTTGTACTCCTCTCCTTTGATGTGCCTTTAATGAATACTTTTCAATATTGTTGTTTTCGTTTATTTCGAAATTTACGTGCCTCTTCTTAAATTATGACTTTCTTAGAGCGGGTGTGTTATGTAACTGCCTCACTCTCTACAGCATAGCAACAATAAAAAAGGACATGATGTAACCTCTGCATTACTGAGCCAACTCTTTAGCTCAGTGGCTATGGTCTTGGACTCTTAAATAAAAATCAAATTTTTATTTTCCAAAATTTGCATTTTAATCTTAGGTATTTTTTTTACATTTATATGATTCTCAAAACAAAGTGTGATCCTTGCTATAAAGTAACACAGGTGTTTCAGAATAGTGTTTATGTTGATATGGAAGATCTTTGGTGATTTTTTGTGAAAATACTGTTACAATTTTCAATATTCAGTTGTGCAATTTTGTGACATTGTGTTTTGGGCAGGAAGAAAACTCGGGTCAAGTGTTAAAGTATAGAAAGGTACCTTTTAGTACTATTTCTGTACCCAACATACTTTGTAGTATACAATATACTTAACCCTTTCCCAAACAATAATGACATTAGACTACTTTGTTGTAGACGACTTAAGAAAACATTGTGGGAAAAGAAATTGCTTGTGGCGAGCAATTTTTCCTTTTCCCACAAGGTTTTCTACTCTAGCTGAAGAATATTTCTTAATTTCATCACATTTTGAAATGTTGTCTGCAAACTCTTTCAATTTGGGACATTCCAAAATTTGTTGTTTGGGAAAGGGTTAAGAGTACCCATATTGTGCTTACTTGAATTAGTACCCATACAGGCTAGACCTATTGTGAGTTGTGGGTGTCCTTTGTCCATATAAAAAACCTAACAAAAAACATAAACAGTAATACTTTCTGCAAAATGTATGACTGAAGAAGTGTTGAAAATGGCTTAATGTCTGTCCAAATAGACAGAAGTAGATTACAATATTGAACGATTATAGATGTGACAATCTTGTTTTACCCCTTATAATGCTGGAACTGACTTCATGCTTATGTCAACATGATTGATCCAGGCCAGCCACCAATTTACTTGCCGGCTGGCCTGTGATCTAACCTGTTCGCTACTCTGAGAATCATTCCTCACTTAAATTGAGAAGATATTTAAGGTTTAGGAAAGCAGACAACCCAAAAATCTATTTTTAATAAATTACTAAGCATTCGAAGGGTTGATCGAGTAGAAATAATTGTTATTCCTATACGGAGAAAGTTCATTGCACTTTTTTCTTCCCGTCACTAAATAAGGAGCAAGTTTATTGCTATGTACTTTAACACTTGTTTCATGTCTAGAGTAAACTGGTGGTTATTCACCTAGCTGAACTTAACCAATACCAAACAATGACGACATTTAACCAGCTTGTTGCTGCAGATGACTCTGGAAAACATTGTCGGAAAAAGAGAAATTGCTCTTACCGAGCAATTTCTTCTTTTCCCACAATGTTTTCTGCCCTATCAGAAGAATATTTTTCAATTTGATCACATTTTGAAATGTCATCTGCAAACTCTCTCAATTAGGGACAGTGGAAAATTTTGCGTTTGGCAAAGGGATAAAGATGTCCTTTCACACGTCATTGTAAAAAAAAGTCATGCCATTGCTTTCAATCTGGGAAAGTCACACAGATCCCAGTGTTGAAGGTGTCCTCCGTGGCCCAGTGGTTAAGGAGGTGGACTCTTGTTTCTTGGGAGTGACCTTTGGCAAGTCACTTCAGAGCCCTAGCCTATCATTCAGGAAAGCCTTTACATAACTGAATAATTATTGATATGGGGTTCAATACCATTCATACATTGAGGAAGATGTAAATGAAATAATCAATTACAAACCTGTAGATAAGAAGATTAGTTCACTGGCGTATTTAATAAATTTTCCTCTAATATCTTTTCTGTAGGTACTCATTAGAATTGTCTTGTCATGATTCTGATGACTACCGACAAATTAGGAATAGGTGGAAATACATATTGCACATAATTGAGTGCTCCCATGGGCCACTTTTCTGGGGTCTCTCTGTAACATTGGCTTAATCTTGTTGATTCCGATTTCCAGAAATAGATTCCTTGAGGACTGTGTGGCATAGTTTGGTTGCCTAGCAACACATTGCCTGTTATGGATATCAAGGGCAGTCTCTAGAAAAATCAACAAAAGACAAAAAACTTCGCCCACTTCCTCATATGGAGTGTTGTTTACAAATCTGATTTTGAAATAAACTGCCGAGGGCCGTTATATAGGGTTATAATTGGTTAAAAAACCAATTGGACTCGGGGTAATGGATATTTTTCATTGGGTCACTGGATGTTTACCCTGAGAATGCTGGGTAATTTTCTAAAAATAGATTTTTGTGTTGTCTGCTTTCCAAAACCTTAAATATCTGTGTAATGTAAGACCTCGGTAATTGAAAACGGACAACTGATTTGGTTAAAGAGTAAGTTGAAATGTAATTCAGAAGAAAAATATCATTCAAAGGCATTCACTGAGCCGATTTTCAAAATTTATCTGATTTTGAATTTATATTTATATAATGAATATCAACAGTTTTGTTCTTTATTTCATATTAATTACATCCCTTTAATTTTCAATTTTCACATTGAAATATAAAATACATGAATGACGTTGGCAAATGAAAATTTCAATCCATGAAAGATTCTTATAATATGAACATTCACTTAAAAATGGCATTTGTTCTGTTAAAACTTTAATTTTGTTATTCTGACCTTCCTCCATTACCCAGGTCTTACCTTAATTTTGATGAGGAAAGACACTCAGAGTATAGCAAACAGGTTAGATCACAGGCCAGCCGCCAATAAAGTTGGCAGCTGGCCTGGATCTAACCTATTTACATAAGCATGAAGTTGGTTCTAGCACTATAAGGCTTAATGTTTTCTGCTTCATATAAATTAAAGCACAAGGTATTTAAGAAGGAAGGGGTAAAGGACATGTTACAAACTCAGTGTTAATCTTAACTTTCCCCATACTACAGACTTAAAGGTTCTTGTTCTTGTTTAACATTGGTTGGGGCTGGAACTATTCGTTTTAAAGCCATTAGTTCTGGCCCCAATACCAATATTAACCAAGAACGGCGAAGTTATCCTATGTAAGAATTAAATTAAAAATGACCAATTAACGTTTTGAGCTACAATGGTTGATACCTTAGTGTGAGGAAATCTTGAGGACTTAAAGTAGAATACTCATAATCCGCCATTTTGAAACTCATTCCTTTGACGGATTGCTTGGGTTGTTCTCGGACTATACATTGGCCTTGGCCAGAGGTTTTTCCCATTCACCTATTACCAAATGCCAAATTTTAGACTGTCCCAAATTCCCACAACGTTTTCCAGAGTTGTCTGCAAAAAATAGGTAAAATGACGTTATTGTTTGACAAAGGGTTAAACATAGGGTTTGGCTGGAACTAATTAGGACCAAACCCAATAGTTCTGGTGAGAACCAATGCTTACCGAGAATGACCAAAGTGATATGACGAAAGAATGAGTTTAAAAATGAGGGATTTTGGATACGCTAACTCGCTATATCATAATACCTCACTTTGATACATCCGCTGCATGAGTCTTAAAGGCTCACAAAAGGAGATTTATGCTTTATCAAACTATATTATTTGGTAAACTTTTGGTCGGATTCAGATTGTTATCACAAAAAAATAAACATCAGCACAACTTGAACTTGAAAACCATATAAACAATAACCCAGATCAGCCAGTTTAATAATTCAGATTGCCCGATTCTTCACCTCTGACCTTGTCTCATCATACACAAACATTTGAACCGACCTAGCAGAATTTGTTATTTGAAATATGTAAACAAACAGATTATTGATTATCATGAGTGAATTGGAGACAACTTTATTTCAAGTACAAATTTACTTTAGCATTCATTAATTAATTTTCATGACTTTAATGATCATTATAAAAGAACTTCTTTATATTTTTTCAGTAATTTATTTGCACTCATATCCTTTCATGTGCCTTTAATGCAGCGATAGACGACAATTTAAAAGTATGGACTATTGAATTTTTTGGATGAAAAAATATAGAAAACAATTTCACAGAAGGACTAGGTATGAATATGAAGTGATCTATTCATTGACATGAGTTTTCTTGATCACTGTAGATGTGTCAATCTGAGGTGTGATGGAATTATATATGAGTCATGACCAAAAAGGTTTTTTTTTTATGTCATTTCGTGTACTTTTTCTTTTACTCACTTATTTTAAATGCATTTCAAACCATTAGCTGTCATACTTTGCTGTTGTTTTCTTAGTATTCTTTTCTGCCAACTTCTGAACGGTTACGTATGGTGGAGAAATATTGGAGAATTAAACTGACCAGGGAAATTGACCGGTTCCATCAGAGTTGCTAATTTTAGCAAAATTGTTTTTCAAAACATAGCTGGCTCCCAGCTTCTGAATCCATTAGCGGGAGACCAGCCAATAGAATCGGAAACACAAGTGATGTAGGGGCGGGAACCAGCCATAATTGTTATAGGGCTTTTCCCTCCAGCACAGACTCTCATTACAGAGTGGGAGCATACACTTGGAGTAAACACCTACTTCATCGAGTGGTGATCAGTTTAACATCATTCATGGATTGATAGTGTGGCTTTCTGTGTCAAAGGTTTTTTATTTATTTTTCTTAACTTATAAATCAATTAATTTTTTCCTGGGATTGTTTGGATTTCAGTTGCTTTAATGTTTATGTGGTTATTGGAACATCAGAGTACATGTTCTTGGATTGAGTTTATGATCGTGTGTTTTACTGTGATATAGAAAAAGGAAATTGTACTTGGTGTTCAATGGTTAATGAATTAACCCACTTTACTCTACCATTCTACTTAAATAAGATTATTTAAATAAAGAAATGAAAAGCAGTAATGAGAAATGTTATCTTTTTTTTCAAAGACAAAACAATGTCATTCTAGAGTAGAGAATATGAAATCCCAGTGTTGGCATTTGGATTTTCATGAGAGGTAGTCTCCTGACTGACTTACTTAATGCCGATGGTTCTACGTAACTTTACCAGCCTTTAAGGACAGTCGAATATGAGCAATTTCTCCTTTTCCCACAGTGTTTTCCTTAGTCGTCTCAAACCCACTGGCCAAATGTCGTTATTGTTTGGTAATGGGTTAACCCTTTCCCAAACAATAACGACATTTGAGCACTTTGTTGCAGATGATTTAAGGAAACAATGTGGGGAAAGGAGAAATTGCTCATAATGAGCAATTTCTCCTTTTCCTTCAATGTTTTCTGCCCTATCAGAAGATACTTTTCCAATTTCATCACATTTTGAAATGTTGTCTGCAAACTTTTTCAATTTGGGACAGTTGAAAATTGGTTGTTTGGTAAAGGATTAAAAAGATCTGTATCCCTGTACTGAGTTGCTCTGCTACATATTACAATACTGTATCTTAGATCATTTGTCAATCACCATGGAATTTAAATTGTTTCATTAATTTGGGTGGTTTATTTCTTTGACATTTCTTTTCGGCTAAATTTAGTGTGGTGAATCTGTTTTGAAAATAGATCTCTCGTCGAACTATCACTTATATTACTTTTCTGTTTTGGCATTGATTGCAGGTTAACCCATTACTAAACAATAATGACATATGAAAAGACTGGTGCCAACAACACTGGAAAATATTGTGGGAAAAGGAGAAATTACTCATAATGAGCATTTCTCCTTTTATCACAAGGTTTTCTGCCCTATCAGAAGATTGTTTTTTCAATTTCATCACATTCTGAAATGTCGTCTGCAAACTTTTTCAATTTGTGACAGTCGAAAATTTGGTGTTTGGTAAAGGGTTATACAGCAATGATTCCAATGACGAAATCTGGCATAGAAAAAAGTGAATATAGATAATGATATACATGAACCTGTATTCAATATTCATACCATAATCTGAAATTTAAAGAAAAAAAGCATAATAGACAAAAAGAGAAATTGCTTATGACAAGCAATTGCTTCATTAATTATGTAACTATGGTTACTCATGATATCATAAAGGAAGTATTATTCCTCAGAATTTTTAAGTGTCTTTTGCTGTGGTTTTGAATTTGGACGTAAATATGATTGATTTTCTCACTGGAGGAAATGGTTTGAGTTTTGTGAATCGAGGGGAAACATGCTTACCATTTATATGCTAAAGATGTTGTGGCAGTCGTAGAATTCTTGGGTCCAAGGTCCAGCCCCAAAGTTACCTCTGAGAGCCCTATTGCCTATTACTAGTGAATCCAGCAAAGTTGTAATGTAACTGAAAAATTGTTTTTCAAACAGCACTTAACCTATTTTAAACACAGCTATTTAAAAGTTGACAATTTTGCTTTGAGAAGCAGTAGAGCCTGAGAAAAATTAGAATTACTTACTTAATCTTGATTGTATTTGTCATCTGCTGCAAGTGTCCCAGTGGCTGGGGTGGGCAGCAGGCGGCTAGAAGTCCTTAGGAACAAATTTTTGTATCTCCACAATTCCTCAAAATGGGAAATGTGACTCATCCTAACTGAAAACATATTGTATCAAAGATATTTGGAAGTTACCATTCTAACCAAAGGACTAATTAGTTTATGATGAGCAATTTATCGTTCTGTCATAGTGGTTTCTTCAGTCTTCTTAGGCAGATGTGGTTATGTAGCTAGTATATTTCATTGAGAAACCAGTTTAAAACCTCTCCTATTGCTACAGGGGCTCAGCAATGTGTTATATAAATTTGTTTTTCACCCCTCTGAGAAGTTGTTGATATAGATATTTATAGCCATTGCTATCAAATGGCACAGGTCATGTGGAACAAGTAAGACATAAATAGATTATAGAAAAGTCAATAAATGCTTGAAATCCAGTCTGCTCTAAATTGGCCAGTAAATATGTGTTAGGTCGGACATGTTTGACATTTAAAGTTGCGCATTCACAGATGTGAGGAAATTTGGAAGTTAAACATTAATTTCTTCATAACTGCATAACAGCTGTACTGTCATAATAGGAGGTGACAAAAAAATAGAAATAAAAAAAAATAAGGTGTATTTATAATTTTGGGCTGTAGCCTTTGTTAAGATTTTTATCAGTTCACTCTTGTTTCATTGTGATTGATAAAACACTTCTGCAGTTCTGTTAAAAAGTAACGTTGTTGACCTTATAATCAACTAATCTGTTGATGCTTTAACCTTTTTCTAAACAACAAGTTTTCAACTGTCCCAAATTGAAAGAGTTTGCAGACAACATTTCAAAATGTGATGAAATGGAAAAATATTCTTCAGAAAGAGCAGAAAACCTTGTGAGAAAAGGGAAAATTGCTCGTCTCGAGCAATTTCTCCTTTTCCCACAATGTTTTCTAAAGTCTTCTACAACAAAGTGGTCAAATGTCGTTATTGTTTGGGAAAGGGTTTACTAGCATATCTCTCTGAATAGAATAAAATCTGGGATTCTGTTGTGGTTGTGTCCTTGACAAAGACAACGTAGAGCCCTGCTAAGGACTGGTGAATCCAGGAAAGCTGTAAAATAACTGAAATACATGGTTGTAACCCCAATATAAACTAAAACAGAAAATGTGTTGTCTTTGTTTTTTAGGCTATTTCACATCAAGAGACTATCAGTTTTTTTGTGATCCTCAATGCCAATCTGAAATCATCGGGTTTATCCTATGAAAACACCTTTGAAGTAATATGGAAACCACTACATTGTCTCTTGCAAGACTTTTTTCATTGTGCTGTCATTTTTTTTAAATATAGACCTTAAACTTAAAATCTAAATTGTGATTTAATTCAATTAAGGAAATAGATATTAAATCACAACTTACAATTCACCCGAAATATCATAACCCTACACTTATATATATACAGGAGGTGTATTGTATTTTTTCAGATCACGGAAATACTTGAGTAGTTACGATTGGCTCAATGCATAGTTGGCTCAATGCATAGTTTATGATAAATTACTCTAAGCTTAACTCGCTTCACCCTTTCCCAAACAATAACAACATTTAACCACGTTGTTGCAGACGACTCAGAAAAACATCATGGTTAAAGGAGAAATTGCTCATAAAAAGGAAGTTTTCCTTTTCCCACAAAGTTTTCTGCCCTATCAGATGATTATTTTCCAATTTCATCACATGTTGAAATGTTGTCTGTAAACTTTCACTTTGGGACAGTCGAAAATTTAGGGTTTGGTAAAGGGTTCAAAAAGCTTAAGTTTTTAAAAGCCACAGAGACAAACTTCTCTTTTTGTCACATGGTTTGTATCCACTATCACATAGAGACTGTTGGGCCATAGAAAACTGTAGCAATAGTAACTGCATGGGGACAATGTCTTACTCTTTCCAGTCTACTTCATGTTAGAAAGTATTTGCATATAAAAATTATATAATCTTGCGATAATGGGTGAATAAACTTTTCTCTCTATTTTACATAAGAAAGTTTAGGGAGATAACAAATATAGAATGTTTTGATATTGGGTTAATAAACTTTCCACCCTACTTAAGATTTATAAGAAAGTTTTAGGGGATAACAAATGTAGAATGTTTTGATATTGGGTTAATAAACTTTCCACCCTACTTAAGATTTATAAGAAAGTTTTAGGGGATAACAAATGTAGAATGTTTTGATATTGTGTTAATAATCTTTCCACTCTACTACAGATTTATAAGAAAGTTTAGGGAGATAACAAATATAGAATGTTTTGATATTGGGTTAATAAACTTTCCACCCTACTTAAGATTTATAAGAAAGTTTTAGGGGATAACAAATGTAGAATGTTTTGATATTGGGTTAATAAACTTTCCACCCTACTTAAGATTTATAAGAAAGTTTTAGGGGATAACAAATGTAGAATGTTTTGATATTGTGTTAATAATCTTTCCACTCTACTACAGATTTATAAGAAAGTATAGGGAGATAACAAATATAGAATGTTTTGATATTGGGTTAACAAACTTTCCACTCTACTTCAGATTTATAAGAAAGTATAGGGAGATAACAAATATAGAATGTTTTGGTATTTGGTGAATAAACTTTCCACCCTACTTTACCTAAGCAAGTTTTAAAAGATGGCAATCAAATTTTTTTTTTTATGCTTATTTTCAATGATTTGATTTATGTTCGGTAAATGAGCATTTGTGAGTTTTGGTGGGTTTTCGAGTTCTGTCCATAGATGAATCTCTCCTAACAAAAAAGTATGTTTGTTTTGGGGCCTGTTTTAGCTTTACTAGCGCTATGTAGTAACTCTGTATATCTGGAAAATCATAATCATTATAAGAGGAATGTATCTGGCATAATACAATATTGTTAAAATATAAGAAATGAAGTTAGCTCTTGTGTTTTAATCCTTTCCCAAACAATAACAACATTTGACCATTTTGTTGCATACGACTTTAGAAAACGAGGGAAAAGGAGAAATTGCTTGTAATGAACAATTTTTCCTTTTCCAAAAATGTTTTCTGCTCTTTCTGAAGAATATTGTTCAATTTCATCACATTTTGAAATGTCGTCTGCAAACTCTTTTAATTTGGAAAAGTCGAAAATTGGTTGTTTGGAAAGGGTTAAGGAAGGTGTGAGCACAAACCTTTTCTCACTTGTGTGAAACGGCTTTGTGTTTTCACACACAGTGAGGTAATATTTTTTCTCATATGCGCTTGAACACATTAGTATTCTCTTCCTTCAGTAACAACTTACACCACAATAATTTCTGCGCTATCAGAAGATTGTTTTCCAATTTCATCACATTTTGCAATGTCGTCTGCAATCTTTTTCAATTTGGGACAGTCGATAATTTGGGGATTGGTAAAGGGTTAATAGCCTTGTCCATTCTATTTCACAGATATTCCGCAGCAGTCTCCCCTAGCGTCGCCTGTGCTGGACCGACGAAACATGATGTACAATGATGTAGCGCTACAACAGCCCTTCATGCAGCAGATGACTTCATTAAGGCATCAACAGCAACTTCAACAGCAGCTGTTACTACAGCAGTATCAACAACGGCAGAAGGAGCTTGCACAGGAGCATGAAAAGCAGTTACATGAACAATACAAGGTGAGGGTATAATATCGAAGGTTCAGTGCAAGACTATAGTAAGTGCTTCATAACCATGAAGCACTTACTATATAGTATTGCGCTGAACCCTTGATATGTGACACTGTCGGAGAAAAATGTCCCAAAATGGTAACCTGGGGGGAATTGAGTTATTATCATTTCTAGCCACTATAAAGTCCTCGGAATCTAATTCAAATTTTTGCTCAAACATGATTTCTAGAGGAATTATAGCTATTTGCGTAGCACCACCACAAAGGCAAGAATATACACAAATTTTCTTACATTTCTATTTAAATTAAATAAGATTTATGAAATTTATACAAAACATTTCTAATTGCATCAATATGTGGAAAATAGTTAGAGCTAAACAGTTTCAGTGGTGTTAACTTGTCCCCCATTAAATTGTTTTATCGACCGTAATTTGAGAGAACCTTGTTCAATGAATAGAGCAATTGAAAAATTCTGACATAATCTTTAATCAAATTCTTTCTCCATGACGTCATTTGACGACTTTGGGATAAGAGTCTCAGTCACTGGCACATATCTGTTATATCTGCTCACTCATCATAAGCGTAGGAGCCGGGGGGCCAGGGGGGGCTGGCCAATAACCAAAAACATTTTGACGTCATCATCGCAAATGGCAATCTGAATACATTGGGTTTTTCCAATGAAATCTCAGCTCACGGAAAGTAGTTTCGTCTAACGAAAACAGTGATGCAAAACGTACTCTAAGCAGTCAGACCCTATATTGTATTTAAATATGAACTCATTTTTTGTTTGGAATTGTAGACGAAATCGTGGCTATGACAGCATGGTGGCTGTCACTTTTAGTTAGTATCAATACTATATGCTTTCCGCGTCAGATCGAGACTTGGCCCATCCTATTTTCTTTTTCTTTTGCTTATTTTGTCTTAACTTAGATACACATTTTCGTTCGCTTTCTTTTAATTCATTTAATGATATTGAATTTGTAGATGCATGATTAGTTATGAGAAAGTTTAGGAACATTTATTCTTAGACCGGTCCTAATCTGAAGTTGGCCCCCCAATGTTGAAAACGCTCCTACGCCTATGCTCATTTATATTTCATTCATCAAGCTGAACTCATTTGTTTGAATGGTTTTTAACACCATAACAACAAGTTTTCAGTAATGTAATGGCTTTCCTGGATCCACCGGTACTAGGCTAGATCTCTGAGGTGACTTGCCGAAGGTCACTTTCACAAAAATAGAGGTGTCACTTGGGTTCACACCAGGAACCCACAAGTCCGCCACCTTAACAACTTGTCCATGCAGGACAGAACTTGTTGCAATAAAGTGCACTCACTTTTATTTGTAAGTTACAAAAATGAAAAAAAGGACAAACAAACAATAACTACCATTTCTTTCTAGTCAAATAATGAATCATCTTATGAATTGTTTATATTGGGAAAAATGTTAGTTTTAGCACTGTGAAATACGCAGTGAAAACTCAGATTTGACCTATCATCAATTTATTTTAGTTCGGAGTGATAAAATGAAGGTTTGTTGCGCAATATGGAAGCCTATAAATAGAAGATGTTCCAGAGAAGCTGATGATAAGGTTATTCCTAGAAAAGTGTGTGATAACAAATAACAGGAGGTCCCTGTACATCGCACAATTAATGATTCACCCTTTCCCAAACTATAAGGACATTTGACCACTTTATTGCAGACAACCTTAGAAAACATTGTGGGAATAGGAGAAATTGCTCGTGTTTTCTGCCCTTTCAGAAGACTATTTTCCAATTTCATTACCTTTTGAAATTTTCTGCAAACTCTTTCAATTTGGGACAGTCCAAAATTTGTTGTTTGGGTAAGGGTTAAGAGCTCAATGTCTGACCTTATTTCAAGGCTTTTTATTGTTATATAACAGGGCCCATCGAAGGTACCTTACCAATTGGAAACTTCTTTAACCCTTTCCCAAACAACACATTTTTGACTGCCCCAAATTGAAAGAGTTTGCAGACGACATTTCAAGATGAGATGGAATTGAAAAATATTCTTCACAAAGAGCAGTAAACCTTGTGAAAAAAGGAAAAATTGCTCCTAACAAGCATTTTCTCCATTTCCCACAATGTCTTCTGAAGTCATCTGCAACAAAGTATTGTCGTTATGCAGGAATGCCTGGCTCAGTAGTAACCCTTTCCCAAACAACATATTTTTGTCCCAAATTGAAAGAGTTTGCAGATGACACTTTAAAATGTGATGGAATTGGAAAATAATCTTCTGATAGGGTAGAAAACATTGTGGGAAAAGGAAAAGTTGCTATTACGCGCAATTTCTCCTTCCCACAATGGTTTCTTAAGTCGTATGCAACAAAGTGATCAAATATCGTTATTGTTTGGGAAAGGGTTAATGGAGGAATGTTACAAGCTTGGCAACTCTCTTGGGATCGGTCAAGTGGAGTAGAACCATCTGAACCCATGCAGATAGAGTGTCATTTAGCACTTAGCATGCTCACTCATGATTGGATCACAGCTGTTTTTATTAAAGCAAGTTCTGCTGAAGCAAGTGTGTTTCTCTTCACTTTATCTTATATTCTTTTATTCTATGTCTTAATGACTAATTTATATTTACTTTAAGATTCAGCAGGAGCAGTTGGTGAAGGAACAAGAGAAGCAAATGCAGGACCACTATAAGGTATGTGTGATATTCAATTAACCCTTTCCCAAACAACAAATTTTGGACTGTCCCAAATTGAAAGAGTTTGCAGACGACATTTCAAAATTTGATGAAATTGGAAAATAATCTTCTGATAGCTATGGGCAGAAAACCTTGTGGGAAAAGGAAAAATTGCTTGTAACAAGCAATTTCTCCTTTTCCCACAATGTTTACCAGAGGCATTGGCACCAGTCTTGTCAAATGTCGTTATTGTTTGGGAAAGGGTTTGCAAGTCTATTACCCCTTACTTCAATAACCATGCAATAATACATCCCGCAGAAGTCTTTAAGTGTGTGAAATGTCTTATAAGGAGTTGACCACTTTATAGATTTACCGCAATCGCCCCTGAAAATTTTTGTTGAAGCTCTGCTTACATTGAATAGTTTTCTTTCAGTTTTAACTGATTCCAGTATTCAACGATTTAATCAAGAATGTTCTGGGCTTGAATTAAAAAACATTTCTTTTAAGAGAAAACGTGATTGCTCGCAACTACACTTTGTTTGCAGATACCATTGAGCTATCTCTTTCTTTTTCAGCATTTGGTTATGCTACAGAAAGAACAAGAATATCATGCAGAAAAACAAAAGATGGAGAGTAGACAGCGAATGGAAAAAGAAATGCTTGACAAAAATAGACTGGTCCAGATAAAAAATAAAAATAAAGATGAAGAAAGTATGTTTTTCCTTATTAACACAAATGATTGTCAAATACAACTTGTTCCCAGATTTAACCCATCACCAAACAATAACGTCATTTGACCAGTTTGTTGCAGCCGACTCTAGAACACATTGTCGGACAAGCAGTTTCTCCTTTTCCCACAATGTTTTCTGCCCTATGTGATTTTTTCCCCCAAATTTATCACATTTTGAAATACTGTCTGCAAACTCTTTTAATTTGGGACAGTTGAAAATTTGACATTGGAAAAGGGTTAATGTTACAATAATGATGAATATAGTAATGCAAATTTTTGCTATGAATAGGATAGTACAGGTTAAAAGCAAAAGATAAATTCTGATTTATGGAATTCTGACGTTTCTATTTTGCTCTACTAGCCCTGAAATGACTTTAAGAGTTTCCCCTAGGGGCCTCCGTGGCCTAGTGGTTAGAGTACAGAACTTGAAATCACATGGCCCCTCTCCGCGTGGGTTCAAATCCCATGAGAGGCAGTCTCCCGACTGACTTACGGAATGCCGATGGTTCTACCCGCCTTGACCAGCCCTTATGGGCAGTTGAGTATGGGGTCTTCCTCCATCATTAAGAGTCGGGCATCGCTACATAACTGAAATAATGTTGATGTGATGTAAAACCCATATAAAAAAAAAAAAAATAAGAGTTTCCCATTATGCTTTGTATGTTTTAGGTACTGCAATAATACTGAAAAGAAAATGAAAATTTTGATTTTATTTAGAAATAATCCAGTGATAAAAAAGAAATGCAATAGCAATAAAGAACTCTTAAAGACATCTTAAATCCCTAAAGGGCAATTTGAGTTAACACTTTTCTCCAATAACAGAAATGTAGATAGAACTATTTCAAAGCCAACATATATGTATAATTTCGGACTTGGAACTTGGGGGTCCTAGGTTCAAACCCAACCAACACCTCTGGTCTTGTGGGAGTGACCTTTGACAAGTCACTTCAGAGCTAAAGCCTAGTTCTGGTGGACCCAGGAAAGATGTTAGATCTCTTTACATAAATAGAAAAATAGATGAAACAATTGTTGAGTGTCTATTTCATCATTCATGTGTGGCCAACACCATCTTATAACCTATGCCTATAGACTTATGAATATTCTGTAGGTGCAGTGGCTTCAACAGAGGTAAAACAGCGATTACAGGATTTTGTGTTGTCCAAAAAACAGAAAGAAGCAGTGACAAGACAGAGTCCACCACAGTTTCGGCACTGGTAAGTTACAACTGATGAGGGTTCACTGCTAGACTACTATAGTATAGTTAGTGCTTCATAAACATTGAACTCTCAAACAGTGAAACTGTAACATGAAGCACTTACTATAGTATTGCACTGAACTCTCAAACAGTGAAACACTTCAACTATATGTGAACAAGTTACAAGTGTTCATTGCAAGACCATAGTAAGTGCTTCATAAACATGAAGCAATTTACTATAGTTTTTCACTGAACTCTAAAAAACAAGTTACAAGTGTTCATTGCAAGACCATAGTAAGTGCTTCATAAACATGAAGCACTTACTATAGTATTGCACTGAACTCTAAAACAGAGAAATACTGTTAACTTGTACCTCCATATATGCAATACTTGCTGCGACTTATTTGTAAGGGCAGCCTAGTGCTGGTAGGTAAACCTAGGAGCATAGATAAGGCTAGATTACACAAAAACTATGGAAGATATTGTTTAACATCAAACAAAACATGCGAAAAAGCATTTATATATCATTATTGTAACACAACTAAAACAAAGGAATGGAGAATTTATTATGACATTAATTGATAAGCATGATAAATTCCTCCTTTTATTAGACCCGATTTATACTTTGTGAATATCATTCCCTCTCCCAGGTGCTTTCAAATTTGTATTGAAGCATTGTTTTAATTACATTTATACAACTACTAATGATATGTTTGAGAATTCGATGTTAATGCTTCAAGGTCAAGTCCTTTAGCGACCCCATAATCTTGGAGGCATTGGGGTCAATTGTTAGATCTCACAAATCCTTTATCCCTTTCCCAAACAATAACGACATTTGACCACTTTGTTACAGACGACTTAAGAAAACATTGAGGGAAAAGGAGAAACAAGCAATTTCTCCTTTTCCCTCAATGTTTTCTGCCCTATCTGAAGATTATTTTCCAATTTCATCACATTTTGAAATGTTGTCTCCAAACTCTTTCATTTTGGGTCGGTCGAAAAATTGTTGTTTGGGAAAGGGTTATATATATCATGGAAGCACAATGAAAAGTGATGTATCTAAGTTATAAGAGCTTGTTTAAAAATCCATGTAAAACTAATAACTTTAAACCAAGTTTGAACTAATCTTTTTTCCAGGCCCTTAGATCAAAGTTCCCCACCCACAACAGGCTTATCTCCGCCTTTTACTCGTACCCTACTGGGAAAGTATGAGGATGACTTCCCCTTAAGGAAAACAGGTAATCATCGCGGCCCGCAGCAAACTGATTTGTGAATGCAGGGGTGGCAAAATCAATTATTTATATTGCTCAGCTTGTCCCAAAGGCTTATAGGACAAGAGCCTTTATACTGATATTCACTTTAAATCCATTATACATACAATTGCAGAAAAAGATTTGGCATTTACGGAGAAGAAAATCAAAGTCAGATTTTGCCACTCCTGGAATGTGCCTGATTTAGAGTCTGTTTAACCCTTAGAATGCTGGGTAATTTTCTAGAAATAGATTTTTGTGTTGTCTGCCTTCCAAAACCTTAAATATCTACTTAATTTAGATGAGGAAAGTTACTCAGAGTAGCAAACATGTTAGATAACAGGCTTCACAGGCTGGCCTGGATCTAACCTGTTTGCATAAGAATGAAGTCAGTTCCAGCACTATAAGGGTTAAAACAAGTTTTTTGACATGTTTGTTGAAGATTGGTTTTCTGTTACCATTGGCAGAAAATAAGAATTTGCTCCTCATGATGAGTGAAATCTTCTTTTCCCACTTTTCAAGTTCAAATTATCTAATTATTTTGTGTCACATGAATTTTGAATGCACATCTTCCTGTTTGTATTTGAATTACTCTTTTGCGGTTTTGTCAGTTTCAGAGAATGATCTCAGTTAAAGAACATTTGCAACAAACCATTTGGAATTTACATCTATAAATTATGAATCCTAGCTTAGTACTAGTTAATCAAAAAAAGCTGTAACATAATGAAAAATTGTTAAAACAGCTTTAAGCACTGAAATAAACAAAATCCTATTTATATGATATCAGCAGGTATAACTGATTAGATGAGTATTCATTTTTTAACTCTTTATTCCAAAATGCTTATATTTTAGACATCTACTTCAGAGATCTGTGTTTTTTTCTTTTTTTCCATATAAAAGTTAACAAAGTCTCCTAGGAAGTTGAACAAAGACAAATAGACTTGTATTCATTATTCATTAATATAGTGAAGTATTTATATGTCCATGCAGTAGAAATTGTTATTGAAATATGATGTACAGGAGTATGCATAAACAAATTATGACAACATCAAGAAAGAATGAGAAAATTACTTATTGAGAGAAAAGTTGCATTAGTTCTTAATCAATTCCTCATCATCATGTATTTTAGTTTGTCTAAACCTAAAGCAATAGACAAAAAACCTATGTGTCAAAAGGAGAAATTATTTGTTGTTAGCAATTTCTTCTTTTTATCACAGTGTTTCTAAAGTGTTCTGCTGTATGCATGTGTGTTACAGTGAGACAATATGAAGAAATTGATTAGTTAAGGTAGAATACCCCAAATCTGCCATTTTGAAACCCATTCTGTGGTCGGATTACTGCGGTTTATCGCGTTTAACCTCAGTCAAGGACCAGAACTAGTCAGTTCAATGCAAATAGTTCTGGCCCAGACTAAGGTATGCCGAGAATGACCGAAGTAATCCAATGAAAGAATGAATTTCAAAATGGCAGATTATGGGTATTCTACCTTAATGAACCTGTTATACGTGTTCCTCTCTAGAATGGAAAGCATTACTTGTTGCAATCGTTCATGGGAATGGCAGTGCTTGTTGAATTTGTTATTGTTGTTGTTGTTTTGTTGTTGTTGTATGAGTGAATAGGATTTGTTGTTGTAAGTGGCATAGATGTAACCCGTTCCCCCATTTGGGAATTTTTGATCGGTTCAAATCAAAAGCTTCAGTAGTCAACAAAAAAATCTTGGAAGAAATAAGTTTTCAATATAAATGGGTAGAAACTTTGTGACAATTAAATTATTCATTGATAACTTTTAATGGCATTGTCAAAGTTGATTCTTAAGACCCATGCATTAAATGGGTCAATGTGAGATATTATGATATGGGGGGGGCTTTGTTTGTATAGAGTGTAAGTATGGTCTCTTAACCCTTTACCAAACACCACATTTTTTACTGATCCAAATTGAAAGAGTGTGCAGATGACATTTCAAAATGTGATGAATTGGAGAGAAATCTTCTAATAGATTAGAAAACATTGTGGGAAAAGGAGAAATTACTCATTACGATCAATTTCTCCAATTCCCACAAAGTTTTCTAGAGTCATCTGCAACAAACAGTTCAAATGTCGTTTATAATTGGTAAAGGGTTATTTATTCCTGTTTCTTGAAATCCTTGCTCAGTATAATGTATAAAACTGAAGGATAATAACAGGTGATGAGGGGTATTTCAATATCCTTCGTATTTGAGTTTGCGTGTAGACCATTACTGTGAAAGGAGAAATTCCTTGTGACAAGACGTTAGTGTTTCACCAATTTCAGAATATTATGAGGGAATAGGTTACTGTCTTGGAATGATTTCCATTGTCCTAGCCTGGGTTTCCATGGAGATTCTGACATAAGTTTTGTGATGATTTGATAGTTTGTTGTTATTGTTCATTTGAAATGATTGGGTTGTTTGTTGTTAGTGTTAACCCTTATTGTGCTGGAACTGACTTCATGCGTATGCAAACAGGTTAGATTACACGCCAGTGGCCAAGTAAACTGGGGGCTGGCTTGTGATCTAACCAGTTTGCTACTCTGAGTGTCTTTCCTCAACAAAGTTATGCAAATGTTTAAGGTTTTGAAAAGCAGACGACACAAGTCTTTTTCTAATACCTTAGCCCCAGCATTCTAAGGGTTAATTGGGGTTGATTATTATCTAACACTGTATTTTTGAGAGAAAGAGAGCATGCTTTTAGAACCTCCTAATATTCTGTTTTGCAGCCTCTGAACCCAATTTAAAGGTGCGTTCCGCGCTTAAGCAGAAGGTGATGGAACGGCGAATTACCCAGAGTCCCATTCTGCGGCGACGAGAAAAGGGGTTATTTATGAAACGCAAAAATCCTTTATCAAGTATGTATGCCCATGCGTGTAATGAAGCTATTGCGTAATCTGCTCTATGCATATTGTTTGTTGTTACAGTATTATAACGATGCAGTACCAAGAGTTTTCCCTTATTAAAGTAAATCTTTAGCTGATGACATTGAGATTTTATATTATCACAGTACCACCTAATGGCACTTTTTTTCTTTTTTGCAGTAGATAACTTTCGAGAAGCAGTGTGGCAAAAGGAGGAATTGCTTGTCACAAGCAATTCCTCCTTTTGCCACAATGCTTTTAAATCTAATCACATATTGCAACAGCAGAACTGAAAGGTTTTTGACAAGTTTACAAAGCTTTTAACACTTTCCCAAACGAAAACGGCATTTGACCACTTTGTTGCAGACGACTTTAGAAAACATTGAGGGAAAATGAGAAATTGCTCGTAACGAGTAATTTTTCCTTTTCTCACAAGGTTTTCTGCTCTTTCCGAAGAACATTGTTCAATTTCATCACATTTCGAAATGTCGTCTGCAAACTCTTTGAATTTGGGATAGTTGAAAATTTGTCATTTGAGAAAGGGTTAAGTAAAAATAATGTCATCTGCAGGTTGTAAAGAGTTATCTAATACCTCAGTTTGCTGTGTTTCCTGCAGAAAACTTGAGTCAACACTGACGAAATATAAATTGCTCCTAATGAGCAATTTAGCCTTTTGTCACAATAGTTCCTATCAAATGTACAAAAAATCTGTATTGATTGTTAGTTATCTTATGCACCTAGACTCTGCTTACTTTAACTGCCGTCCTTTTAACCCTTTCCCAAACAATAAATTTTCGACTGTCCCAAATTGAAAGAGTTTGCAGATGACATTTCAAAATGTGATGAAATTGGAAACTTATCTTCTGATAGGGTAGAATACATTGTGGGAAAAGGAGAAATTGCTTGCTAAGAGCAGTTTCCTTTTCCCACAATGTTTTCTAAAGTCATCTGCAACAATCTGGTCAAATATCGTTATTGTTTGGGAAAGGGTTAAAACCACATTGACAAAGGATTTGACAAACAATTTCCACTTTCTCCTTTCTTGTTTCTACCCAATATAAGAAAGAAAATGATTTCTTCCTAGCTACTTTCCAATGTCAGCTGGTACTTTCAATTTAGACGAATCTAAAATGCCAATATAAGGGAGTCAGTAGCAGTCATTGAAAACCTAATGAGAAATAAATATAGCTCATCATGAGCAAACTCTTTATAAAAATGATTTCAGTTTTCATCAATCATCTATGGAATTGATGTTATTTTATCATTCAAATAGATGGTGAGAAAGTTTTCGGTTTGAATATGCCTTGACCTTTATAATTTATCATTTAACTGCTTGTGGAGGGTTGGAGAAGTCCCAAAACATTTCCTTCATATTCACACGCCTGTAGCAGAAGATTTAAGGAATTGTTATGGCAAATTTGAGAACTGACTGATTGTGAATGATATCTCCTTTTGTCACATTAGTTTCTTTCCTTACTTCCAAAGGCATTAAGTCTTTGTCTTTCATACTTTATTATTGAAGTGTAACTTTGCTTTTAAATTTGGGGATCCTGCATGGCCCAGTGGTTAAGGGGGCGGACTCAGAACTCTGGCGTTAAACACCGTACAAAAAGCTTTTTAATTTGGACCAGTCACATATTCCCAAATTGATAGTACCTACAAATAGATTTCTTTTGTAACTTAAATGTTTCATTTCCATTATGTAAAGAAAGTGGTGTAAACATTTTGAACTAAATCTCATTTAAGGAAGTCTGAAACTCAAGCATAAAGGTGAATACATTGTGCTCTGAATTTTGCTTGTATGAAACGTAGCCTTAGGTTAATGATGATTTCTGTTATAATTTGAGATTGCATTTGCGTAGTTTGAAGAATTTTGAAAGAGAGAATCTAAAGAATTGAGAATGAACCATCTATGTGAAGGTTCAAATCCCGGTAACGACATTGTAATTTAATTAAAGGCAGTCTTCCCACTGACTTACGAAATACTGATGGTTTTGACTTGGCTTCATGAGCCCTTAAGGGCAATTAGGTATAGGGAGTCTTTCTCCATCATCAAGAGTCAGGCAATGAAACATAACTGAAATAGTATTGATATGCTGTAAAACCTAAACAAAAGGAAAAAAGAAAAACCTATACAAAAGAAAAAAAGAAATTATTGAGATTTAAGTAAAGATTTCCCATCTGTGTTTTTTTTAAAAGGTAGAAACCCACTACCCTGTAAACGTTCAATTGCTGCCTTACTGAAGCTTGGTCTGAGGACATTGCAGCTTATAATAATCTAGTCAATTATCCATATGATGGAAACATCAGAAATGCAATTTTACCTTGCCATGTAAAGACAAACATGGAGACTAATGAGTTGAAATTAGCGTCAGGTTGCAAATTGTTTTAGATTTCTGCTTCAATGTAGCATATGGGAGTTTATACGAGGAACTGGGAAAATGCAAGAACAAACACCCTGAAATAATTGGTTCAAATTGAAAGCAATACAAGAAGACAGTTTGAGCATTTTGATTTCATTGTGATTGTTGTGAGAGAAACCAATGGGGTAAAAGAAGACTTTACTCATTATGAGCAATTGTCTCAAAAATTTCTCCTAAGAATATAGTTTGTCTTTTTTTGACCAAGTTTGATTTAAAAGAATGTTGATTGGAGAATATAAGAGGTATAGCATCAGATTATTTTTTTATTAGCATATATTCTTATGTATGAGGCTTTTATGATAGCAGACATATATCATATATCTATTTTTGTTTCTGATTATGCCATCATGCACTTTGTTTTAAACTCTTACTCCATGGTACAACATTTTACCACATTTTCTACAGAATAATGGATGACCAGTGAAAAAATTTGTTTCTCCTAATAAGCAATTTATCCCTTTATCACTATGGTAACTATCCAATATCATATAAAATGTTTTAATTGTCTTGCAATTTTTTGTGGTCAGCTCTTTCTATCAATATTGATTTGTCACAAATGTCCACAAATAAATGAGAAAGTTGATGTTTGACAGTGCTCATATATGATACAAATGTGATGTTTCCACTCTAGATTATGTAAACAGGATGGTGGACTTACAACTTAGTCTTCCAGGGTTCAAGCCCCATCAACACCTCTGGTCTGGTGAGAGTGGCCTTTGGCAAATCACTTCAGAACCATAGCCTAGTACTGGTGGATCCAGGAAAGCCTTAACATAACTGAAAAATGTTTATACAACGTTAAACAACATACAAAATTGTAGATTATGTAAAAATTCATTTCAAGATGTCAAAGAAAAGGTTTATAACCGGTTTCTTCTTCATAGATTCCTTACTTTGAAATGACAGAATATGCATGCAATGTTGGAACTAGTGTAGTCATGTCATTATCCAGGAAAACTCCATCTGATAATATTGAAATGTATTAATAGAAATGCATAGAATAATCTTAAACATCTACGGATATTATTTTTCTAAATCAATACAAACAATCTTTTTATGGTAAGAATGCTTGTACAGAAAGTTTCAAAGGCTTTTACCTGTTACCAAACGATCATGATATTTAATCAGTTTGTTGCAGACGGCTCTGGAAAATATTGTGGGAAATGGAGAAATTGCTCTTAACAAGCAATTTCTCCTTTTCTCACAATGTTTCAGCCCTTTAGGAAGACTATTTTTCCATTTCACATCTTGAAATGTCGTCTGCAAACTCTTTCAATTTTGGATTTAATTTTGGTAAAGGGTTGAAGGAGTTTGCCTTCTTTAAAAAGAGTTTCCTCAAACAAGATATACTGAATCTACTTATCATTGTAGAAGCGTTGGTTGACTCTCTTCTAGCTCTGTTGATTCAAAAAGGTTGAATGGGGTATAAGATGAGAGAAGCATGAATGCATGTGTGATAGATGCATAGAAGCATGGATGCATGCTGTTCTTCCACTGGTGCACATTGGGTATCATTCATAACTCTCCTTATCCCATTACCAAACAATAACAACATTTAACCACTTTATTGCAGACAAATCTGGAAAACATTCTTGGAATGGGGAAATTGCTCGTAACAAGCAATTTCTCCTTTTCCCACATTTTATTTTTAATTTTCAGAAGACTGTTTTCCAATTTCATGACCTTTTTGAAATTTCGTCTTCAAACTCTTTCAAAAAAAGCTTAATTCAAAACTAGTATCCTTTTTTTTCCCCTCTTTTTTTTTAAATGATATAACTCTTTAACATTATTAAATGATCTTCGTACTTTGTATTATACAAATGACACTGTAATGTTTCTCTGAATAAAAGGATTGTTGCATGACAGTTAAAAAAAAAATAGAAAAAAAGAAAAAAAAAAGAGCTAAATTGAATCTATATACTCTGGATGGAGTGAATAAACACCACCTTTATAGGATATTGGTGTAACATTTTGATCTTTTTTTGTGCGTTTGGCCTTAATAAGGGAACTATAAATTACCGAACAAACTAATTATAACAACACTTCTTCTGCAGTGATCTTATAAAACACAGGGGTAGGTTTTATAATGGGTTAACCCTTTCCCAAACAACAAATTTTCGACTGTCCCAAATTGAAAGAGTTTGCAGACGACATTTCAAAATGTGATAAAATTGGAAAATAATCTTCTGATAGGGCACAAAACATTGTTGGAAAAGGAGAAATTGTTCGTTAAGAGCATTACTTCTCCTTTTCCGACAATGTTTTCTCAAGTCATCTGAAAGTGGTCAAATGTTAATATTGTTTGGGAAAGGGTTAAAGAGAACATATTTGGTGTCGCGGAAGCCTTGAGTACCATGTTTGATAATGGGAACAAGTTCCTGAAACTTAAGCAGCAGAAAATCCCTATACCGATATGGCCTTATTTAGTCAACAGATTGACAATAACATCCTCCGTTTTTATAACGACATCAAACCTTTTTAAAAATCCCTGTCTCCTACACGCACAATTATTAACTTTGTAAAAAACAAATTTCCTCCCCCAAGTTTGCTTATTTGTAACTTAATCCTCATTAGTAGTGAATCGGAAAACAAGACAACTCAGCATTTTCTCTGTATGACGAAGGTTTCAATGCAATACTATAGTAAGTGCTTCACATTTGTGAAGCACTTACTGTATTATTGTATTGAGTACTTGATTTTTCTTGTTTTACATGGGTTGGAACTGGAGATTCATGAAACTCAAGTGAATAAAGGCGATTTCCCATCCCAATGAAGAAAACTGATGTGGTCTCAAACTGATAGGCAATATTGGCTTCTTTTTGGTGTTCATTTTTCTTTTCTTTTCAATATCAATTTTACCTCTTTAATATGACTGTATCTATTGGGGAAATCTTAAGAAAGAATTGTGAAGTGTGATGAATTACTTTTATAACATTATTTTGTTTTATCACATATCGGAAAAAGTTTTTTATTTTTTTTTAACTCCTATTTTGTGCCTTCTGCTATTTCAATTATGACTGGTTGCTTAACCCTATAATGGAGGTATAACTTTAACTGGTTTGTGAGAGTTGCTTGATCACAGGCGAGAGCAAATTTGGATGTTAACTGAAGAATTGTTGATAAAGCATTAAATAACATATAAACAAACATCAAACATCTTTACGATGATCTCTTAGAAGAGATTGTGCTTTTTATCATCTATAGGTTGGTGAAATTTAGATTTTTCAAAAACTGTTCAGAGGAATGAAGTGGCTCTTCATATTATCTTGTCTTTCTCTTTAAAAGGTAAATGGTCTTTGATGTACTGTCTATGATGTTATAAGAATGTTTTATTTCTATTTTGAAAATCTATTTGGATAATGATGTGGTATTTTGCAATATGTGATATAGGCAAAGAATGTGGTTCATTAGCCTGACACTGCAAATCATGAAAGCTGATAATTATTTCCTTTATGTGACATGTTTACTTGTTTTATAAGCTTTCTACTTATCACCCTGACAAAAGGAGAAGTTATTTGCATTAAACCTTCGTAGATGACTGAATACTGTTGACATTGTCATACTTTGTCATACAACCAAAATCCGTTTATGATATTGTTAAATAACCAATATGAACAAAGTTATATTTGGCTTCAAACTTTAAGAGGAGTGAGTACCCACAATCCGCCATTTTGAAACTCATTCTGTTGTCTGATTACTTGGGTTGTCTTGGTACACCTTAGTCTCGGCTGGAACTATTTGCTTAAACAGAATAATTCCGGGCCCTTTGCTTAAACAGAATAATTCCGGGCCCTTTGCTTAAACAGAATAATTCCGGGCCCTTTACTTAAACAGAATATTTCCGGGCCCTTTACGTAAACAGAATATTTCCAGGCCCTTTACGTAAACAGAATATTTCCAGGCCCTTTACTTAAACAGAATATTTCCAGGCCCTTTACTTAAACAGAATAATTCATGACCCTTTACTTAAACAGAATATTTCCAGGCCCTTTACTTAAACAGAATAATTCATGGCGCCTATGGAGGTTAACTGAGAGCAATCGAAGTAATCTGACGACAGAATGAGTTTCAAAATTGTGGATTATGGTTATTCAAAATGGTGGATTATTTATTCAAAGTGGCATATTATGGTTATTCAAAGTGGCGTTTAATGGTTATTCAAAGTGGCGGATTTTGGGTATTCTACCTGAATGGTTGTTTTCTAATGCTTTACTTGATCTGGACTTGTCACACAGTTTCAAATGGGAGAAATTCATGAAAGGTGGTAATGAAATACAACACGACTAGATAAAAATACTCGCAACTTGATAAGAATACCCACCCAGGGCTTAAATTGATCTAAGAAAGGATATACTTGATTTAGATATTGTTTCTATATTGGTAGTATGGACAATTTTATATAAGTTTCAAAAATGTCAATGTCTAGGTTCTGCTCATGTTTCATAGACGTCATATACTTCATATCAAGGGTTCAATGCAAGACTAGTGTAAGTGTTTCATATACTTGAAGCACCCACTTTATATTATAGTCTTACATTAAACCTCTATACTGGTATATACTGGTTATCAGACCCTAGCAAGCACACACTTTATAGTCTTGCATTAAACCTCTACACTGGTATGTACTGGTTATCAGACCCTAGCAAGCACACACTTTATAGTCTTGCATTAAACCTCTACACTGGTATGTACTGGTTATCAGACCCTAGCAAGCACACACTTTATAGTCTTGCATTAAACCTCTACACTGGTATGTACTGGTTATCAGACCCTAGTAAGCACACACTTTATAGTCTTGCATTAAACCTCTATACTGGTATGTACTGGTTTTCAGACCCTAGCAGGCACACACTTTATAGTCTTGCATTAAACCTCTATACTGGTATGTACTGGTTATCAGACCCTAGCAAGCACACACTTTATAGTCTTGCATTAAACCTCTATACTGGTATGTACTGGTTATCAGACCCTAGCATTATAAATACTAGAATGTGTGACAAATCCAAATTGAAAGCACCAACATACAACCAAAACTTGTGTTGAAAAAACAGTGTCTTTCCGAGTAAATATTTTGACTATGTAGTCTATTTAAAAAGGCAAACTTCTCTCTGAAGAAAAAACTAAGGCAAAGTGAGGTGATAATTTAAGAAGATACATAACAAAATGGACCCTGTCTTTCCTTCTTGTATTGTTGGTGGAAAAGCAGTCATTGGCACAGACAGATATAATACAATCAGGGAAATAAGACAGCAGATATACGTGCAATGACCTCAATAATTAACATTCAAATTGTTTAACCCTTTACCAAATGCTAAATTGTCGTCTGTTCCAAATTGAAGAGTTTGCAGAGGACATTTTAAAATGTGATGAAATTGAAAAACAGTCTTCTGATAGGGCAGAAAACATTGTAGGAAAAGGAGAAATTGCTTGTTAAGAGCAATTTTTCCTTTTTCCCAATGTTTTCAAGATTTGTCTGCAACAAACTGATCAAATGTCATTGTTTGGTAATGGGTTAAGATAGAAATATGGCAAAATGATTGTAGTATGTCTACTCATACCATCACATCTTTCCTTCTTGTAATTTTGGTGGAAAACAGTCTTGCACGGACACTGACATTATGCAGTAAAGGAAATATTTCAGCACCAATGACTGCAATGATAATATTTGAATTGTTTAAATCAGCATTAATCTCAAATTAGAATCAAAATTGACTTTCCTTCCATTTCAGTTGAATGCGGAAGTAACTCTGATTCTGGGCCCAACTCACCACCAAGTGGCGTTCATCCGTCTTTACCAAACGGTAGCTGTTCAAATCTGAAAGATGTAAGTAAAACTATGAATTTCAATAGTTTATGTTTAAATCTGAAAGATGTAAGTAACCATTGGTTTTTCAAAAGCTTATGTTTAAATCTGAAAAATGTATGTAAACATTTGGCTTTTACAATAGATAGTTTATGTTTAAACCTGAAAGCATCAGGGAGAGAGGAAAAAAACAACATTGCATTGAAAGAATTAACTTTCTTAAAGAATTATATATTTTATTTATATAATACAAAAAAAGACTTGTACATTGCTTTCAAGCTTTCATATTGCATCTGTTGCTGATTTTCTGAATGTCGTGTTTATGAAAGAGGGTTGATTTACAAGTCCTCTGTTAAAGAGACTAAATCAGAAATTTGAGCTATGAGAAGAAACAAACATTAAAATTTTGATATTAATTATGATTGTCTCTAAACCAAAGACCATTCCTTTTAAGTTGCTGAAATCCCATGATTTATTGTGAAGTGAGCCTTGGCATCTGTCAGCGTTTCTATGGGAAATTCAATACAAATGATCTACATCTTTTCTGTATTGTTATAAACCTGGTATGGAAGCTGCCAATAATCTGTACTAAACCCATTACCAAACAATAACCACATTTAACCAGTTTGTTGTGGACAACCTTGGAAATATTCCTCCTTTTTCTCCTTTTCTCGCAATGTTTTCCATAGTAATCTGCAACAAACCAGTCAAATGTCTTTATTGTTGGGTAATGGGTTAACAGAGTTTATTTTGGGAATTGATCTAAGAGTTAATTAGTTGGTGCTTCTTACCACATAAAGAAGGTCAATTATCAATTACTGTAAATGTCATTTTGTTTTGAGTTGTTATGTGTTTTCATTTTATAAACACTATAAGATCATACAAACCCATGTCCTAAGAATCATTTACTGAGATAGTTTACTAAGCCAACTGAACTTTTTGTTTTGTCAAGTCATGTATCCCTGATATATTAAGGCATTTTAAAAATACGTTTGAGCCCAAATTTGATGACAGAAATACCTATCTTATGTTTTGCGTCTCAGCACATTAGAAGACACAGTTAACAATGGTATGGATGCTAAGTAAATGTTAAAGTAATGTTCAGAAAGGTTCTTAGAAATCTTTTGTTTATCCTTTCCCAAACAATTACAACATTTGACGACTTTGTTGCAGACGACTTTAGAAAACCTTGTTGGAAAAGGAGAAATTGCTCATTTTCCCACAATGTTTTCTGCTCTTTCTAAAGAATATTGTTCAATTTCATCACATTTTGAAATGTCGTCTGAAAACTGTCAATTTGGGACTGTCGAAAGTTTGTTGTTTTGGGAAAGGGTCAAACCCACCCAAGAGCAGATGGAGTAAAAAATTCTTGTGATAAACGCAGACATTTCTCAATTTATTAATTTCTTCAAATGTCACAGCAATTTGTAAACAATTCTCACAAAGAAAAGGTATTTTTTGTACCTAATGAATTGAGTCTATGATTTTTCCTTGAATTTGGACCCATCAATAGTAATGAACGCCGCATGCACTTTCTTTTAATTTAGTCCCGTGATTAAATTGCCTATGAAGAAATGGGTTACGAAAGATGTTCTGAATGCCCGACACATATTACTGTCTTTTTCTCTCGTTTCCTAAATTACATGGAATTAACCTCCCAAGTCATTTTGCCAGAATCCATTTTTAGAAACGAAGAGCTATTTTTGAACCTTGTTCACTAACTAATATTGATTAATTAATCTTCTCCGGGGATAGAGCTGCGGGAGATTTTTATCCTCCTAAATTGGCTAGTAAGATCAAATCAGTTCTTTTATGATGTCGGGAATCAACACATTCCCTTATAAGGGATTTTGTAACTGCTCTATATTGAAAGGAATATCAGATACCCCTAATACAGTAAGCAAAATGACATTTCTGTTGTGGGATGGTAAAAATCATAAAGATAAAGGAATTGTGAGCAACCTATTGACATCATTATTACACGTTACCACTTAATGCGACATTTTTGTGTTTTGAAATAGACAACTTTCAAAAAGCATTGTGGCAAAAGGAGAAATTGCTTGCCACAAGCAATTTCTCCTTTTGCCACAATGCTTTTTCAATCTATTCACGTATCAGAACAGCAAGACTGAAAGGTTTTTCACATGTTTACAAAGCTTTTTTAAAGACATCTGCTTCACGTAGAAAAATGTTCTCGGCAGGTGGTAAAGGAATAACTTATATGTATGACTCAGTACTATTTGTGTTTAACACACCAGTCTTACAGTCTGCAGTTATATTTCAATGCCGTCAAATATTGAAATGTCATCTGCAGGTGGTAAAGAGTAAATGATCATGCTACAAGTGAGTTAAGACATGTATATATATGGAAAAGGCTTAACCCTTTACCAAATGACAAATTTTCAACTGTCCCAAATTGAAAAAGTTTGCAGACGACATTTTAAAATGTGATGAAATTTAAAAATAATCTTCCGATATCCCATTGTGGGAAAAGGAGAAATTGCTCATTGAGAGCAATTTCTCCTTTTCCAACAATGATTTCAAGAGTTGTCTGCAACAAAGTGGTAAAATGTTGTTATTGTTTGGTAAAGGATTAACAAACTATTCTGACCTGCTATAATGATTAAATATCTGATGAACCCTATTTGAGTTAGTAATCTCATATCTGACAGGACTTTCAGGTATTAACCCTTTGTCAAGCGCCAAATTTTTTCGACTTTCCCAAATTGAAAGAGTTTCCAGACGACATTTCAAAATGTGATGAAATTGGAAAATAATCTTCTGATAGTGCAGAAATCATTGTGAGAAAAGGAAAAATTGCTCGTTACAAGCAATTTCTCCTTTTCCGACAATGTTTTCTTGAGTCATCTGCAACAAAGAGGTCAAATGTCGTTTTTGTTTGGGAAAGGGTTTAATGGACTATCTCACAGATTGTGTTCTTTGATGAGCAACAAATATTAAAATGGCGATATAAACTATCCTTGTGCCATAACAAAAGACCATTTCAAATTTCTTTATCCTTACATTGCTGAACACCTGTGTTTTCATTAAATAAGAAAGAAAGAAATATGAAACAAGTTGCAGTACCTTTTAGTGCTTTGATTGCAAGCTGTTGTCCATTTGATCATTTTGCATGACAGAAAAAGGAATGTGCATGTCAAGTCAAATGTTGATGAGACATACATGATGTTAATAACTTAAAAAAACGCCGTTTACTGATAAGTAATAAGGGGGAAGACAACAGAATTTGCTCATCATGAACAATTGTTCCTTTTTCATCAAAGGTTAATTGCCAGTAAACCAAAGGAGAAATGGAGTCCTGCGAGGCCCATTGGTTTGGTTGGCGGACTAAAAACTCAGGGGTCCCAGGTTTTATTTAACCCTACAGACACCTCTGCTTTCATAGGATTGATGTTTGGCAATTCATTTTAGAGCTCTAGCCTAGTATTGGTGGATCCAGGAAAGCTGTTACACATCCTAAACATTGTTGATACAGCATCAAACACCAATAACATAACAAATACTTAACAGGTCCTGGCTGTTGATGCTTTTTTTTTTTATAAATCTGTCATAAAAACACATTTTGAAAGAATAGTACAACTGTTGTGAAATGACATTAAACACAAATGTGTTTATCATGTTTAGGCAAGCTGTGGTCCATATCTTGATATAAAAAGGTGATGTTTGGGTCATTGAGTGTTTCTAAAAAGGCATTCTATGCCCAAATGTAGAACTTGTATGATGGTCGAAGTTGACAGATGTTATATCACCATCAATGTCTGGGTTTGTTGAGCCTAATGAACTCAACTTCAACTGAACAAAAATAGTGTGAATAATCTACTTTCATATATATTCAATGTACACTTCAGGAGAACAATCTACATATATTCAATGTACACTTCAGGAGAACAATCTACATATATTCAATGTACATTTTATATGAATAATCTACTTTCATATATTCAATGTACACTTCAGGAGAACAATCTACATATATTCAATGTACATTTTATGTGAATAATCTACATTCATATATTCAATGTACATTTTATATGAATAATCTACTTTCATATATTCAATGTACACTTCAGGAGAACAATCTACATATATTCAATGTACATTTTATATGAATAATCGACATTCATATATTCAATGTACATTTTATGTGAATAATCTACATTCATATATTCAATGTACATTTTATAGGAATAATCTACATTCATATATTCAATGTACACTTCAGGAGAACAATCTACATATATTCAATGTACATTTTATATGAATAATCTACTTTCATATATTCAATGTACACTTCAGGAGAACAATCTACATATATTCAATGTACATTTTATATGAATAATCGACATTCATATATTCAATGTACATTTTATGTGAATAATCTACATTCATATATTGAATGTACACTTCAGGAGAACAATCTACATATATTCAATGTACATTTTATATGAATAATTTATATTCATATATTCAATGTACATTTTATGTGAATAATCTACATTCATATATTCAATGTACATTTTATGTGAATAATCTACATTCATATATTCAATGTACAATTCAGGAGAACAATCAACATATATTCAATGTACATTTTATGTGAATAATCTACATTCATATATTCAATTTATATTTTATGTGAATAATCAACATTCATATATTCAATGTACACTTCAGGAGAACAATCCACATATATTCAATGTACATTTTTTGTGAATAATCTACATTCATATATTCAATTTATATTTTATGTGAATAATCTACATTCATATATTCAATGTACATTTTATGTGAATAATCTTCATACATATGTTAAATGTACAATTCAGGAGAACAATCTTTATTTGTCCAATGTACATTTCAGAAAATTAACCCACAATTGGTCAATGCACATTTCAGGAGAAAAATCTACATTTGTTTATTCTACATTTCAGGAGAATAATCTACATTTCTTCTACAACAGTATGGTGTATCCTAATGCGGACCTTTACACCTCGCCTTCAATGCCAAACATCTCACTCGGTCGGCCCCCAAATGCTGTAAGTAATCGCATGCTTACTATACTTCTCTTTGTTTCAACCCCTTGATCCTAAAAAATGATAATTCTTTTTACACTCATTAGAAATGACCTATTTACTATCATTATCTCATTACAAATTGTCTATTTATTATCATTCATACATTGAAAATTCTTATTTTTTTTTCTTAAATTGAATACATTTTAGCCTGTAAATAATTCAATATACATTTTCCAACATCATCATAATGCGCGCTAAACTACCTTGGCTGACGATGCACCTTAAAGCGCCATTCATTTATTCTTTAAAATGAACCCTACAGAACTGGTACATTATCTTTGTTTCTTTATATAAGGACCCAGTTACATAAAGCTAATAACTCTGGGGGAAAGGCATGAGTACTGGGTTGGGTTCAGGGAACTGAAAAAAAATATTAAGAAAAAGGTGGATAGAAACTATACACACAAAAAGAGAGTACCATTTTGAGAGTTTAATGCAATACTATAGTATGTGCTTCATGTTTGTGAAGCACTAATACTACCTACCGTCTTGCATTAAAAACTCTGTTCTCATGAAGGTCAGTGCCGTGATGTAAGATTAACATTGTTAACTTGTTTGTTCCGCTGATCTATAGCTATATCATATTTCTGGTTTTATATTTTTCTTTGTTTCGTTACCAGGGCAACAATGGGTCTCATTACCAGAGTTATTCGGAGGCGGAACTTCGAGCAGCACGAATGGGCATTTCGCTATCCAGCAATGTTTTACAAGGTTTTCCTCATCCTGTACAAGGTCAAACAGAGTTCTACTCCTTTATGCTTTTGTTTGTTACTTTATCTTAAAAGACTTGTTGTTGATATGCAACAATCTGATGAGAATTCAATGTAGGACTTAAGTAAGCTTTTTGTAAAAAGTCTCAGGATCGTCCTCAGGGTCTCTTTAGGCTCTGTGGTGCTTAACCCTTTCCCAAACAATAACTTTTCGACTGTCCCAATTTGAAAAAGATTGCAGACAACATTTCAAAAGGTGATGAAAATCGAAAATAATCTTCTGATAGGGCAGAAAACATTGTGGGAAAAGGAAAAATTGCTCGTAACGATCAATTTTTCCTTTTCCCACAATGTTTTCTAAAGTCGTTTGCAACAAAGTGGTCGTGATTGTTTGGCAAAGGGTTAATGGAGAGGGGGGTACCCCCATCCCCTGTTAATTTCTTTTCAAATTCACATTCCACATATTGTGAGTTTTAGATGTATTTTGATATGGAAAGACACAAAATATTATTTTTAAACAAAAACAAATGTATCATTCAATGTCAGATTGAAGGAGACTGGCTGTGGAACAAATTGAAATGCAGTGGATCAATTAATGTGCAGGGGTAGTACTAATTTTGAAAAACAGGGACTGGGGCCCTCCATCTCCTAACAGACCTGTGGAAGACACTGACTATATAATAGAGGACTTAACTAAAGTCTTGCATTGAACTTTCAGTCAAATTGACTTGGTTAATTGAATGGAATTTTGAAAACAACAATAACTTTTTGACATTTGGAAGACCCACAATTTGACAAAGGGAGAAATTTGTATTGTTGATAAGTGAATTCTCCTTTGTTGCAATGTTTTCTCATGTCATCGACTGCAGGTGGGTTTGAAGGTTTAAATTTTAATTAAAAGTCTGATAAACATGAGGTTTTTGATGTTATAGTTGTAATGATTGTTCAAGAGCAAAGACATACAGGATTTGATAATTGTTGCATTTTATTACAATTTCAATTAAACGAAAAATTTCCTGAAATGAATATTACATAGACGCAAGAATATTTGATGGGTTCACAAGACAATATTATAGATCATACACTTGTAAAACAGTTTACTGTAACTGCAAAAGAAATGAAATCTTTAGTTAAATGTTTGAAGATCTGTGCTATCATTCTTTCTACAGAAGATACTTTTAATTTAAAAAGGATAAAACCTTAACCTTTATAGTGCTGAAACCAACTACATGCTTATGCGAATAGGTTTGATCCAGGTCAGCTGCAAAGTAAATGGATGGCTGGCATGTGATCTAACCTGGTTGCTACTCTGAGTATCTTTCCTCATCAAAATAAAGCAGACGTTTAAAGTTATGTATGTTTGAGATAAATAGTTTTGGAAAGCAGACTACGCAAATATACTTTTAGAAAATTACCCAGCATTTTAAGGGTTAATCTGTAAGATGTCCCTTTAAAATCGCACTGTTGTATATAATCAGGTCCCATCATGGACCCTGGTACAGAAGCATCCCTGAGGTCCAACTATCTGGCCGCCCAGGCACAGTATCAGGCAATGGAAGAAGCCCGACTGACCGGGACCAACAAGCCGTCCCCCCTCGCAGGCCCAGCATACCCTGTACAAGGCAGTGCCCCAACATCATCAGAACCACACCATAGAAACAACAGGTAACTAGAGAGCTTGTTAAAATCTCTTTTCCCTTGAAGCCAGATTTTTGACTGTCCCAAATTGAAAGAGTTTGCCGACAACATTTTCAAAGTGTGATGAAATTGGGGAAAAAAATCTGATAGGGTAGAAAACATTGTGGAAAAAGGATAAATTGCTCGTTAAGAGATTGCTCTATACCATATGGTCAGGAAAAGGTAAGGGAAGTCTTCAAATAATCTAATTTCATTGTAGATTGCAAATATCATTTTATCTGTCAAAAATGTTTTATTCTGAAAAGATTAAAATTACTATCTGTTAGAAGATCCTTTTAAAGGGGTTTATGACTGGTTCAAATAAGAAAGAATTGCAGAGGAGAAATATTAACATGAATAACCTTTCTGTATAACTTTTTGGTAACCTTTGTGTACCACTTGCCTTATCTAGAACACTTATGTTGTGTAATGACCTTTTTCATTAGACCCTACAAGAAGACACTTGCAAGTATTATCAGCTGTTATCGCAGTGATTTCTTTTAAGTCTTCAGCAGCAAATTTGTTGATTATCCAAGGATATATGTGAAGTAAGGGTTTCGATTTACAAGGCAGAGTTGAATACATGTGTAAGTAGAGTTAACGGACATGATGGTTCAGTCAGAAGTACATAGGTAAGGTTTGCATAGGTCTCTGGTTTGAGTCCCTGTCTGGCTACATCTTTTTCTCAACTTTGTTACGTATGTATGTGTTAAGATGTTTAGATTCACTTCAGTACTATGTAATGTAGTCTATATGTATGTGTATAGATGTTATTCTCCTCACACATTATGATATGTTATGTAATTTCAGGGCAAGACCTTTGGGTCGCACCCAGTCCGCCCCACTGCCATTCATCCCACAGAACATGTTATTGCATCATCAACGGAGTCGCATAGAGCAGACCCCGGAACACATCCTTAAAGACAAACAGTACCTTAAACAGCAAATCCGACAGTCCCTCCTACACAGGGTCAACAGTAAAACTCACATGGAGAATGTGGATGAGGAGACGGAGGCCAAATTAGCACAGGTGAGATATACAAACAGGCTTTCAGGGTTGTCATTAACACATTGCCAAACAATTAGACATTTAACCACTTTTTTTACAGGCGACTTTGGAAAACCTTGTGGGAAAAGGAGAAATTGCTCCTTTTCCCACAAGGTTTTCTGCTCTATCAGAAGATTATTTCCAATTTCATTACATTTTGAAATGTCCTCTGCAGACTCTTTCAATTTGGGGCAGTTAAAAATTTTGCGTTTGATTAAGGCTTAAAAGCTGGCTGCTGGCCAATTTGACGGCTTGAAATGACTTTTTGGTCGGCTCAAATAACAAAAAAGATAATAGGTCATCGTAAGAGACACCTAGTTTTTGTTGGCTGTTTACTTCATCAGCCTCCTCAAATCAAAGTTGGCCTCTTACTCCAAACAATTATGGCAACTCTGGGTCTTCCTAAGGCCTGTTAGGTACTGTAGAACCAAAGCGCTTGAATTTCAAAATTAGCGCATCCCTGGCGCCTGAATTGATCTCTATGTGCCTAACCCTTTCCCAAACACCAAACTTTCAACTGTCCCAAATTTGCAGACATTTCAAAATGTGATGAAATTAGAAAGTGATCTTCTGATAAAGTAGAAAACAATGTGGGAAAAGGAGAAATTGCTCATCATGAGCATTTCCTCTTTTTTCCACAATTTTTTCCAGAGTCATCTGCAACAAAGTGGTTAAACGTCTTTATTGTTTGGGAAAGGGGTCAGAATTTGTCTAGCACGCAGTCTACTTGCTTCTGACTTTGTTTGATACATCTTATTTGGTTTAAAAATGGCCATTATGTCTTTTAATTTAAAAGATGTACCTAGAAACTTACCATTTTGGAATGCAAACATAAAAAGAAATTTTCAGGGGAATTGGGTATTGGCTATTATGCTGTATGTCACTCCCCTGGCATCCAGCATCCCAGCATCTGGAAAAAAAAATCCTGGAGTGGAAGACCCTGACAAATAATTGAACCTCTCTTTGATTATGTACTGGCTACTACGTTTAGTTCTGCCTGGCTTGATCAACCATTATGGGCGGTTGAGTATTGGGTCTACCTTGGGTTTTTTTTGGCGGTGGGGGTGGTGGGAGGGTTGCATTGCAACAACAGTTCTGTTGGTTTTATTTGAGCTACAAATTGATGGAGAAATACCCCAAAGTTTATTCTATTGAAGACAGTTTTAAACACAAGGAGTCTGAAAACATTGTAACAAAAGGAGAATGTTGAATATGGTTAACAATGACCTGCAGTTGCGTTGGGTTGATTTTTATAATTGGTTTTTTGGTTTTTTCTGTGGCGAAGAATGCAAGCTTGGTAAAGGATGATATACATTTGATTCCACACCAGCTTTAAAAAAAAAAAAAAAATCAGAAAAAGCAACATTTTATATGAACATGAGAGGGTTGTAAGGTGGCTGACTTAAAACTCGGGGTTTCTGGGTACGAGCCCCACTGACACCTCTGGTTTAATGGGAGTAACCTTGCCAAGTAACTTTAGAGCCCTAGCCTAGTACCTGTTGATTCAGGAAAGCTGTTACATAACTAAAAAATTGTTGATACTATGTTAAACACTATACAAACAATGAGGATGACTTTCTTTTCCAGGAAATGAAAGAATCTCATGAGATGAATGAAAGTTCGATGGGTATGAAAGCCCGATGGTTAGAGGAGAGCATTGACCACAGTAAAACGTTAATCCGACAAGAGAGCGAGAACCTCCTCATGGTGTCAAAGCCACGGCACAAGGTCCATCACAAACCTGTGGCGCGGACACATTCTAGTCCCCTGGTGACGTTTCCGTTACCGACCACACCGCAGGATGTCGGTCCTGTCAAGTACAAATTTACCACAGGTGTGTATAGTATTGGTAAATCTCAAACGATTTTACTGGTAATTAGCCTATAGTTCATGTAACATAGGTGTGTATAGTATTGTTAAATCTCGAACGATTTTACTGGTAATTAGCCTATAGTTCATGTAACATAGGTGTGTATAGTATTGTTAAATCTCGAACGATTTTACTGGTAATTAGCCTATAGTTCATGTAACATAGGTGTGTATAGTATTGTTAAATCTCGAACGATTTTACTGGTAATTAGCCTATAGTTCATGTAACATAAGTGTGTATAGTATTGTTAAATCTCGAACGATTTTACTGGTAATTAGCCTATCCTTCCTATTAAAAGACCATTTAACTTGTGAGTATGATGCTTGTCATATTCTGGAACTATTTTACTGGTTATCAGTCTATTGATCATATTATAAAAAAAACTTTTAGTCATGAACATGAAATTTGTCATATTCAGACAATGATATTAAGGTTATTAGCCTAATGTTCATATTAAAAGACGTTTTAGCTCGTCAGACTTGTGTTAATCACATTCAATAATTTTTTTACAGGTGACGTGTCTATTGCTTATATTCGACATTTTACTAAATGAATATGATATTTGGAACCTATTTCCCAGTGATAAGTCTATTGTTTATATTTTAAGTGTTCTATTAAGTACTGGGTGTAATAGTTACGATTACCTGTTGTGTTGTAGGGTTGGCATATTACGATTACTTGTTGTGTTGTAGGGCTGGCGTATGACTTGTCGATGGAGAAACATCAGTGTACCTGTGGATACAGTGATATGCATCCGGAGCATGCTGGTCGAATACAGAGTATTTGGTCTCGGTTACAAGAACGCAACTTGATCTCAAAGAGCGAGGTATCATCTTACTTAATAAACATTGGATGGTGACAGGGGTGGTGAATGCCGATTTTGAATCACTTGTTTCTTAACACCAAATCATTTTCTGCACTTGCCCGTATAATGGTTATAAAGTAAAAATTCACCTGTCCTTTGATGCTTTTAGAAAAGCTTGACAATACGTACACTTGATTTTTGCCTGCCCTGGATCCCCATTGACATTTATATTGTCCACTGATAGACTTTAATAATGAGGGATCAGTGCAATACTCTAAAGAAAAAAGTTCATTGAACCTTTGATAAGGTCTTCACAAAAACGTCGCAAAATTAGAATCTCGGAGAAAGTTTATTTGTGAAATTGTAAGTTTACCTTTATAAAAGACTAGCTATATCTTACCACTAAACTAATAATAAAATCCTTTGAAGTCGAATTTTGTTGTCCAAGTGTTGACATTTTAGTGTTTGAATCAAGAATTAAGTAAGTCCTTTAGTTTGTAAACATTACACTATGACAGTCTGGGGATTCAATGCAAGATAACAGCAAGTCCTTCATAAACATGAACCACTTGCTTTAGTCATGCACTGCACCTTTGAGATTTTAGTCCTTAAATTTCATGCTTTTCTGGTTTATGTTAGTTAATTTTGCCTTCCCTTCATATGGAAGTTGAGAGATTTGCCAAAATTAAATGCAACTAGAGTAGACCATTATTATTAAGGACAAATAAAGTTCTCTTTTTGTCACAATGTCTTGTTGTTTGGATACATATTGTTTATGTGTATAGGATGTGAAGATGGTTCTTAAGCCTTTTTAAAACATGATATTTAAAATTGCATTTATATATGTCTTGGAAGTAATTAAGCTGAAACATTGTTAACTCAGTGTTAATCTCCCATGCAAAAATGTTAAAACAAGAAAATCTGCTTAAATTAAGCAAATACAAATGTACTCCTTTTGTCACAATCATTTCAATGGCTGCTGTTCAGTTATTCAAAAGTTCATGGTTGTTTGTTTTAATTGTTTATTCATTTACATGTAACCTATTTAAGATATATTTAGTTATAAATTATGTGTTTGACATTTCCTTGTTTACATTATTACAGCGTTTAAAATGTCGGAAGGCCTCTCTAGAAGAAATTCAGTCATGTCATTCAGAAGCTTACACCTGGTTGTACGCAACCAATCATCTTAATCGTCAAAAACTTGAACATAAATTATTTGGTAAGTGTCATTTGGTATTTATTCAATTCATCTATCAACTGGGATTGAATTTTGGCTGAAAACTACCTTATGGAAAAAGGATACAATACTTATTCATGCAAAATTGATTGTGAAACAAGTTTTTACAACTTCGATTAATCACTCTCTGTTCTGGATACTTAACCAGTACTCCAGCTGAATGTGGATTGATAAAAGGTCACAAGGTGAATCCACCTACTCACAGGATTTAAACCCACGACCCTCATGTCCTGAGGCTGATGCTCAAACTCCCCAGTACTTTTCTTCTATGAGCAATGTTAACTTTTGCAAACAATAATTTCTGTTCTTCCTATGGATTTATTCCGAATTATGTTTTGAGAACTGTTATCATCTGCAAATAATACTTCTGCTGTGTATTGATAGTATTCTCAATACAAAGGATGGCATAGTTACTTGGCTCTTTCTTCATTTCCTGATGAAAAAATTTATATTATTATGCTTATATATGATTACAGTATAAACCATGGTGACAAAAAGGGAATGCTTGTTACAAACAATGTCTCACTTTGTAACCATAGTTTTTGGGGAATTCCTTTGGGGATGTGTTAAAAATGAAATTAAACATGAGTCAGGTGTAAAATGGGTTCAACCAGATCATGTTTTTGGTCTTTTTACAGAAAATTTTCCCATGCGGTTTTGTGCATTGAAGTGTGGTGGGGTAGGGGTGGACTCTGACACAGTATGGAATGAGTTATACACATCAACTGCGGCCAGAATGGTAGGTTTTACACATCATTCTTTATACACCAGTAGGGCTCTTCACCAGGTTTTATTTTTAGGTGCTTGGTTGCTTGATACAGGGGAGGGAATGTTCTGCATAATTGAGGGTACGCCCTTTCCCTGTCAAATTCTTATTGAATATGTATATAAACTAGTTACATAGTTTAATTTGAAAACAAAAGTTACTGTTTTTAAACCAAATCAAATGCATCAAACAATGTTAGAAGCAAGAAGGTTGCCTGCAAAACAACTTTTAAGCGCCTTGTATAAATTCTAAGCATATTGGGATCAATTAAGGTGCTGGGGATGCTTATTTCAAAATCCAGGCCCTGGGGCCCCACAGAGCTTGAAAGGCCTAGGGATGACCCGTTCAATGTAGAAGACGTAAAGAGAGTATGTACAGACCAATGTTATAAAAAGATTTATGTGTTCTGCATGACTCAGTGATTAGATAAATAACTCATAACCTGAATTCAAATCCCACTTTCACTGCTGGGTTTGTGGGAGTGTCCTTTGACAAAACACTTCAGAGCCCTCGCCTTGTACTGGTGTATCCTTGGAAAGCTGTTATATCAGCCTTTTTAATAAGAATTGGTTGATTAAGCCAAAACAAAATCTGAACAGGCCACTTAGAGGGGAGGTCCCTAATGGAGATTGTTAATATATATGCAAATTCAAGCTGCTATTTTGCCTTTGGGCCTGTTCTTATTGATAACACTGTTATATAACAGAAAGATTACTACAGTCTAACTTGTGTTAAGCAGCCACCCTTCTAAGCAGCCAACCTGCCTTAAACAACCAATACAGAAAGTCCCATTGTTAGATTTATAGTGTACATCAACTTGTGTTAAGCAGCCAACCTGTCTTAAACAGCCAATTTGCACTGTCCCATAGGTTGGCCTCTTAACACAAGTTTGACTGTATAAAGATTAGTGACAAAGTTTTAAATCATTAACCAAAAATGATTAAACTATCTCCTGTATTTGATATGACTCTTACCAATGAAGTACATTCTTCTTTTCCTATTTTTTAATATCTGTTTTTTACCATCTTCATTATCAATCCATCCATGCAATTTTTACTATGTCATGCGACTATTATTCCTTGCCTGGTGAATCCCAGTAAAACAGTTTTGGCTTTTGTTAAAGGCTAGTAGCTCTGTTAGTAAAGTGTCTGCATAGGTTGCGGAGGTCCCGGGTTCGAGTCTTGGTCTCGCTGCATGTTTTTCTCACCTTGGTTACATGTGTTTAACCTATACAAACACGATCTGTTTCAGGCTACTGGCAGTGTGATAGAGCTGTCAGTGCGGGTTGGTTCAGGAGAGCTAAAAAACGGTTTTGCACTTGTTCGACCGCCAGGTCATCATGCTGAACGAGAGCAGGCAATGTGAGTAACATTTTAAACATGTCTTAGTCTATTCAATTCTGATTTGAAAGCATTGTGAAATGGACTTTGTAAATTGCATTACAGTCTAACTTGTGTTAAGCAACCACCCTTTTAAGCGGCCAACCTGCCTTATACAACCACTACAGAAAGTCCCATTGTTAGATTTATAGTGTACATCAATTTGTGTTAAGCAGCCAACCTGCCTTAGTCAGCCAATTTACTCTATCCCATAGGCTGGCCTCTTAACACAAGTTTGACTGTATATTATTTGATGGGGGGAAAAAAGGCGATACTGTAAATATATTGCAATATCATCTTTGTGCCGACTTTAACCCTTAGAATGCTGGGTAATTTTCAATAGATAGACTTTTTATTTTTGTGTTGTCTGCTTTCCAAAACCGTTAATATCTGCTTTATTTTGATGAGGGAAGATACTCATAGTTGCAAACAGGTTAGATCACAGGCAAGCCGCCAATAAGTTGGTGGCTGGCCTGTGATCTAACCTGTTTGCATAAGCATGAAGTTGATTCTTCCAGAACTGTAAGGGTTAAATTGTATGGAGAAAGAAAATGATCTAATTTCCTTGTTTTGTGTTCTATTTCAGGGGTTTTTGTTATTTCAATTCAGTAGCCATAGCAGCAAAACAGCTAAAAGAGAAGTTAAAAATGAAAAAGGTTCTTATCATTGATTGGGTAAGTAAAGTTGATTGCTAAATCTTATTTTAGTTTAGTTGCAAATGTTTTATTTGACATCAGATGTACAACTCTTAAAACTTAAATCTATTGCTATGCATTTTGCATCCAAAAGATAAGATAAGTACTTGCCTCAAATGTTGATTCATGAAAAGTTACAATGCTACCCCATAGGGGTGTAAGAATATGTTTAAACTGTATTGCGATAATGCATCTTAAAGCCTTAACAAAATTGTGGTTGGAGAGAACCTTATTTTACCTTTGTGTATAAAATTGTTATCCCTTTTTGAAACCCATCACCTACCAGTAACCCAGGACAAGTCTAGATTGAAAGGTATATAGTATGAATAAAAATGATATTCTGCGTAGCAATGTTGATTATCAGATGTCCCAACTTACTTTTAAAGTAACTGGTTCTTTAGCCTATTCCAAGTGGTCAATATGGATCAATATGGTTTAACCCTTTCCCAAACAACAAATTTTAGACTGTCCGAAATTGAAAGAGTTTGCAGACGACATTTCAAAATGTGATGAAATTTAACAATACTCTTCAGAAATAGCAGAAAACCTTGTGGGAAAATGAAAAATTGCTTGGGAAAAGAAAAAATTGCTTGTTACGAGCAATTTCTCCTTTTCCAACGTTTTCTAAAGTCGTCTGCAACAAAGTCGTCAAATGTAGATATTGTTTGGGAAAGGGATAACCTGATTCTCTGTGTTAATTGGTCAAATTTAAAACTGATAGGTTATGGATGAATTAAGTGAGAAAGATAACTTCTGTGCCATGATAATTCAAAATAATTGTTACAAAAGGAGAAATTACTTATGACTATTGATTTCCTGTTTTTCATTATGCCCAAGTGGCTTCTACAAACCAATGCGAAGGTAAATATTTATACCTTTTAATTGGTGTCTGCTCTTGTTTTCTATTTGGTTGAGGCCTCTGTGGATTAAGGATATAACTTTAAATCACATGGCCCCTCTCCATGTGGGTTCAAGTCCCAGTGAGGGATATTGATTTTCATGAGAGGTAGTCTCCCAACTGACTTACGATATGTTGATGGTTCTACCTGGCTTGAGCAGGCCTTATATGCAAATAAGTATGGGGTCTTCCTCCATCATATAGAGTCAAGAATCACAATATGAATGAAATAATGTCCCTGCAATGTAAAACCAAAATAAATAATTATTCCGATTTGGACACAACATAAGATTTGATTTGAAGGAAGAAAACCTTAATTCTTTGTTTTCCATACAGGACGTTCATCATGGTAACGGCACACAACAGATGCTCTATGATGACAAGGAAATTCTCTATATCTCAATACATCGTCATGACGACGGTAACTTTTTCCCGGGTACGGGCTCTCCAGAGGAATGCGGGGCTGAAGGGGCCCAGGGTTTCAACATCAACATCGCGTTTAGCGGCGGACTTGAGCCGCCAAAAGGTGATGCAGAATACCTTGCAGCGTTCAGGTGAGAACCCATTTCTCTATACACTCAACTTCTGCACAGAACTACAGAATCATTTGTGGGTTCCTGATTGACTTTAGGAATGCTGAGGGTTTCACCAATATGAAGTTAACTTTAAGCGGGTCATTGCAACAAAAGTGTGATAATGTTGATGCTATGTAAAAACCCTAAAGAGAAGAAGAAAAATTATTGAATCATCTGCACCCTTTCCCTAGTATTTAGTCACTGGGAAGGGATGGGGGTCACTTAATCCCTTTCCATCAGGTTAACCCTTTCCCAAACAATAACGACAGTTGCAGATGACTTTAGAAATCATTGTGGGAAAAGGAGAAATAGTTTGTTACGAGCAATTATTCCTTTTCCCACAATGTTTTCTGTCCTATCAGAAGATTATTTTCCAATTTCATCACATTTTGAAATGTCGTCTGCAAACTCTTTCAATTTGGGACAGTCGAAAATGTGTTGTTTTGTAAGGGTTTAGTCAACTTATTTAATTAGTTACTTATATAAATATATACAATGTGATATAAGTCTAATTTAAGTGCATTGCTCAAATACAACCTTTCCCCTTTTCAATGATACATTTCAATCTTTTATTACATGGAGCAGGCTGCTTTAACATTCATGTATAAATTTCTTATAGAACACTAGTCATGCCGATAGCAAGAGAGTTTAGTCCCGAGATCGTACTTGTGTCTGCGGGTTTCGATGCAGCAGACGGACACCCTGCCCCTCTTGGCGGCTACACAGTCAGCCCTGCATGTAAGTACTGAGTGGATTGGTTTGATTCAGCCCATTACTAAATATTAGGGATGGGAACGAATAGCGAAATCACTATTCGAATATTCGACTAGAACTATTCGAATATATTCGAATATTCGATTTTAGAATTCGTTTTGATGTCCGAATGTCTGCATGTCCGAATACTAGTAAACTAGTCCTCTGTTCAAACCTTGTATTCTTGAATACAAAGTCCTGGTTACACAGGTTACAGGTTGCCTTCGACTTGTCGGCAGAACGAGTAAAGTAATTCCAGACACGTGATGGAGACATTGTGATGTTTATCGAATAGATGTAGAAATTAGATTGAAGATAAGTTTGACAAATTATTCTGAAGAAAAATATACTTTCTAACACATTATTTGATTGGTCTTTGTGCATATGCAATCATGATTACGATTGGTTATTGAAAGAGTAATTGTTTGATTTCACGACAGACAAGTTACGTGATTGGTTGACACTGACAATTGTCAATTAGCGTGATTGACTTGTTTTGGATAATAAGGAGCAAGTGCAGATCATTAAGGTGTTAGATTTAGCGGCTTAAAATCGACTATTTTCACACTTAGGAATTAATCGTTTTGCAAACTGTCAAAAGATGTGGTAATTTGTCACAGGTGTTTTACTGTGTGACATACGTTGTAAAAACATCGTAACTGCACCTGGGAGCTAGGCACGTTCTTCGATATTTGGGATCGGTTTAGAGAAAGAAAATGAAAATAAAACATTATTTTTGAATAAAATTTATGGTAAACATACAGTAATATGGGTTCATTAAAATCGAATATTCGAATACTATTTTGCTATTCGAATATTCGACCCGCTATTCGAATATTCGTTCCCATCCCTACTAAATATATGACTTTGTAACATGTCAAATAAACCATTACTTACTCTCTTCCTTACTTCCTTAATTCTGATTTTATTTGTCGTCTGCTGCGGGATTCCCAATCACATTGGTGGGCATCAGGCAGCTAGATGTTTCAAGACCAAATCTTTGATTGATTCTGTTCATAGGGCTCACACTGACAAGATTACATTCCCTCTTGTCAGAAACAATGCAGTCTTACAAGGACGTTCTGTGTCTACTTTCTTTTCTCTTTGTGCCAGGACTGGCCAAGATGAGAGCTTGGTTTATGGAGATGGAAAAAACCCAAATGTACTGAACAAGGGTGGAACTAGGTTAATCCATATATTTTGGTTTGATGTATTGCCCAGTAAGATTTCCACTTTGTATAATCACTGGATTTGATTTGTTATTCTCTTCTTAAAGAGTGTATAATTACTCGTTTTGATACAATCTACTGGAAATAAACTTTGGTTTGCAGTCACAATGCTCTCCCCAGTCTCCTTTGAATGTAGGGCTGTCACAGCCATTGTTAATTGATCTCTGGCATTCCTGGCTTGGTGTTTAACTTGCGCTTTGCCACACCAAAGATGAACTTTTCATCAGTTACTGTTGTGTTCCTACAGATTACCAGAGTATATTTACTGAAAGGTAATTGAATGTGATTATCATATTGTTTTATTCTAACCACCAGGTTTTGGTCATCTGACGCGAGAGCTGATGACGCTGGCGGAGGGTAAAGTTGTCCTGGTGTTGGAGGGAGGCTATGTGCTGCCCTCTATCTGCGAAGCAGCGGAGATGTGCGTAAAAGCCCTGCTCGGCGAGGATATACCCGATATTCTGGAGGAGGAAATGAAGAAAGAGCCAAGTAAACATGCCATCCTTTGCATGGAGAACACTATCAACATACAACGTAAGTATTACATGCAAGAGGCTGACCCATGTGACAGGGATGTGTGGAATCATGTGTTAGAACTTATGTGATAAGAAAACAATTCAGTGGACTTTCCTACTAACCCTACATAGAAATGGAAATTGGTATAGCTAACTACTAACCCTTCATAGAAATTGAAATAGCTACTCTCCTACATTTGCTCATTAGTAAACTTTTATATCAATTGTGAAACAAGTTCTTACAAATTAGATTAATCACTCTTGATTTTTCTTCCTGGGTCATTACCAGTACTGGCCCCAAATGTGTATTAACCCATTACCAAACAGCGACATTTAACCACTTTGCTGCAGAGGACTCGAAAACACTGTGGAAAAAGGAGAAGTTGCTTTTACCAAGCAATTTCTCCTTTTCTCATAATGTTTTCTACCCTGTCAGAAGATTATTTTCAATTTCATTACATTTTCAAGTGTTGTCTGCAAACTCTTTCAATTTAGGACAGTCGAAAATTTGGTGTTTGGTAAAGTGTTAAAAACAGGATTCGAAATTTGTGAAGGACAGTGTTCCAGGGGTAGAGCATTGGCCTCTGCACACGAGGGTCGGTGTTAGAATCCTGTGCTATTGCTATAAAGCTGGATGTCACAAAATCCATACCAAGACAAGTAATAAAGTTTGACTCATTCTTCCACTTTGGTTTTGTGACTGTTACAAATAAAAAAGCAAATGCAGGCAATTATAATATATAAAAAAATTCCCTGCGAAAGAAACAAAAGAACATATTTAGTAGAAAGAATTGTTTCAAGACAGATTTGGTAGAAACAATTAATACAAAAGGACACATGACAGTTGTCACAAGCATGTTCTACTACTTTTAGTTCATTTTAACAAGTATATTTGGAGAATACCTACATGTAAGCTGAACTGGGTATACTTGTATAAAGTTTGATAGGCTCTCAATGTGTGTTAGAAAGGCGTTGAATGTCGAAGTACTTCTTTTGTCAGACTGCATTTCTTTTTTAAATGTTATACTTCATGTGAATCAAAACATGAGGATAGGTAATTATGGTTTCATTTATGTTCTGCTGCAGGTGCTACAGATGCATTAAATTGGATATGATTCACATATTTACATATTTCATGATTAATATATTGTATTATATGATATGATTCACATATTTACATATTTCATGATTAATATATTGTATTATATGATATGATTCACATATTTACATATTTCATGATTAACATATTGTATTATATGATATGATTCACATATTTACATATTTCATGATTAACATATTGTATTATATGATATGATTCACATATTTACATATTTCATGATAAAAATATTGTATTATATGATATGATTCACATATTTACATATTTCATGATTAACATATTGTATTATATGATATGATTCACATATTTACATATTTCATGATTAACATATTGTATAATATGATATGATTCACATATTTATATATTTCATGATTGACATATTGTATTATATGATATGATTCACATATTTACATATATCATGATTCACATATTGTATTATATGATATGATTTACATATTTCATGATTAACATATTGTATTATATGATATGATTCACATATTTACATATTTCATGATTAAAATATTGTATTATATGATATGATTCACATATTTACATATTTCATGATTGATATATTGTATTATATGATATGATTCACATATTTACATATTTCATGATTAACATATTGTATTATATTATATGATTCACATATTTACATATTTCATGATTAACATATTGTATTATATGATATGATTTACATATTGACATATTTCATGATTAACATTTTGTATTATATGATATGATTCACATATTTACATATTTCATGATTCACATATTGTATTATATGATATGATTCACATATTTACATATTTCATGATTAATATATTGTATTATATGATTAATAGATTGTATTATATGATATGATTCACATATTTACATATTTCATGATTAACACATTGTATTATATGATATGATTCACATATTTACATATTTCATGATTAACATATTGTATTATATGATATGATTCACATATTTACATATTTCATGATTAACATATTGTATTATATGATATGATTCACATATTTACATATTTAATGATTGATATATTGTATTATATGATATGATTCACATATTTACATATTTCATGATTCACATATTGTATTATATGATATGATTCACATATTTACATATTTCATGATTAATATATTGTATTATATGATTAATAGATTGTATTATATGATATGATTCACATATTTACATATTTCATGATTAACACATTGTATTATATGATATGATTCACATATTTACATTTTCATGATTAACATATTGTATTATATGATATGATTCACATATTTACATATTTCATGATTAACATATTGTATTATATGATATGATTCACATATTTACATATTTAATGATTGATATATTGTATTATATGATATGATTCACATATTTACATATTTAATGATTGATATATTGTATTATATGATATGATTCACATATTTACATATTTCATGATTCACATATTGTATTATATGATATGATTCACATATTTACATATTTCATGATTAAAATATTGTATTGTATGATATGATTCACATATTTACATATTTCATGATTGATATATTGTATTATATGATATGATTCACATATTTACATATTTCATGATTCACATATTGTATTATATGATATGATTCACATATTTACATATTTCATGATTAATATATTGTATTATATGATTAATAGATTGTATTATATGATATGATTCACATATTTACATATTTCATGATTAACACATTGTATTATATGATATGATTCACATATTTACATTTTCATGATTAACATATTGTATTATATGATATGATTCACATATTTACATATTTCATGATTAACATATTGTATTATATGATATGATTCACATATTTACATATTTAATGATTGATATATTGTATTATATGATATGATTCACATATTTACATATTTAATGATTGATATATTGTATTATATGATATGATTCACATATTTACATATTTCATGATTCACATATTGTATTATATGATATGATTCACATATTTACATATTTCATGATTCACATATTGTATTATATGATATGATTCACATATTTACATATTTCATGATTAAAATATTGTATTGTATGATATGATTCACATATTTACATATTTCATGATTGATATATTGTATTATATGATATGATTCACATATTTACATATTTCATGATTAACATATTGTATTATATGATATGATTTACATATTGACATATTTCATGATTAACATATTGTATTATATGATTCACATATTTACATATTTCATGATTCACATATTGTATTATATGATATGATTCACATATTTACATATTTCATGATTAATATATTGTATTATATGATTAATAGATTGTATTATATGATATGATTTACATATTTACATATTTCATGATTAATATATTGTATTATATGATATGATTTACATATTTCATGATTAACATATTGTATTATATGATATGATTTACATATTTACATATTTCATGATTAACATATTGTATTATTTGATATGATTCACATATTTACATATTTCATGATTAACATATTGTATGATATGATTCACATATTTACACATTTCATGATTAACATATTGTATTATATGATATGATTTACATATTTACATATTTCATGATTAACATATTGTATTATATGATATGATTTACATATTGACATATTTCATGATTCACATATTGTATTATATGATATGATTTACATATTGACATATTTCATGATTAACATATTGTATTATATGATATGATTCACATATTTACATATTTCATGATTCACATATTGTATTATATGATATGATTCACATATTTACATATTTCATGATTAATATATTGTATTATATGATTAATAGATTGTATTATATGATATGATTTACATATTTACATATTTCATGATTAATATATTGTATTATATGATATGATTTACATATTTACATATTTCATGATTAACCTATTGTATTATATGATATGATTAACATATTTACATATTTCATGATTAACATATTGTATTATATGATATGATTCACATATTTACATATTTCATGATTAATATATTGTATTATATGATTAATAGATTGTATTATATGATATGATTTACATATTTACATATTTCATGATTAATATATTGTATTATATGATATGATTTACATATTTACATATTTCATGATTAACCTATTGTATTATATGATATGATTCACATATTTACATATTTCATGATTAACATATTGTATTATATGATATGATTCACATATTTACATATTTCATGATTAACATATTGTATTATATGATATGATTTACATATTTACATATTTCATGATTAACATATTGTATTATATGATATGATTTACATATTTTATGATTTGCATATGGTATTACTTATTTATGTAATGATTTAAATGTGAAGTAGCTTGTATATATTCAAGTTTGAGGATTGTTTTCAGGTAAATATTGGCCTTGTTTGGATAAGTACCTTGGTTCGATACAACTATCCCTGGTTGAAGCTAAGAAGAGAGAGACTGAGGAAACGGATACTGTCACAGCTCTCGCCTCATTGTCAATGGTGGCGGGAAAAAGGTTTGTGACTTATCTTATCCTTTTATTGCAAAAAATTGATGGAATAAAGGTTCCTTTTATAGCCAATAGTTGCTGGAATAAATGTTTGCAATTGATTATCTTGACCTTTTATTGCTAAAAGTTGCTGAAAAAAGGTTTTCGTTTTATTATTTAACCTTTTATTGCCAATGGTATACTAGAAATAGGTTTGCAATTTATTATCTTAACATTTTATTGCCAAAAGTTGCTGGAAAAGGGTTTGTAATTTTGTATCTCTACCTTATGTTGGCAATGGTCACTGAAAAAAAGTTTCCATCTACATAAATTAAGCTGTTATTGTTGATTGTCGCTTGAAAAAGGTATCAGTAACTTAATAACTGAAGATTTTATTATCAATCTTAATTGGAACATATTTACATGTTATAACTTAAACTTTGATTGTCAATCATGGCTGTAAAAAGGTTTGCAGTTGCATGTTATTAATTTATTTTGACGCATTGGCTACTTGAATAACTTTCCTTTGATACAAGATGTTTAACCCATTATTAAACATTAACAACATTTGACCAGATTTAGGAAGAGGACTTTGGAAAACGTTTTAAAAAAGGAGAAATTTCTTTTAATGAGCAATTCCCCCTTTTCCCACAATGTTTTCTGCCCCACTGAAGATTATTTTTCAATTTCATCACATTTTGAAATGTCGTCTGCAAACTCTTTCATTTTGGGACAATTTGGCGTTTGGCTAAAGGGTTAAACAAAATAAGGACTAAAAGCTTTATATATAGATTTTCTTAGTGATCATAAACAAAATAAGGACTTAAAGCTTTGTATATAGATTTTCTTATTGATCTTAAACAAAATAAGGACTTAAAGCTTTATATATAGATTTTCTTTGTGATCTTAAACAAAATAAGGACTTTAAGCCTTATATATAGATTTTCTCAGTTATCTTAAACAAAATAAGGACTTAAAGCTTTATATATAGATTTTCTCAGTTATCTTAAACAAAATAAGGACTTAAAGCTTTATATATAGATTTTCTCAGTTATCTTAAACAAAATAAGGACTTGAAGCTTTATATATAGATTTTCTTATTGATCTTAAACAAAATAAGGACTTGAAGCTTTATATATAGATTTTCTTAGTGATCTTAAACAAAATAAGGACTTGAAGCTTTATATATAGATTTTCTTATTGATCTTAAACAAAATAAGGACTTGAAGCTTTATATATAGATTTTCTCAGTTATCTTAAACAAAATAAGGACTTAAAGCTTTATATATAGATTTTCTTATTGATCTTAAACAAAATAAGGACTTGAAGCTTTATATATAGATTTTCTTAGTGATCTTAAACAAAATAAGGACTTAAAGCTTTGTATATAGATTTTCTTAGTGATCTTAAACAAAATAAGGACTTTAAGCCTTATATATAGATTTTCTCAGTTATCTTAAACAAAATAACAATTTGAGTTTGGTATAGGGTTAATGCAATTGACAATTGTTTCTCACATATTCTGCTGCATACAGAAAAATTTACTTAAAATTTACTTGTGTATATATATATATATATGAGTGACATTTGATTATATTGATTTTACTTATTTTCTTTTTATCTTTTATATTTCTTTTGTTCCAGTAATTCTGTCGAGCAAGAATCTGAGCCCATGGACCAGGAATCCTAAAGCCTCAACACAACATCTATTGTTTCTACACTAAAGAGAATTAAACAGAGCAGTTGACAGATCCCTGGCATGATGTTTATCTACGTGTTTTTTACAATTTAGACTATGAAGAGCATTATCTCAGTGTATTTGCTGTTTCTTGGAGGATTTTACACCTTACTCAAGGGTTGAATTATTATTATGAATTTTTATTTTGAAACGCCCCAACACCAACTTTGCCTCTGCCTATGTGTTAACACGAGAGCGTAGATATGGAATATTTCACTGGAGTTCTTGACCCCTATGTAGTGGGTACTCATTAGACATTGATTAGACGAGTAATGCTTGTGTTATGTTAGGGGCATCATATTTATAACCAATTAAGTTGGTAGGCATTACAATATCCTACTCTCAAAGGATCTTTAAGCCCTTAGATGTTGGTACTCATGGGTTTATCCAAATACAGATAGAAAGGTATAAAGTACTAGATATGGATTTTATCTTGAACCCTGACATACCTAATCTGCTTATTAACAAGATGATTATTTTATTTCACTAACAAACAGATTAGTCCATGGACATATATTAAATAGATATTTCCCTAAAGGTACATACATAACCCTCTCATACTTTATTTTACCCCATCTTCTACAGAGGCTCTAGAAACTAGTATGTTGAAAGGAGAAACTTCTTGTGAGGAGTAGTTTCTCCTTTTGTCAAAATGGTTTTTCCCTAAAATTACAAAGAAAACGTTAGTTTTTTAACATCATAATTTCTCATTAAAAGCATTTCACATATTGTCGCTAGAGGTCCTGTGGGGCCCAGTGGTTAAGGTGGTGGACTTAAAACTTGGGGAGCCCTAGTTCAAGCCCCATCAAAACCTCTGTATAATGGCAGTTACCTTTGTCAAGTCTCTTCAGAGCCCTAGCTTAGTACTGGTGAATCCAGGAAAGCCGTTACATAACTGATAAATCGTTGATGCGTATTTAACGCCATACAAATAAAATAGATGTGTTAAATATGAGGTGTTTTGGGGTAAAGGGATTCGGAATGGGAATCAACTTATGAAGGGGTGACTTACCTGTATATACTCTTGGATGGAAGACAGGAGAAAGGGGTATTTATGCTTGTTTACTGGAGGGAGAGGAAAAGGACTTTGAGATATACATGTATAGATGCATACAAAAATATATATAAATATGGACTTGCTTATGCTATAATAGCGATCCGGAGAATGTTGTATAGTGCTGGTGATATAATATTTCAATGCATGGATAGATGCAGTAATATAAGTATATAATTGTTATACTGTTAGATTATGGCGATATATTGATGCATGGATAGCTGCCGTAATATAACTGTACAGCTGGTGGAATACGCTGTTCAAGACAAATTGATTCAATTGCTACGTTTATCCATTATCAATGTGGCTGTCTTCATTAGACCCCTAGCAAACTGTTTTCCCCAATATGAATGTCAAGTTTGCCAGGCCTGAAGCTTGTGTTTCTATCCCTTCTTAGATATAGATATGTTTTAACCCTTTACCAAACGCCAAATTTTCAACTGTCCAAAATTGAAAGAGTTTGCAGACGACATTTCAAAACATGATGAAATTGAAAAATAATCTACTGATAGGGTGGAAAAACATTGTGTGAAATAAAGGAATTGCTCTAAACAAGCAATTATGACAAAAGAGGGTTCAGGTTTTGAAAACTTTCATCAATATCAGCTGGCATCGCATCATAATTGAAATTATTTTGTGGCTACAGTTTTTTTCTATTCAACACAATGGTTCTTTATGCTTTCATTTCAGACCCCTAACAAAATCCCATCTGAAGGAATGGGGAAAAAACACAACTTAGCATTAGGGTAGAATACCCATAATCCGCCATTTTAAAACCTTTTCATTTTGTCAGATTATTTCCGTTGTTTTCAGGATACATCTGTTAGGGCCAGAACTATTTGTTTGACACCGACGAGTTTTGGCCATGACTGATTTATATCTAGAATGGCTGAAGTATTCCGACAAAAGAATTACATTCAAAATGGCCGATTATGGGTATTCTACATTGAGAAACTTATTTCGCTGTGAACTTTGTCCTTGCTGCCCCCTCAATCTTGTCAGTTGTTTATATATGGGGAAAGGGTTACAGGGGTATTCTAATGGATATTTTAATATTGACATAGGTGCACTTATTTCTTGTTATAGTTATACATTGGTGTAAAAATGGGTCAATGAATTTTTACATCAGTGTACGTGTTGATACGTCTGTGTATGTTTTACAAATGTACACATTTTTCCTGTTATAAAGTGCACTTTTGTAATTCTGTGTATGGTATACAAATGTACAGTTTTACTGTTTATACACATGGTTAATGATATTTCTGTGTATTATTTACAAAGGTACAGTTTTACTGCTATCCATTACATTGTCATTATGATTTATTCTATGTATGGTTTCACAAGAAACTAGAGGATTTTGTTGCAATCATATAGTAAGAATATTACAATATTCTTGCACTTAACTCTTTGATCTTCATATTGAATCCCCTTTTCTCCATAATACCTTGTATGGCGTTATCCTTTGCAGAATATCTTAGAAATCAATTTGTCCAAAAGGATACAGTGCTCTCTATAAGCAATTTATACTTGTGTGACAATGGTTTTATCCCAATATCATAAAATTGTTTTCGCCATATTTTTCTATTGCATTTGCTTACCAATTAGACGAGTCATATATTTCCTTATCCTTTTCTGTTATCCTTTTCTATTGAAAAATATTCTTCAGAAAGAACAGAAAACCTTGTGGGAAAAGGAGAAATTGCTCGTTACGAGCAATTTCTTCTTTTCCCACAATGTTTTCTAAAGTCGTCTGCAACAAAGTAGTCAAATGTCGTTGTTGTTTGGGAAAGGGTTAAGGTGTGAATAGAATTCGTATTGGATGTTTAAATATCGACGGTGAACATATTTTTGTACAAACATAATACAGTGATAGGAGCATTTGTCTCATGATGGTTTTGTAATTGTTATAGGCTGCCATATTGGTAGGGGGGAGAATGTACATTGGAATAAAATTTGGAAGGTTTTGAAAAAAGGAAAAAAAAAATCCACTTTTCCGACTGGTCTATTCTATACTAGTACTAGATCATCAAGTATTGTAGATTTCGATGTGTATGATACATACATGATATATACAGAGAAACTCTTCCCCTTAATTTATTACTCCATATTGGATTTAGATAAAGTTTTTCATAACTGAAATCCTGAACAGAATCGTATGAAACATATTAAAAGAATTTCTTATATCATACAATACAATTTTATACTTTGGCTATGGACGTGGACCAGTCACTTTTATGACTGAATCAGTTGCAGCATTACTCCATCATTTTTATGCACTCTGTCCAATCTACTGCAGATATTATTAGAAATCATTGTGGCAAAATCATTCATTGCTTCTATTGTGCTGTTCTTATTTTACCACAATGTTTTCTATCCAATATTAATTATCTAAAATCAATTTTCTTTTGTGCATCTTTCAGGATGTATGCTGTAAATTTTTATTTGACTCGTCGCAAAACTTTATGAGGATACTGGTATTGTAAGCATTGATGAATTGGCTGGAAATAGGATATAGACCATATATTTGATGTTAATTTGGCATAGGAATACATTTGAGTAAAGAAATAGAAAAAAGATGGTTGGTGTTGTGAATCTGAAATGTTATCAAGCAAGGCACAGGAATATTATCTGGTGAGCCGAAGGCGAATCCGATCTGAAGCCGAGCCTGATAACTTTTTCTATTCAAAGACACCAACCATCTATTCTACTTATCCTGTTACTTATACGATTTCAAATAAACAAACAAAAAATGAAAACACGGAAAAAGTGAAACAAAACAGATTTTTTTTTTCTGACAGGTGGACACGGAGATCATGTGACATGTGATCTTGTTACGTGAATCACAAATGTCTTATTGCACCCTGTTATCGGTCTATATATTGCTCTGGTGACAGGATAAACTTGATATTATCACTAGATGTGATATTAACTGTAACAAGATAAATATTTACTCTAAATACCAAGTAGGATATGGTATAGATGAATGTGTTTCTAATTGTGGGCATTCTTTGTTCACGTTTGTTGTAATGTATTTGACTTTTATAAAGAATCAGAGCATACTTATATTGTGTTCAATTTTGATAAAAAAAAATAGGTGACAAAAACAATTTAAATATTTTGAAATGATAGGACTTAAAAAAATATTTAAGGCTGTTTATCTGACTGTTTATGCAGTGATTGATAGATTTGCCTTGTGCAGACAACTTATTTAGTTGTTATTGAAAAAAGAGAAAGTTCTAAAGATTTTCTTTCAGAGGATTAACCTTTAAATTTTCGAATGCTTTTTACTGTTGGCAGTAGACTTGGTGGGTAGAAATAAAAATATGTAAAGATTTACAAGATATTTTAAATTTATTGAATAGTACTTGAAGGAATTCATGTTAATGATACTAAATTAAATCTAATCCCAAACTTATCAGCTGCTGGAAATTTATTTTCTAACTTTGTTGTTTTTTTCTGCTATTTGCTTTCAATTTGGACTGAGTCACAAAGTTTTAATCCTTTCCTAATCAATAAGACATTTGACCACTTTGTTGCAGACGACTTTAGAAAACATTGTGGGATAAGGAGAAATTGCTTGTCACGAGCAATTTTTCCTTTTCCCATAATGTTTTCTCAAGTCGTCTGAAACAAAGTGGTCAAATGTCATTATTGTTTGGGAAAGGGTTAAAGAGAACATATTTGGTGTAGCGGAAGCCTTGAGTACCATGTTTGATAATGGGAACAAGTTCCTGAAACTTAAGCAGCAGAAAATCCCTATACCGATATGGCCTTATTTAGTCAACAAATTGACAATAACATCCTCCGTTTTTATAACGACATCAAACCTTTTTAAGAATCCCTGTCTCTTACACGCACAATTATTAACTTTGTAAAAAACAAATTTCCTCCCCCAAGTTTGCTTATTTGTAACTTAATCCTCATTGGTAGTGAATCGGAAAACAAGACAACTCAGCATTTTCTCTGTATGACAAGGGTTTAACACTTTCCCAAACAATAAGTTTTCGACCGTCCCAATTTGAAAGGTTTGCTGAAGACATTTCAAAATGTGATGAAATTGTAAAATAATCTTCTGATAGGGCTGAAAACATTGTGGGAAAAGGAGAAATTGCTTGTTTCTAAAGTCGTCTGCAACAAAGTAGTCAAATGTCTTTATTGTTTCGTCTGCAAACTCTTTCAATTTGGGACAGTAGAAAATTTATGCCTTTGGGAAAGGGTTAACTGTAGACAGGCATATGGAGTGCCTTGTTCGCTTTTGGAATGTACAGACGCAAGGGGTGCCTTGTTTGCCTACAGAAAGGCGCAAGGAGTGCCTTGTATGCCTTTTGACAGGTACCAGGAATTCCTTTTTGCCTTTGGACAGACACAAGGGGTGCCTTTTTTGCCTGCTAGCTGAAGATTACTTGTATAACTAGTCAGTTTCAAGAGAAAAGATGTTAGGCAGCTGACATGTCTGTCAAGTAATGTGTTAAGGTTGATCAATTGTTATGTGTAAAGACATTTATTTCTATGCTATTTTGTGATACTGTGTAAGTTGAGTTTATTTTGCATAAAGTAAAACATTTGTTTTGTTTTGTATGTTGTTTTATGAAATACTATTGTAATAATGTGATTCATAGTTTACAAAACATTTTGCATCAACTGTTTATACTTTTATCTCATTTAGAAAGTCTGTGTCACATCAAATAAGGGTGAAAAGCTATATATATTCTTTTTGATTTTCTCATATAGACAACATTAAACCATTTTGCTTTAAAGGGCATGGATAAACACTGTGACAAATGCAGAATTTGCTCAACAAAAATATTTCTGTCACAATGATTTAGATGATTTTTATTAGAAAGTTTTTCATGGATAGTTTTTTGGGGGGGTAATTTGGTAGATTTATATTGCCACAAATTAACAACTAGCCCACACTTACTGTAAGAAACCACGATGACAATTGAAGAAAAATGCTTGTACCAAGGAAATTCTTCTATTCGCACAACAATTTCATTTCAATATTACAGAATCACCATTTAACTATTTCAGTAAATTTAAGGAAGTTGCATTACAACCATTGATAAAGTTTCGTGCTATAGGAAGTATAAGTTTATAACTCATTCATTGATATTGAAATCATTGTAGTAGAAGAGTTTGTTCTTGATGAGTTAATTTTCATTTTGTCAGTTTATTGAAGTTGTCACCTCTATAGAAGTTAAAGGCTAAACAATTACGATATATTACTTATGCTGCTTAGGTAATACATATGATATGGTCCATCATAAAATTTCACATGAGACAAATAGACTGTAATAAGAGAGTTCAATCTAATACAATAGTAAGTCCTTCACACTGAAATGAAGGACTAACTATAGTCTTTCATTGAACCCCCATATTGTGAAATACTTTAAGCTTTGTCACTTGGAAAAATAATCATACTCCCCCATGTTTTGATGTTCCTTTGTTGATTCACATTTTTAATCTTGTATCTCTAACATAACAAAGAAATGGATATGAAACTTAAAAACATATGTATGATTTTTCAAAGCTGGGTCCACAGTCTATTTCCAGCATTGTACCAATTTTCCCTGATAGAAAATCCATGTTAAATCTCTGCAGGTAGGCAGTGAATACAATTTTCTCATGTTAGAGAATTCCTTGTGGTTGTCTGTAGTTAATGGCATAGATACTTAACTATTAATTGCTTTCATTTTACTTTATCATACCTTATCATACTAGTTATCTTAGAAAATCTACACTATATACCGCTCATTCTCCTTTTTTGTTTAAGATAACTGAGAAAATCTCTATATAAAGCTTTTAGTCCTTATTTTAGGCAAGCCTTGTTGTCATCATATAGCTCTGTTCATACACTTCTATCACACGTGACAATGTCTAGTTTTTATAACCTCTTGTATTTTTGTACTTAATGAGGGATTTAGTTATAAAAATATCTGATGACAAAAGAAAAATATTACTCAAAATAATTATGTTCTCACTTTTTATCGAAATTGCTTCAAAAATTGCCTTTTGCATGATGCTTAATCCATAAATTCATATGTACTTACTCATAAAGTAGAAGATTTAAGAAATATCTGTAACAAAAGGTGAAATGACAAAAAAATTTCTTTTGTGTGTGTTTAATGACTGCCATGAATAACAGGATTAATTTTACAGATGATCAGTGTTATCTCTATTTTACCATATTGTGATTAGTCCCATTTAATAAAGTCAACAGATGGGAATCATGAATAACATTTACTCTACTTTACAGATACTAAACAGTGTCAAGAGAACAAACATCACTCCTTAAGAGCAGTTTGTCACTTTTAGTTATGAGAATTTCTTAGATATTCTGCTACATGTCTTTTATAGTGAGAACGGGTGAAGTTATAGTTAAAACTTTGACCTTGCACAGTTATGACACTAGAAACATTTGTTATATATGAAATGTACACTTCCTATAGCCCTTTCCCATACAATAACGACATTTGACCACTTTGTTGCAGATGACTTTAGAAAACAATGTTGGAAAAGGAGAAATTGGTCTTAACAAGCAATATTTCCTTTTCCCACAATGTTTTCTGCCCTATCAGAAGATTATTTTCCAATTTCATCACATTTTGAAATGTCGTCTGCAAACCCTTTCAATTTGGGACAGTTGAAAATGTGTTGTTTGGGAAAGGGATAAGTTAAATGGATTGACATATGAATAACCATAGAAAGCAGTTTGGTTAGATGAAAGTTTGAACAGTCCATTTCTTCATGAATAGGCTTATTCATGTTCATTCAAAATCACTCACACTTATAGTGCTGGAACCAATGTCATGCTTATGCAAACAGGTTAGATCACAGGCCAGCCACCAAGTAATTGGTGGCTGGCCTGTGAACTAACCTGTTTGCTACTCTAACTATCTTTCCTCATCAAAACTAATCAGAAATTTGAGGTTTTGGAAAGCAGATGGAAAACGAATCTATTTTTAGAAAATAATCCATCCTTCTAAAGGTTAAGAAAAACATTGTGATAGCTGCGGAATGTTTATGCTGATCAGTTTCTCTTTCTTAATAATTACCCCTCATTACGCAAATCATATTGTCAATTGCCTTTTTAGGGGAATAATTTTGAATAGAAAAAGTGGTCAATAAAGGCAAAATCTGTTGTTGTCGTTTATAATGATTTCAAGACGTTCATTGCTGTAAGTGGGCATATTTCATCTGTTGGTCATACATAAATTGAATAGCTCTAACTCATTGTTTTAAGTTATATTACATATTTTATCCATATTGTTGATGATATTTTGTTTTGGAAGCAGTGATGTTTTAATTTTGTCCTATGGTAGAAAAGAAAGTGGAAGTGTCTCCAAATATAAGGCTTTGTTGTTTTTGTACTCCACCCTTGCCTTGAAGAAATTGGTTGCAACATTGCACTGCCTTGGTGGAACCATGATACCCAATCGTTCCTACTCGGGTGTTTCTGTGAGCTGGGTTATTATGTGTATCCTGTTTCTCGATTTGTTCATGTGCCTATCCAATTCTTTGCTGTACCTGTCGCTTTCAATTTCGTATTTAGTGCACCACGTTCATCAGAAATTCGTAAGGTTCGGGAAACATTGTTGAAGTGATTGATTGATCGATTGATTATTCTTTCTGCAACCAGTTTTGGTCAAATCGAGCGAATTGAAGGGGTTTAGATCTCATATCTTCAACTGCTCATGGAACGTATCAAACTGCGACCTGTTCGAACACTGTGGTCGAGTGTTTAAAGAAACCGTTTATCTGGCACCACTTTACCAAGCAGTGAAGAAAATAGGTTCGCAAAGAAGGTACTTAGTGCTACATTTCTTGCACGAAATGGCCATTTTTTCCCCACGGTCTCTGTCGTTTCTAACCACGTGATTCCCAGCCCTGTGTGCGCGCACCTCGAGAAGAACTTACAGGCGTCTATGTGTTAGTTTAACAAAACCAAATGAAAGAAGTTGTTTTGGATTGATTCAATTGCCATATAGAAAGGCCCGTTGAAAGGTTCTTATCCGACGATTTTATGTGTTTTTCTGTGAAATCGCTATGGGATTCCAAGGTTCAGGGATTCACCGAAGACACCTTTTGTTTTCCACGGGCGTGGCCACGACATTTAGTTGCTGTACGCACGGCTATGGTCCTGGGGCATGCTCCAACTGGAAATTATATTTGCTTAATTCTTCTGGTACAATCTAAGACTGTAACAAACAAGGCAATAGACACATAAAACTTCATAAAAGAATGACGAAACGCTAAATGTATAATCTTGATTTTCATTTTCTAGTGACAATGTGGACACAGGTGCGTACTCTCCGTAGCGTAGCTTTACGCCCCTGTTTACCTCTGTGTTACCGTTTGTCGTGTCACAATCAACATCTTTCGTTATATTGCGTTCGTGGAACAAGAGTCATGCAGATACATCGACGGTATCGTTTTTATTTATTCATTTGCGCGCTGTTTGCGATGGTTATCAATTAACCCTTTCCCAAACAACAAATTTTCGACTGTCCCAAATTGAAAGAGTTTGCAGACAACATTTCAAAATGGGATGAAATTGGAATATAATCTTCTGATAGGGCAGAGAACATTGTGGGAAAAGGACAAATTGCTCGTTAAGAGCAATTTTTCCTTTTCCACAATGATTTCTAAAGTCGTCTGCAACAACGTCGTCAAATGTCCGATTATTGTTTGGGAAAGGGTTAAACATATTTCAACGGAAAGCCACGGTTTTGGACCCAGCGATAGAAAGATTCATTAAAATTCAACCCATTACCAAACAATAACGACATTTGACCAGTTTGTTGCAGAAAACTATGAAAACATTGTGGGAAAAGGAGAAATTACTCGTGACGAGCAATTTTTCCTTTTTCCCATAAAACAAGGTTTTCTTCCCCATCAGAAGATTATCTTCGAATTTCATTACATTTTAAAATGTCGTCTGCAAACTCTTTCAATTTGCGACAGTCGAAAATTTGGCGTTTGGTAAACGGTTAAGCAATGGTCTAATTGAATCGATATACCTCTTGACATGCTGTGAAGCGCCAACATATTAGAATTCGCTTTATTTTTATTTAACTAGACGAACCTTTTATTGTATTATTTGCATTAAGAAATATGCACTGAATTAGAGCAAAGACGTTGATTAGAGACATAGATTTTTCTATGTCAATGGTTGACTATTTTGTTCCATTTAAGATTGCTTAACAATATCATGCCGTCAACACTCAATGAACGTTATTGTATTTTTACTTTTCCATCTTTTTCAAAGTATACAATGTCATAAAGTATTTTAATGGGTTTTACATCACATTAACATTATTTCAGTTATGTAGCAATGTCTGATTCTTAATGATGGAGGAAGACCCCATATCCAACTTCCCATAAAGGATGGTCAAGCCAGGTAAAACCATCGGCATACCGTAAGTCAGTCGGGAGACTGCCTCTCATGAAAATCCATCTCTCATCGGAATTTGAGCCCACGCGGAGAGGGGCCATGCGTTTCCAAGTTCTGTACTCTAACCACTAGGCTACAGAGGCCCCTGTCTGAGCCCACGCGGAGAGGGGCCATGCGTTTCCAAGTTCTGTACTCTAACCACTAGGCTACAGAGGCCCCTGTCTGAGCCCACGCGGAGAGGGGCCATGCGTTTTCAAGTTCTGTACTCTAACCACTAGGCTACAGAGGCCCCTGTCTGAGCCCACGCGGAGAGGGGCCATGCGTTTCCAAGTTCTGTACTCTAACCACAAGGCTACGGAGGCCCCTGTCTTCAGTTGATGCTTATGTCATAAGCTAATGCCTAATGCACCTAAATCAAGATATGTCCCTGGAAACTTATTGAGAAATACTCGCTGTATCAGAGAGAGAGTGTGTAATTCAGTTCATTATATGCGATTTAGCAGGTTATGTTTGTTAATAATTGAGAATCAAAATATATTAAACCTACACTGTAATCTTTGACCCTTCCAATGGAGCTTTATCTAGATTATTTCCAGCTATGCCGCTCTATGCATAAAGTAACGAACGACAACTTTGCAAGAAAATATTAAATAAATTATCATGCGGAACCCCTCTGCAATTTTTGACTTGACTCGAAAATAGCTGCTGCACCGACTGGAACCTTGCTTAGAACTGATACATAAACGGATTCGTATCAAGTAAGTGAACACGGTCGGTTGAATGTCTGGTCTGCAAAATTTCATATTTATTCGCGAATGCGTTTGTGTGGTCAATTTTCTACCAATAGAGTTGTCCTTGAAGGGCGCCTGTCTAAAAATCAATATCGATGTGATTACTCAGAATCCGCATTATGTGTCACAAGGATTCGTAGTTAGGATTCTTCGTACATTAATGTAGCCATTACTCACACAGAATCCTAACCACGAATCTCTGTGTTATGTGTAGGCCGAAGATATCCGGCAAAAGGTCGTATAGATCTATGTCATAGTAATGAGCTATGTATGGCCTTTTCGTGCATTAGCGTTTATGTACGATAATAGATGCAATCGTACCTACTCGGGTATTTCCGTGAGCTGCGTTTTCTGTGTTTTCATTGGATAAACCCGACGAGTTCGGGGTGCTCTTGGCAGTTATTGGTCCAACCAGTCAAAATATCCAAAAGTTGTGCAAACTGTTTAATCAATTTTTGCCCAATCTTACTAAATTGAAAGTAGGCCTAGTCTACTAATATAAGGGAAGTAAAGTCTTTGAATAATTAAGACATGAGTATGTTATTTCAACTACATTTTCATGACAAAAAGGTTTAGTTTTAAGCTCTTAGAACAGAGAAGTAGTCTTTTTATTGCAAATATCTTGATTTTGTCACATATATGAACATGAGTCAGTAATAAAGGCTACATTTAGAAAAAAGCACAGGTGATTAAACCAATTTTCGAAATCTTCTTTAACATCCCATTTTATGGATTATATACTATATAAGAGAGTATAATAGTTCATATATATAATTGGGACATTATGCCTAGTACTTGTGGACTTAAAGGTTTGATTTTTAATGTCAGTCAGACCAACCCTTTATTCTATCCAACATTGAATTAGATAGTGTTTAGTTAACCTTAGGCAAAGCTGTCTGCTTTTTTTTTGTCAACTGTTTCTTTCTTTTGCTTGGTTGCCTCTAAACACTTTTTTAATCAAATGTCACAACACTATATCCTCCTTTCTAACATAAAACTGGCTCGCATATTGTAATGCTATCCCCTTTTTACCAAGTTTCCATTTTTTTTATAAAGGTATTTTTTCCCTAATGGAGAGAAATCAGGAAAGCAAGATGCGGTTCAGTCACCACACAATTAATCTTTTTCTTGTTCTGTAGGTGATGGAAACGGTTGAAAAGCCATGGTCATGTGACACCTTTGTTGCGTTTCCGCCGGCAACAGCCAATGGGAACATCATTTTTGGGAAGAATTCAGATCGCCCTGATCAGGAACCACAAGAAATTGTTTATAGACCAAGTAGACAGAATTGTGCTGGAGAGAAACTGCAGGTTTGTGCTTATCCTAATGATAGAACAAACAAGCACAATTCGAGGGTTCATTGCAAGACTATTGTAAGTGCTTCATGTTTGTGAAGCACTTACTATAGTCTTGTGTTGAACCCTCGAATAGTGCTTGAGAAACTCTCCATATCTGTGCTGATTTAACGAATAGAACTGTGCTGGAAAAAAACTGAATATTTGTGTTGACTTTGATTTACATATTAGGTATGATTATGCTGGTGGAACACTGCATATTTTAACTTCTTTCAGAAATAGAACAAATAAGCACAACTGTGCTGGAGAAAAACTGCAGGCTTATGCTGATTTCGATTTACAGATTAAACAATCAGCACCATGCTTAAGAAAAACTGTAGGTTTGTGCTGATTTCGATTTACAGATTAAACAATCAGCACCATGCTGGAGAAAAACTGTAGGTTTGTGCTGATTTCGATTTACAGATTAAACAATCAGCACCATGCTTAAGAAAAACTGTAGGTTTGTGCTGATTTCGATTTACAGATTAAACAATCAGCACCATGCTTAAGAAAAACTGTAGGTTTGTGCTGATTTCGATTTACAGATTAAACAATCAGCACCATGCTTAAGAAAAACTGTAGGTTTGTGCAGCTTTAGTTTACAGAACAAACAAGCACAATTGTGCTTTAGAACAATTGATGTTTTTTGATAGACCAAGCAAAACTACTGCTGGATGAAAACTGTAGGTTCATACTGAACTTATATCACTTAAAACTGAAGGTTTTTGCTTATCTTATTTAGCACACTAAGCAAAATAACTGCTGGAGAAAAGACATCTAGCAAACAAAACTGTTATGGAGAAAAACTGCTTATTTGTGCTTATGTTATTAGTAATCAGTTATTCTTTCTTTTGACTCAGTTGTTTCTACCTAGAGATAAAGAGATTTAATTGAAATTGTTTTGCAAGAGAAGAATTTACCCTCGGAAAAACTAAGTCTGCCAAATATCATAACCAAGGTTTTCTCTTAACCCTTTCCCAAACAACAAATTTACGACTGTCCCAAATTGAAAGAGTTTGCAGACAACATTCAAAATGTGATGAAATTGTAAAATGATATTCTGATAAGGCAGAAAACATTGTGGGAAAAGGGAAATTGCTCGTCACGAGCAATTTCTACTTTTCCCACAATGTTTTCGAAAGTCGTCTGCAATAAAGTGGTCAAATGTCATTATTGTTTGGGAAAGGGTTAACCCCTTGATTTATGCTAATTTGGGAAACTTTTGACCCCTTATTCACTAAATATAGAGTTGTGAAAGGAAAAAATTTATCTTCAGGCATCATATCTGAGATAAGGGGTGATTTACATATAAGCTTGTGGGTAAAGAAAATATATATTTGCATAGAATATATGGGGTCAAGGCTGAACAAATGATATATATTTCCATGTTTTCCAGTCTACAATATATGGGGTCAAGGCTGAACAATTGAAAGTTTTCGATGTTTTCCAGTGTACAATATATGGGGTCAAGGCTGAATAAATGATATATTCCCATGTTTTCCAGTGTACAATATATGGGGTCAAGGCTGAATAAATGATATATTCCCATGTTTTCCAGTGTACATACATTGAGATAGAGGAGGCCCCAAGTACGCACGCAGTCATACTCAGTAAGCCCGCCTGGATGTGGGGGGCTGAGATGGGAGCTAATGAGAAAGGAGTTTGTATTGGGAACGAGGCGGTCTGGACTAAACTAAACGGCCTCGACGATTTGACGGAGAAACTGCTTGGCATGGACCTTGTAAGGTATGCTATAGGTTATGTTAACCCCTTAACCCTTTACCAAATGCCAAATTTTTTAAAACATTGTGGGAAAAGGAGTCTATGACATTGGTTGGAAACCATTGTGAAAGATGTATAAATTGCTCATTATGAAAAGTTGATGCTTTTGTGTAACTAACATGTTTCCTCCTTTGGCTTTGTTGATCATCCTTATCAGATATATTTGTTGTTGCATTATCAACAAATCTTAAGTTATGATACAAATTTTCTGATTGTATAATTTTCAGATTAGGATTAGAGAGGGGAGGTAATGCGAAGGAGAGTCTAGAGGTGATAACCTCCCTTTTATCTGTACATGGTCAGGGTGGTACATGTATAGAGGGGAAGACCTGGGCGTATCACAACAGTTTCCTCATAGTCGACAGTACAGAGGCTTGGGTTCTAGAGACTGCCGGACCATATTGGGTCGCACAGAGAATCACAGGTTGGTTAATTGGATCCTCATCTTCATTTCATAATATTGCAGATATACCGTTATTACATTGAAAAGAATTTTTTTTTTTTTTTTTATAGAAATAGGAGTATCTTTAGAACTTGGAACCATAGCAAACAAATGTAAGCAGCCAGCAGCAGTTTTAGATGTAATCATAATTTGGGTCTTACAAACCTTTGATTGTGCATGCTTACAACTAATTCCATGAAATCATGAAAATTGGTAAGAGTTTAAACAATTAAAGCACTAAAAGGCAAGGAAGTTTATTTCATTTTCTTAAACAAAAAACAGATGTAAATGAAAATAAAGAAGAAAATGATCTTTTGTTTAGTGACAAAGATAAACTTTATCAACATTTTAACTTTTTTGACCAACAGAGTACCATCTTTGGGAAAATTCCTAAACAATCCATTTTTTATATTTAAACCTTTAGAGGGTGTGAGAAATATCTCCAACCAGCTGACTATCAGCACAAAGTTTGACCTTTCCTCCCCTGACCTGATAGAGATGGCCCAGAAAGAGGAATTATACAGCCCCTCTGATGGCCCCTTTAACTTCGCCAAGGTGTTTCAGACAGATTACAGGGACCCAGTGCTAGAGGAAGGGGGCCGGTTTGTTAATGGTAGAAAACTCATGGAGGACCTCTCAAAAAATGGTTAGTTGGTGTCGAAATATGTTCTAACTCTGTTTTTTTTTTTTTGTGGTCTGTGCCAATAACTTTTTGTAGAAGGCAGCATGAAAACTTTGATAAGATAGCAAAATTATTTCCTTTAGAGTTCAATAGAAGATAACTCTGCCTTTTAACATGCTTTCTTGACCGGCATCTGCTTAAGTAAGTGTTGATTTTGATTTGAAAAACAGGGGTCCTGAAAAATAATCTTCTAATAGGACAGAAAATGTTAAGAGCACTTTCTCCTTTTCCCACAATGTTTTCCAAAGTCATCTGCTGCTGCAACAATCTGGTCATATGTCATTATTGTTTGGTAATGGGTTAAACACCATTCATTCATTGATAGCCAGACTTGCTAAGAAATCAATGGTAGTAATGGTTTCCTTAAACTGGGTATTGGGGTAAGCAGTATAATCGGACAAGCTAGTTCCTTGTCAAACCAAGATGGTTTGTTTTCCAAGGATGCTATGATATGTCTAGATAATGAAAGTGCCTTAAACTCTTTATCACCTCCAAGCTGCAGAGGACATTTATTTACTTGAAGCAGACTAATTGGAAAAGCTTTTTAAACATGTGAAAAACATGTGACAAGCAATATATACTTTTGCCACCATGCTTTTTGAAAGTTGTCTGCTGCAAAACGCAAAAATGTGGCGTAAGGTGGTTATGGGATTATAAACATCAAACAAACAAACAAACTAGAGTATCCAATGTATTCCAGGCCAGTTTGGTGTCCGTGACATGATGTCCATCCTGCGAGATGAAGACAGCGGGATTAACTGTGGAGACGGAACATGTGGGAGTATGGTATCCATATTAGCTCCGCCCACCTCCCCCTCCCCCTGCTGTCATTGGCTGACAGGAACACCATGCCCTGCCCTCAGTCTGTTCAAACCATTTATGTTCGGTCCGGATCCGTGCATCGGAAAACTCGCCACTTCCCCTGATTATGGAGACAAGGATCCGAGAATTGTGGTTCCACGTTTCCAGAAACAAGTGGATAGAAGCCACGAGTTAGGTATTGGTCAGAAGAAATTGTTAGCCTACATAGGAAAGGATGATCCAAAAGGTGCCATGATTGTTCAGAACATTAAAGAACTAGAAACCAATTGTATTGATGATGTTGAGGAGATTCTGAAGAATTATGAAGAAAGTAGTTTTACTAAAGTAAAGCAATTGTTTGAACACATGTGTAATATTGAACTGAACTTTTATAAGTGATAATGCTGTGCTAATGAAAAACCCTACATGACTTTAAGCCATATTGTAACAGATTATCAATTTCTTCATAATTGTTTGTCTTTACCGGTTCTTTATACCACATTTGCATCTTTTGTGACTGGTTTTAATTGAAAAATACTTAACAATAATTATTGTCTTCGTGGTTGCATTTGATTTCGGCTGCTACTAAAATCAATGAAGATGAATGGGTTAAAGCAGGGATTAAGCCTTTTATGATTTGCTTTAGATGATACGAAAACATTGTGATAGCATACAAAGTAAAGTCTGTAATAACTATTACATGTATTATTTTTCATTTTTCCCCATTAGATATTAATGCCCTGGGCATTGATAAATTAAGAGAACTTAAAGAGTAGCATTAGCATTTAATTTTATCTATTGGTTTATTCCACAAAGATTGTCATGGCATTTACAAAATAGAAAAACGAAATACAGCCTAGACAAACATATACATGTACATAACTTGACTTTAACTGTTTTTCGCCCTTGCTTTCAATTTTGACCATTCACACATTCTTGCACAGGGGAATGGGTAAATTTTATAAATGTGTTTGTATTCTAGTCATTGGCTTGTGAAAATTGCTTCAGTGGGAATAATTAATTGTAACTAGCTGTATGAAATGTAAATTTAAGAGGAGTGCTGGTCAAAGTTGCTTTATACTGTGTCAACTACTGGGGTATATCATTGTGTTACGTGACCACCTCACTCTCTACAGCATAGCAACAATCAATCAGGACAAGATGTAACCTCTGCGTTACTGAGCCGACTCTTTAGCTCAGTGGTTATGTCTTGGACTGTCACCCGGGAGAACCGGGATCGAATCCTCATAGGGGACATAAAATCCAAAGTGGATTTTTTCTAGCTATGCTTCGTTGCGGACATTGTTCGTAAGATGGGGGCTCGTCCGGGATTGGCCATTGAGCCATGAATTCGTCCGAAATGGACTTACAAGCCGAAATGGCTTACATGTCATCATAAATGATGACTTCTATAAGAGGGGGTGTGTTACGTGACCACCTCACTCTCTACAGCATAGCAACAATCAATCAGGACAAGATGTAACCTCTGCGTTACTGAGCCGACTCTTTAGCTCAGTGGTTATGTCTTGGACTGTCACCCGGGAGAACCGGGATCGAATCCTCATAGGGGACAAAAAATCCAAAGTGGATTTTTCTAGCTATGCTTCGTTGCGAACATTGTTCGTAAGAATTGTAAGTTTGTTTATCATGAACATGTACATTACTGATAAGAAATGCTTTGTAAACACATTACCACCTCATGCCATTTTTACAGAAGACGGCTTTCAAAAAGCATTGTGGCAAAAGGAGAAATTGCTTGTCACAAGCAATTTCTCCTTGTGCCACAATGCTTTTTCAATCTATTCACATATCACAACAGCAGAATTGAAAGGTTTTTCACATTTTTATGAAGCTTTTCTAAAGTCGTCTGATTCAAGAAAAAAAAAGAGTTGTCTGCTGGTGGAAAAGAGTTAACTTAGAAGTATGACTCAGTAATATTGGTGTTTTAACACACCATCAACAGCCTTCAGTTATATTTCAATTTTTTATTTATATTTATATGGGTTTTACATCACATCAACATTATTTCAGTTATGTAGCGATGCCCGACTCTTAATGATGGAGGAAGACCCCATACTCAACTGCCCACAAGGGCTGGTCAAGGTGGGTAGAACCATCGGCATTCCGTAAGTCAGTCGGGAGACTGCCTCTCATGAAAATCCATATCCCTCTCAGGATTTGAACCCACGCGGAGAGGGGCTCCATGGGAGTAGGGCCAAAGGTTAAAGTTCCTGTATGGACCATAGGGGTGTATAGTTATCCAAGGGTCAGTACTATGTTATACCATTTAGTTTAGTTTATTACATATTTACTGACCCCAGAATTACTACTAACCCTTATGGTATGGACAGATCCAACTTGGTAGGATAACCCTAAGATACAGTCACTATTGTGTTTGTGTTAGTTGATGTTATAATTTATTAGATTATATATTACATTGAAAAAACAGAAAAAGTGTGTCAACCAACAGAGCTTTTATGTTGTTATCTTACTTTTGTTGTAAATAAAAAGTTAAAAAAAATGCTTTCTATTGTATTCACGCCCAGCCTTTTTACTGTTTTACCAATCTTCCTCCTTGAAGGCAGTTAACCTATTGCCAAACAATAACGACATTTGACCAGTTTGATGTAGATGGCTCTGGAAAACATTGTGGAAAAAAAAAGAAATTGCTTGTAACAAGTAATTTCTTCTTTTCCAACAATGTTTTCTACCCTATCAGATGATCATTTATCAATTTTATTACATCTTAAAATGTCCTCTGCAAACTCTTTCAATTTTGGACAGTCCAAAATTTGGCGTTTGGTAAATGGTTAACACGATTAATCCTTGTGTAATTTTGCTTCTGGTTACAGCTTGGTTTTGACAAGTTTATCAATTTGGCTACAATTGCTGGAAGATCCGTCCAAGCAAGTATGTGTAGCACCCTGTTTTGACATAGTTTTAGTCTTTCACTTCTGAAGCTTTCTCCATTATCATGGGGAGAAGCCATATTTGACCTGGCCTCTTAACCCTTTTCCAAACAACACATTTTGACTGTCCCAAATTGAAAGAGTTTGCAGACGACATTTCAAATTGTGATGAAATTGGAATATAATCTTCTGATAGGCCAGAAAACATTGTGGGAAAAGGAGAAATTGCTCATCACAAGCAATTTCTCCTTTTCCCTCAATGTTTTCTAAAGTCGTCTGCAGTAAAGCGGTCAAATGTCGTTATTGTTTGGGAAAGGGTTTAGTTTGTCAGAGGTTGTTTTGCACAATGAGGACTCTTTAACAAGGAGTTACAATGCAAGACTGTGACAAGCCCTTCACTTTTGTAAAGAACTTATTTTATTCTTGCGCTAAAGCCTCGAATAGGAGTTATTTAAAGCATAGTAAACAAGATGATTGAGGATACATTTGAAACTTTCTTTGGGCAACAGCTCGAGGAAAACAGCTGCTCCTTTTACCACCATTACAATAATTATTAATTCTGTGAACAGAGACTGAAAGATAGTCTATTTTTCGAACATCTGGACATTTTACAATTTCCCATGATGCACCCTTAGTCAAAAATGTTAAGAATTATAAACAGATAATATTTCTGGCCATTTAAGTCTAGCACAATCAGACATTTACACGTACAATCTAATATACGGCCAAACAAGTCAGAATTTGTGAGAATTACTTTAGGATAGAAAAGTACAACAAAGTAACACACAGATTTTAGAACATGTTTTAATAACAAATACCATATGGAAAAACTTTAAAAAGAATGCTCTAAGTAAGAAAATATAAACAGTGCAATACTTAATAGGATGGACGGATAGGTCACAGACCTTATAGAGGATTCATTGCAAGACTATAAGTCCTTGATTAACATGAATGTCATGCTCTGGACTTGCGATGTACCCTAAACTTGTTGAAATAGAAAAGAAGAAATGATAGTCAACTTTGTGTCAGATTGTCTATCCTTCACTGATTGACAGAGGTAAATATTAACAAGTTATCATCTCACAACTTATGTAATGTAAGTTACGAACATTAAAACAAGACTTAATCAATTCATGTCACTAAACAAAAGGCCGTTTCAAGGTTGTTTTCCTTAACCCTTTCCCAAACAATAACAACATTTGACCACTTTGTTGCAGACAACTTAAGAAAACATTGTGGGAAAAGGAGAAATTGCTCGTAATGAGCAATTTTTCCTTTTCCCACAATGCCTTCTGCCCTATCAGAAGATTATTTTCCAATTTCATCACATTTTGAAATGTCGTCTGCAAACTCTTTCAATTTGGGACAGTCCATAATTTGTTGTTTGGGAAAGGGTTAAGAGGCTGAACATTCTGTACTTTCAATTAGAAAAGTGATAGAAGCTGCCATGCCTTTCAGTGCTTTCATGGATAACTCTTACCCATTCCGATGATTTCGCATGACAGAAATAAGGTATACACAGTCAAACATTTGTGAGACCAATATGATGACGGTATCTAAAAATACTGCCACTTTGCTATTTAGATAATAAAATTCTATATAATAATATTTTGTTTATACGTTATGAAACTGATAAGAGATTCAACAGTAAAAGATACAATATTTGGTGCTGACTAACTAGTGAACGTAACACACCCCGCTAACACCCATCAGTTGATAAAAGTGATTGTCACATAAATTGCTTTACAATGCATGAAGTCACAAACATCTGGCAAGACTTAGAATGGGCCATGACCTAGTCTCACAGTGGTGAAATAATAATTTTTCACAAAAGAGTAATCATAAAAATGTACCTATAGTTGAAACCTTATACATTAAGACAACCTCATAGTCATAGAAATAAGTACATGTATCTTACATTATCTTAACAAAAATTTGTAACAAAAATCTTGGCCAAACACATGTCACCAATATCGACAGTTAAAGGGCCTTTCTCACAGATTGTGCTCTGAAAGTAACAAATCTTAAAATGGTGATTAAATGAATCCTCATCCCTTAACAATAGATCCTGCTTATCTCCTTTATATGCTGAACATTTGTGTTTTCATTTAAAAATGTGAAACAAGCTTTCATGCCGTTTGGTGTGTTGATGACAAACTCATTTTGATGGTTTCGTGGGAAGGAAATAAGGTATTCAAATGCACAGAAAAAAAATTATGAGGCCCCTATGAGTTTCGCGGGAAGGAAATAAGGTATTCAAATGCACAGTAAAACATTTATGAGGCCCCTATGATGAAAATTTCTTAAAAAATAAATTTCGAGCATTGTTTACGAAAGAAACTGTTTAAACTGTTCATTGTATCTGCAACAATACCATGTTATATCTTCACTAAACATTAAGGAAAGAAGTAATTAGTGTGTTTACTATCTAGATTACATTTAACTCTATAGATCTTTGATGTCACTCCATTAGTAGGAGACTTTTTAAAAAAAGATATTAATTCCTCAATCTGTGAGATGTATATTTAGGAATGTGAGACAGGGCCAACCTTTGACAGGCAGGTTTCTGACTAAGTGACAGAATACTTATTGTTCCACCTGGCACGATAAGTCCTTATTTCCTCTCTTTTATTAACTTATAACTCCATAATATGTCACTTTAATACACTTGCTTCAGAGATCATAAAAATGTTTGCTTTTGTTTATGATTATGTCCAGTCACATTTTGAGGGATCATTTGCAAGACTAAAGTAAGTTCTGTATGTGAATAACTTTCTTTAGTCTTGCATCAAACACTCTTCATGGGGGAATGGTTTAACCCTTTACCAAATAATAATAACATTTCAACAGTTTGTTGCAGATGACTATGGAAAACATTGTGGGGAAGGAAGAAATTGCTCATAATGAGCAATTTCTCCTTTTCCCACAATGTTTTCTACCCTTTCAGAAGATTATTTTCAAATTTCATCACATTTGGAAATGTTGTCTGCAAACTCTTTCAAAAGGGCCATTCGACAATTTGGCATTTGGTAAAGGGTTAAATCAAGGTTTGAAAGTAAATCTGCAGTAATCCCAGGACAACAGTTTTCAATGCTTTCTATATTCATACTATAATTAGATATCACAGATATTTAAATAAAATGGTTAAACAATTTCTACTATACATCATAAAATCTTTTATCATAAAGTTAAAGGTTAGTTGTTATATATATATATATATAGAAAATAAAAAAAATGTTTCACAGGGGAAACTGTACCTGATACTGGTTAACCTATTTCATCCATAATAACAGTTTAAAACAAGACTTAATTAGTAATTTATAAAAGTAAAGAAATCACTACAACAGAGCTCTAGAAAAGAGGCATATTCCCCCAGCTAACCCCTTTAAGGTAGAATAGCCATTATCCTCCATTTTTAAACTCATTCTTTCGTCAGATTACTTTGGTAGTTCTCAGTATACATTGGTCAGAGTTGGAACTATTTGGTAAAAAGCGAATAGTTCCAACCCGACCAATGTATACCGAGAACAACTGAAGTAATCTGATGAAAGAATGAGTTTCAAAATGGCTGATTATGGGTATTCTACCTTAAAGTTACTCTATATAGTTGGTAATCATTAGGAATAACTCAGTTGAGAACATTCTAATGAGAACCCACAGTATAGGTTTTATCATACAGTTTTTAAATTCTGTTGCCAAAAAACCCTTAAACATCCCCTTTTCTTGCTAATTGCTATTTGCCAGTGCTTCATTTTGTAATATCATATGCAATGAGAAAACAAGTTGCCATTTCATATAGAAGAATGAGGTGTCTTTGATAACAGAACATTTTAACAACACAAACATAATTATATATCAGGTATTTAAATATATTGAAACTATCTCTTTTTTGTACGAGATTTCAATACATCAAAGAAGGAATAGTCAAAAGGTTTCATACTTTGTAACCATTTCTTAACCAGATCACATTTTGACAAACCAGCAGTAGAGATATATGAAATCATTGTGACAAAATACTTGAAAGGAGCAATTTATTCTCTTGGCACAATGATTTCTACTAAATAAAACATGTACAACTGAAATAATATTTATTTTGATTCAAGTACTGGCTTCTAATGTTGTTTTCAAATTTGGGCAATCTACAACCCAGGTACCAGTAACAAACAAACAAAAAGTTGTACTATATTAAGTGGTATATCGTACAGTACACATTCCTTTTTTTAACTGGTACCTGTGATCTATAATAAATACATGTAAAAAGCTGCATATAACATAACCCATATCCCTCAAAAGAAACTTTCGGTTTGATTCATATAGAAAGCAGAAGACCACACATTAAGCGTTCAGCAGTGCAAAGTTATAGCAAGTACTCCACGTTTGTAAAGGGCTCACTATAGTTTTACATTGAATCTTTGACAAATGAAGTAGGAAAGATAAAACTGTTTGTGCCTCATTCATTACAAGGGTTTCAGCTAATAAGCTTTAGAATGAGTAAACATGAAGGCAAAGTTTTTCTTGAAAGTCTTTCAGAAGTTGTTTCCATTGCTTTTTTGTATGTCTGGCTTTAGTGTCATCATATAAATGAGGTAAAAATTGTTCTCCAAATACCTTTCTAGATTCTTATTCCCATATATAGATTAGTTTGAACAGTTTTAAGCAAATATCACTTAAATCATTCTGATAAGAAAATTATTTGCAAATAGTGAGCAAATACCCCATTGGCAAAACAGATATAAAACTACACGAAAGTAAAGGATAAAGTATTCATACATATTTACAATTTTTGATACAAGTTTTCTTGCAATTACAGAGCAGCACATTTTGTTTTCAATTTCAAATAGAATAACATGTATGTAAATACTGAAGAGGTAAGTCACACCAAACACATTTGTCTGTTTTCATGGAGGACCAAGGTCATAGCTTGTATAATCAAAGAGATCTTAAGGACTGATCACATGTACTTTTGGAATGATTTGCTTAACAATAATAAATACTTGCACAACCAAAAATTTGATATAGTCAACAAATGGTAGAGTTTCAATTATTGGTCACTCTTAATAAACACTATGATACTACTGAATATGGTTGAAATGGTGTAGTCAGGTAGGCATGGTGCCCCCTTCATATGTCTTCATTACATAGTATCATTAAATAGATTTGATATGTCAAAGTCAATGTTTGTTCTACCAAAGAAACTTGATACACTTGAGGCATTTACCTGTCCTACTCAACATACGAAATAGATTTGATACATGATAATTATTACAAGAAGAGCTGAAGAAAGTTGATATTTCAAAGTCTTGACTTGTACGCTATATGTTGTCATTTTTCAGCGTCAACTGAAAGGTTTTGATAAATCTCGATAAGCAGGTTTCATTTACTGAATATTGCAGGCTTTTGATTGCTGTTGATTGCTTGCCCCACCCCCATTGGTGCTTGCGGTCGGTACAGGTCTTCCAGAGGGAGTTCTCCCTGCCAGCAGGGCTTCCACGTCTTCGAGCTAAAAAAAGATAATTTATAAAGCTATAAATAGACAAAATATCAGGTTAAATATAAATTAAAATCAAACCAAAATAAATAGATGAAGTATCAAGCTATAAATAGACAAAGTATTAAACTATATATAGATTTAAATCTTATTGGATGAATAAATGAATTAATGCTGTTTCAATGCGCATCAACAGCAAAGGTCATTTAGTGTGCATTATAAATCAAACTAAAATAAATAGATGAAGTATCAATCTATACAATCGAGGATTCAACGCAAGACTCTAGTAAAAGTGCTTTGAAAACCATGAAACCCTTACCAATAGTCTTGCAATGAACCCTTTAATTGTTTGTAAACAGTTTAATTATTGAGTGGAGGGTTTCTACAAGACGGGGTCTGAAGTTTGGGGATCCTAGGATCAATCCAGGCTAAGTGCAACTGTTTCAAAGTTAATGCAACTTGAAGTACTTTGATTCTGTATTATGTGATATGAGAGTGATCTCCCTTGCTCTCTCTCTTGTATGTTATTTTTTTTTGGGGGGGGTGTGTGCTACATCACATCAACATTATACATTATTTCAATTATGTAGCAATGCCCGACTCTGAATTTTTAAGAAACCCCATACTCAACTGCCCCTAAGGGTTGGTCAAGGTGGGTAGAACCATCAGCATTTCGAGTGTCAGTCCGGAAACTGCCTCTCATGAAAATCCACATCCCTCTCAGGATTTGAACCCAGGCAGAGAGTGTGTGGTGTGTGGGGCTTGGGGGGGATGTGATTTCAAGTTCTGTACTCTAACAACTAGGCCATGCCATGAATGCCCCTTTTATGTTATACATTTGGCCATGCCATATACTGGAACCTGAATATTGATAAGTATTATTGTGGTTAAAGACACATAAAAGGAGATAAGTAGAAATAAATTACTAAAAAGTATATGGAGTTCTTTTATTATTTTCATAAAAGTCATGACAATTTATTTACGAATGCATTGAGACCCTATTAAAAAGACTCCTTTAACATAAGTTATTTTGTGCTTGAAATATAGTAGTCTCCAATTCAATCATGTTTATCAACAACCTGTTTGTTTACATATTCAAAATAACAAATTCTGATTGGTCGGTTCAAACATTTGTGTATCAACTGTCAAGGTCAGGGGTGAAGAATCACATAATTAAACTGGTTAATCTGGCTTAATTCTTGTTGGCTTTCATGCTTAAGTTGTGCTGATGAGTTTTTTTGGTGATAACTATTTCTTATGAATTGACCAAAAGTTTACCAATTAATATTGTTTTATATAGCATTAATCTCCTTTTATGTGCCTTTAAATTCAGGGATTATCATAGCCATCCATTCTCGACATACACTACACTTCTTATCATTTCATTATGCCATGATCTTTACCAAATCACATTTCCTGGGTTAAAACTGGTGGATTACCAAGGGAGCTGATATATGATTGATTAACCCTTTACCATACACCAAATTTTGACTGTCCCAAATTAAAAGAGTTTGCAGACGACCTTGCAAAATGTGACAAAATTAAAAAATAATCTTCTGATAGGACAGAAAACATTGTGGGAAAAGGAGAAATTGCTCGCCAAGAGCAATTTCACCTTTTCCAACAATGTTTTCCTGAGCAACAAACTTGTCAAATGTCCTTATTGTTTGGTAATGAGTAAAACTGTCATCCTGACACAACTGAAAATTTAACAGCTGATAAAAGAATAATAAAAAAAATAAGAAAAAATGCAACAAGAGAACTTACATTCATAGCTGTGTGACCTTGGGCTTTTCGTTGTTTAATGTAAGAACTCATCGAGTCCTAGAAAAATGAAAAACAACACCCCATAAAAAGATATATAACATTGAATCATTAATTTCCAAATGCATAATAGCTTACAATATCACATACATCATATTAATTACAGACATGATATTAGTTAAATTCACCTTTCTAAAGTTATTGTTTACAATTTGTCTGCTAATTGTAATTCAGATATTGTGAAGGACAACTGAATATTGCAAAATAGTTTTTGTATAACTCCAAAGTCATTGAGAGTGATTTGATAGGCTTCCTTCACAATTGATGTAAAACAAATCAAACAAACAAATTATTCTAAGGTTAACAGAAGTAGCTCATTTTCAGGATTCAAGACAGTGTGAAGGTAATAAAGTTTAAGTAAGAATACTAATTCTACAGTCTCACTGAAAAAGCCGGCTTTTATTGGCGATGCAAAATAGCGGTTGGCTTTTTCTCCAAGTTAAGAAACATACATCATGGTAGGTACCTGAAGGGGTGACCTAGTGATAGCTTTACTCTGAGAGCGCCTAAATACATGTTATAACAGTAATAGAGTCAACATCATCATCATTAATGTCAAATCTGTCCCTTAGGGAACGAATATAAAACTAAATAATTCCAGCTCAATCTATTCAAATTTTCAGCCTTATAAGGCCTTCATCAGGAGAATCTTTATTTCCAACTACATTTTTGTTTTTGTATACATAAAGTATTTTTGAACATCATTGTTAATCCATATTCACTTTGAAAGATCAACGTTGATCATTACTCACAAGTTTCTTTTCATGTTGGGTGGATTTGGCCTTGTATGATTCCAGTTCCTTCTGCATGTTTTTGTCCATGGGTGCTGGAGTAACAACAGAACCCCCTATCTGTCCGTTCTTCTCTTCTTTTTGAGGGGGCGGAGCCACGGGACCACCCTTACCCTTGTCTGCTGCTTTCGCTGGAGCCTGCAAAATACAATTGAGGAATATAAATTAATCAACTTGTATTAATCATTATCCAAATCTTGTCACAAGAACGCATTTGTCAAAACAATAGTTGGTTACCAGTACTTTACGAATTACTTTGGCCTCCGCAAATGGAAACAACAGTCACAAAAGAAACCACATGATTACTATACGTATAAAAGTTCAAAAATCACAAAAAAATCATCAACATTGTGACAAACTGCAAGATGTTATGTTGGCAAATGGTAAATTAAAAGGAAGCTTAGTTATCTATAAAATATGATTACAGGTTTTCATTCAAAGAAAAAATCAATCAAATGATCGTTAAAATTGAATAAAAGTGAAAGGATTTTGTTTTTCTCACCACACTCTTCTTCTGATCTTTGCCCTTCTGTCTGCCCCACACTTCAATAAACAAGGACTCGCTGTTCAGGTATTGCAGGAATTGGTCGGTTACAGCCTTGAATGTGACTTTCTTCTCATGATGAAAATCAGGGTTGATTGTCCCTGCCATTTCTTGTGTTATTGTGTATTTGTCCTCCAGATAAAATTTGTATTGACAAAAACTCTGAAATAATTCAATCGCAAATTCAATGTAAGTTGATTTTCATAATCACTGACAACTTTGATCAGATAAAATTTTCCATCAAAAGCTCTAAGAACATACCAAACAAACAGTGTGTTTGACCTATCTTTTTCTTTTCTTGCTTTACCCTTTCCCAAACAACACATTTTTGACTGTCCCATATTAAAAGAGTTTGCAGACGACATTGAGAAATGTGATGAAATTGGACAACAATCTTCTGATAGGACATAAAACAGTGTGGGAAAAGGAAAAATTGCTCTTTACGAGCAATTTCTCCTTTTCCCACAATGTTTTCTAAAGTCGTCTACAATAAATTGGTCAAATGTCGTTATTGTTTGGGAAAGGGTTAAGTCAATTTCTTGAAACCCATATACAGTACTATGATCAATGATGACTCGATAAATGAATTAATGTATAAAAAAAACCCATTTTCTTCTTTGCTGATGTATCAAGTTAAAAGAAACAAAGAAAACCTTTGTTTTCGTGCCAGTTTGAACACAGAAACCTTATCACATTTTGTTTTTAACCACTTCTCATTTTTACACAGTCTGATACGGTTTTTGTTATACATGTACATGTATATTCAGCGAGAAACATTTTTATGTAAACATTGTTACAGAAAGGAACTTAACTATTATACATAATTTCTCCAATAGCCACAATGTTCTCAACACATCAGCTGAAAATATGTACGGAAACAAGGTTCAATGCCTTAGCAGTACACATCTTTTGTTAACATTGTTGTGGAAGGAATTTTTGAATAATCATGATGAACAGTTTCTCATTTTGTCAAAATTGTTTCAGAGTTACGATCTGCATAGTATCAAAATATTTATCTATAAGAAATAGGGTCAATGTGAAAGTTACCTTGTCAATGTTGGATGGCAAACCTTTTGCGCTTTTAATTATCACCTTGCAGTTAAACGGTTTCCCAATCTAGAATAAAACAGCAGAAATATAAAGTTCTGTACAATGTTAAAGAGTTCAGTGCAACACAATATTTAGTCTTTCACTATATGGTGGACTTGTCCTAGGCTTGCAATTAACCTTCAATATATGATAGTATTTATTACATCAAAATTATAAGTAATTTGTATTTGAAACCTATATCTTCATGTAGAATGTCATCCTCATTCCTTTAATATTTTTTTCAAATTTACGATGTGTTGTTGTTTGGACGTAGTTTTCTTAAAACAAAATATAATGGAAAAAAAAAACATTTCATTTTTGCAATATATTCCTTTCTTTACTTATAAATACCCGTCCATTTCTAAATCAACAAAAACTAGAAATGTTCAAAATTGAAAAAAAGAAAAATGATATAAAACATTGTTGGCAACCTATGCAGTTGACTGTAATAAAACAGACATTGCTCATATAAAAATGTTGTTTCTTTTTACATAAAATATTTCTATTGTTTCCAAGATATATCTTCGAGTTTAATTTCCATGGTCCCTTGCAATCTTGCAATCTCTTTCAATTTGAAAAGATTAACAAATTTTGTGGTTTACCAAATCAAAAAGAACAGCAGACAACATAGAAAAAATAAAAATTTGCTACATTGTTAATTTACTCGATTGCGTTACGGTGATTTAATATACAAGTTTCTTCAATAAGAGGTGCATCACAACACCTACATATCAAGTAAAGCATCAAGATGTTTACCAATTCTTTGGGATCTTCCACAAAGTCATCCTCTGCAACCGGAACAAAATCCTTTGTGCAAGGGATAATCGCGACGTCTAGGTGACCCTGATCGTTTCCCTTGTAATCGGCGATTGCGAGGTTTTCCTCCAGCTCGATGTTGTATGCGAGCGACTGCAGTAACACATGGGTGGTACCAATCAGCTGTTCTAGATCTGCAGGTTCCCAAAACGGGTCCTGGTCCTTAAATATACAGTTTTTAAACAAATCTATAAACATCTTTTTTAACTCTTCAACAAAGTTTCACTTGTTTAGTGAGGCACTACTTATCATTAATACAGATAAATTTTACTTGATTAGTTTTACATTAATTGTGAAACAAGTTCCTACAACGTAGATCAATCCCTCTTGTACCTGCTTTCTGGTTATATAACCAGTACTGGTGCAAAATGAAGCTCGATGAAAGATTTCAAGGTGGATTCCACTACTCACAGGATTTAACCCTTTACAAAACACCAAACTTTCGACTGTCCTAAATTGAAATAAGTTTGCAGTCGACATTTTAAGATGTGATGAAATTGAAAAATAATCTTCTGATAGGACAGAAAGCCTAGTGGGAAAAGGAAAATTTGCTTGTTATGAGCAATTTCTCCTTTTCCCACAATGTTTTCCAGAGTTGTCTGCAACAAAATGGTTCAATGTCATTATTGTTTGGGAAAGGGATAACAGCCGTTTTCCTGATCCCTGATTGTGGGCAACATTAGTGCAGCGTTGGGCTCTTGTGCCGAAGGTCTCGGGTTCAAATCCCTATTATGCGAGGTGAAAATTTCTGGGACTAACCCACAAACTGGCACGATAACTGGTTTAGTATCCAGGAAGCAGACATCGAGAGTGGCCTTGAACAAGCTTTAAGCTTCCTTCAAAATCAAGGTAAAACAAATATGGTGAACAAAGTAAGTGAATATATCTTACCTGAGGTTTATCCCACTCTTGATCTCCCTCCACATAGTTCTGGTACATTTCCTGCATGATGTACTTCCTATTGATGAACTTATTACGGTCCCACAGCCAGTTATTGTTGCTCCCATCTAGAGCCAGCATCTTCACCATCACCTGTTATTAACACAGACAAATCAGGCTACTGTTTTACTTAACAAGATAAGGAAAAGATTTTCACAAGTCATAATTGATAAACATGGATAGTATCTTCAATGAAAGTACAATATTGCAATGTGACATGCCATTGGAAGCGTCTCGGAGAGGTGCTTCCAATGATGTGTTAATTTTGCTTAGCCCAATATTGATAAAAGAGGTTTTGTTGTTTTAGACTTACACAAATCTAAAGCCTTAACTGTTTAGTAAAACGGAACCCAAGTTCACTTTGTATATACAAAAGTTGTGTTCAAACAATATATTTTGATCCTTTAACCTTTTCACTATTAGACTTACTTGTATACCAAGGAAAAAATGTTGAAAAAAATGGGAAAAAAGATAGAATTTAATGAAGCTTGATTAAAAGTTTAATTAATTCAATATAATGGTAACTATCAATGGAAACATGGATTCACAGTACACCATTTACCATCTTTCTATACTCTAACATGTACCTAGTGCCTCTATACATACGAGGGTTGTCTGGAAAGTTAGTAGAATTTTGTTATAAAAAAGCATATAAGCGTTTCTAAATTAAATAAAATAGATCATCATAAATTTTAACATAATATGCTACTAATTCTGAAGAAATCATTGAGATATTCAAAAAATTGAATTGTCCCTGCTTAGTACAAAAACGTACATGTCACATACCCGGAGCACGGTAATGTTTTTATGACGTCATTCAATTTTAAGGGTCAAGTAAGTCTAACAATCGTTGCATTTTCTCAACATAGTCACTAGCAATGTCGACAACCTTTCTTTGTTTACTCATCCATTTTTTCATTGTTTCGACATAACAGCCTTCACTTAATGATGACACAACACTCTGAGTATGTTTAGTAGGTTCAGCTGATGAACAAAACGGTCTAGTCAACAAGAAAAATGGAGTTGAAGTCCAGCTATTATTTTCAAATGTCGGTCAAATTTGAAAGCAACCAAACTTCAATGCATGTTAATCAAAGAGACATTTGAGCACTTTGTTGCAGACAACTTTAGAAAATCTTTTGGGGAAAGGAGCTTGTAACGAGCAATTTTTCCTTTTTCCCACAATGTTTTCTGCCCTATCAGACGGTTATTTTTCAATTTCATCACATTTTAAAATGTTGTCTGCAAACTCTTTCCATTTGGCACAATCGAATATTTTGCATTTGGTAAAGAGTTAAGACAATTGGAGCAGGAATGTCAGAGCAGTATTACGGAGTTAGGTGTAAAACTTCCAATCCTTAATAAATCATCACAAGTTTCTGAGGGAAATAAATGGCCACTTAACCCCATATTGCGAATTAGATGCAAGACAAAAGCAAGCCCACACAATTAATTTATATATATGGGTTTTACATTGTGTCAACATTATTTTAGTTATGTTGCAATGCCCAACTCTAAGCGAGAAAGACTCCATACTCAACTGACCTAAGGCTGGCCAAGCCAGGTAGAATCAAGTGGCAGTCTGTAAATCAATCAAGAGAATGCCTGTCATAAAAATCCAAATGGTGTCACGGGGGTTTGAACCAAATTGGATAGGGGCCATGTGATTGTAAGTTCTGTACTCTAACCACATAGCCACAGAGGCCCCAAGCCCTTAACCCTTAAAATACTGATTTTCTAAAAGTAGATTTTTGTGTTGTCTGCTTTCTAGAACCTTAAATATCTGCTTAATTTTGTTAAGGAAAGATACTCAGAATAGCAAACAGGTGAGATCACAGGCCAGCCGCCAATATACTTGGCAGCTGATAAGGATCTAACCTGTTTATATGAGCATGGAGTGGGTTTAAGCACTATAAGGGTTAATACTAGGGATGGGAACGAATAGTGAAATCACTATTCGAATATTCGACTAGAACTATTCGAATATATTCGAATATTCAATTTTAGAATTCGTTTTGATGTCCGAGTGTCTGCATGTCCGAATACTAGTACATTAGTCCTCTGTTCAAACCCTTTGTGTATAGCCGATATCTGTATACATGTACATGCATGCAATATCAAAGCAGTAATAACCATTATTTCGGATGGATGCTTGCCATTCAAGTGATTCAGTAGGTTGGATGTTGTATTCTTGAATACAAAGTCCTGGTTACACAGGTTACAGGTCGCCTTCGACTTGTCAGCAGAACGAGTAAAGTAATTCCAGACATGTGATTGAGACCTTGTGATGTTTATCGAATAGATGTAGAAATTAGAATGAAGATACGTTTGACAAATTATTCTGAAGAAAAATATACTTTCTAACACATTATTTGATTGGTCTTCGTGCATATGCAATCATGATTACGATTGGTTATTAAAAGAGTAATTGTTTAATTTCATGACAAACACGTTACGTGATTGGTTGACACTGACAATTGTCAATTAGCGTGATTGACTTGTTTTGGATAATAAGGAGCAAGTGCAGATCATTAAGGTGTTAGATTTAGCGGCTTAAAATCGACTATTTTCACACTTAGGAATTAATCGTTTTGCAAACTGTCAAAAGATGTGGTAATTTGTCACAGGTGTTTTACTGTGTGACATACGTTGTAAAAACATCGTAACTGCACCTGGGAGCTAGGCACATTCTTCGATATTTGGGATCGGTTTAGAGGAAAAAAATGAAAATAAAACAACATTATTTTTGAATAAAATTCATGGTAAACATACAGTAATATGGGTTCATTAAAATCAAATATTCAAATACTATTTTACTATATATATTCGACCCGCTATTCGAATATTCGAATATTCGTTCCCATCCCTAGTTAATACCACAACTCAGTCTGATTGATTGCTGTAATAGAGAAGCTTACGTCTGTTTTTCCTGTCTTCAGTCCCCTGGCCTGCGGTGACACCAGTGTGATTTCAAACTTAACTCCCTTGTTAAGCTCTTCAGCCATGGCTGTGGCCTCACTGACCATTGGTAACATCTGAATCAGGTCTTCTTGTAGCAATAGATCATCTGAAAAATGAACAATTGTTAGCAAATATTACTTGATTTGATATTATTTAGAATGTTGTCCTTGGCAGTTGATTCAAATCAGGAATTAAATTTGTGACTTGAAATAACCCTTAAAGTGCTGGAACCAACTTCATGCTAATGCAAACAGGTTAGATCCAGGACAGCCGCCAAATAAATTGGCGGCTGGCCTGTGAAATTACCTCTTTGCTACTCTTGGTATCTTCCCTCGACAAAATAAAACATATATTCAAGGTTTTGGAGAGCAGATGACACACAAATGTATTTTTAGAAAATTACCTAGCATTATAAGGGTTAAACAAGTAATTCTATATTCATGAAAAATCTATGCTCAATGGAACAAAGCAGCCCAACAGCTGTAGAAGATAGTGGAGAAGACTTATAAAAAAACAATTGTGACCGATAACTATTTCTGTCCCCTATAAACATTTTATTTTCTCAGAAGCAGATTATTTAAAATCCCATGGTAACAAAAAGAGAATTTGTTGAAGAATTGCTTCTAAAAATGCTAGTATTTCATTTCATTAACAACATTGTTATCTCAGCCTATAATGATTATGCATATATACATCTTGCATCAAAGGACATTTCAACCATTCTTCAATTAAAACTGCATAAATGATTAAAAAAACATTGAAACACTTATAAAGAGATGATTGTTCAATGCTAGACGAAAGTTTGTCCTTCACGTTTATGAAGGAGTTAAATTTTCCATTGAATGCTAGAAAAGCATAATTATGAAGCACTTATTATAGTCTTGCATTGGTCCCGCGATTTGAGGTAAGATCAATGGATGGTACACAAACATCCATAACCACTGTACTGACTAAAGAATGATTGGCTGATAATGATAAATAATATTGTTATCGTTTTTGGTTATCAAATATTGTCTGCTAGAGACTCGTAACTCCTTACTTTATTGTATATCACTTAAACACATCTGCTGCAGAAGCAGTTAGCAGTTAGAGGCAAATTTAACCCTTAGAATGCTGGATAATTTTCTTAAAATAGATTTTTACGTCGTCTGCATTCCAAAAGCTTAAATATCTGCTTAATTTTGTTGAGAAAAGATATTCAGAGAAGCGAACAGGTTAGATCACAGGCCAGCTGCCAATTTATTTGGCAGCTGGCCTGGATCTAACCTGCTTGCATAAGTATGAAGTCGGTTCCAGCATTAAAAGGGTTAATAAAGACTTTAATTATTTGCTGATTTAAAGCAATTCATACTTTTTCCAGAATGTTTTCTACCAAATATGATTAAGCAGAAGTATATTTTTCATCTGAACACATTACTATCTAATGCCATATGTTTGTGTCTTACAGCAGATGACTCACAAAAAGCAGTATGACAAAAGGAGAAATTGCTAGTCACAAGCGATTTTCTGTTTCGCCACAATGCTTTTTCACTCTATTCACATATCACAACAGCAGAACTGAATGGTCTTTTACACATTTACAAAGCTTTTCTAAAGTCATCTCTTTCAAGTTAGAAAATGCCGTCTGCAGGTGGCAAAGAGTTATGCTGTATTCAATGAGTACCACTAACAAATACCCATATTACAGAATGGCTAAGTATCAAAGCTGTATCAAAGAGAGTTAAAAGCAGAAATGCAAATGTAATAGGTTCTTTGAAATTCTTTTTCACTTTGACATCGTAGAGCAAACACACACTGAATATAAATAATCTGTAAAAGCATTGAGCAACAGTGAGTTGGTAAGCTGTGGAAAAAGAAGTATAACAAAATTCAAGCTTATTTCTTCTCCATTCATATGTGTTTGGCATCAAATCAACATTACTCAAGTTATGTTGCGATGCCAGACTCTTAATGATGGAGAAAGGCTACATACTCAACTGCCCATAAGGGCTGGTCAAGCAGTGTAAATCTTATGGCATTTTGTAAGTCAGTCGGGAGACTACCTCTCATGAAAGTTACCATGCTGTCACTGGGGTTTGAACCCGTAAGGAGAAAGGCCATGTTATTTCAAGTTCTGTACTATAACCACTAGGCCATGGAGCCAGCTAACATGTTCTCCCTTACAAGTGTTGTGAAGCAGACTAGATATTCAAACCATGATTATTAACAAATGTGATGGACATCCAAATAAGTCTTACAAAATGAGAATTTGCTCAAAATGGGCAAGGTCTCCTTTTTGTTACAATGTCTTCCAGTTAAGTGATCAGCTACAAGGCTACAAAAATCTGGATCTTTTTCAAAAAGGAAAGAGAGAAAGCTTTATCTATAAACCCAGCTTAAATCATGTCACCTTAAACCTTTCCCAAACAACAAATTTTCAACTGTCCCAAATTGAAAGAGTTTGCAGACAACATTTCAAAATGTGATGAAATTGAAAAATATTCTTCAGATAGAGCAGAAAACATTGTGGGACAAGGAAAAATTGCTCGTTATGAGCAATTTCTCCTTTTCCAACAATGTTTTCTCAAGTCCTCTGCAACAAAGTAGTCAAATGTCGTTATTGTTTGGGAAAGAGTTAAATCATGTTATGTTAAGTGAATGAATGAATGATGAACGCAGTTTGAAGGCGTAACAGAAACATCATAAGTAAAGTGGTCTACAATTTATGCTAAACAATGAAACCCCTTTTTAAGACCAACTCCAAAATAAGATTAACTTGTTAAAAACCATCTCTTTTGAAAAAACATATAATCAGCTGTGTAGTATAGGTCTGTCACAAATGTCCAAAACTTTTTGATGGTGGGACAAAACTGTTACAAAATGAGAGATCGACCATATCAAGCTTTCATGTAATGACTTTAATCTGTCATGCTCTTCAAATTTTCATCAGTCTATGTTTTAATCTTAAATTTGTTACAACAATCTGTTTGATACAATGTTGACACACAAAATCATAGGCAAAACATATAGGCACATATCGTTACAATTCACAACCAACCAAACACAATTTGTCTAAAGATTAGTTATGCATGTTGTTTTACCATCATTCCATTGGCTTTACAGGTTTCTTAATATTGGGATAACTCACAAACAAATCAAGTCAGGATTAATGAAACATGGACATTTTATCACTGCATTTTTTACTTATTTCAATTTCAAACTTGTCAAACATTGCAAATCAGGAATATCATTGGATGGTGTTTTACTAAGTTATCAAAATGGGATATGTTATGAATAAATCTCTGATATAGACGTTTCATATGAGTACCCATGGATTGCAGTTTAAGAAGCAATAAATAATTTAGCTAACAGAGTATGTCTTTTATATGGACTTCCACATGAAATTTATGCATTTATTACAGACAATAAATGTGTGAAATTACCTTTTTCGATAAAACACTGTAAATTGTATCCTAGGATGACTTTGCAAAGTCAAATAACTGCATCTGTCTGTTTCCTATTTTTGTGATTTGCGAGACATTTTTATAATTTACGGTTTAATCTGGGTAAAAACAGGATTAGGGCAATGCAAGCAATTACAACATCACACACCTACACTTACCAGCACTTTTACCATCTGTTTGTAGAAATATCAGTGTTAACCCTTAAAATGCTGAGTAATTTTCTAAAAAAAAATGTATGTATCTTCTGCTTTCCAAAACCTTAGATATCTGCTTAATTGTGTTCAGGAAAGACACTCAGAGTTGCAAACAGGTTAGATCACAGACCAGTCGCCAATTAATTTGGCCGCTGGCCTGGATCTATCCTGTTTGCATAAGTATGGTGTCAGTTCCAGCACTATAAGGGTAAATGATGACTCAACATACACTATTGCAAGGAAGACAACAAATAATGGTAATTACATGATAGCAAACAAGATTTATAAACTCATTTTGAGCCATGTTTATCTATGTTTATATGCCTGAAATGGTATGGAATTTTTACATATTTTGTTAACCTAACCACATTTGTACCTGACTCTTGTGACTGAAACATTTACCTTCTGTTTTAAAATGAATGTACACACTAACTACCTCAAAGACATTTGATACTAATTTAAAAACGTTTCTTCTGATTTCAAATTACATAAGATTTATCAACAACTAGCAGCTAAAATGTGTCTGTCTATTGCCTTCTGATGTCTCAAGTTAGAACAGGAAAAGGAATAATGAGAAATGGGTATAGAGAAAACCACTGTTAACTAATTCACAGGTAAGGGGCATACCTTTTGACATACTGCCCTCTCTACAACCTAACATGTACCTTTTGACATACTGCACTCTCTACAACCTAACATGTACCTTTTGACATACTGCCCTCTCTACAACCCAGTATGTACCTTTTGACATACTGTGCTTTGTGCAACCTAGCATGTACCTTTTGACATACTGCCCTCTCTACAACCTAACATGTACCTTTTGACATACTGCCCTCTCTACAACCTAGCATGTACCTTTTGACATACTGCACTCTCTACAACCTAGCATGTACCTTTTGACATACTGCCCTCTCTACAACCTAGCATGTACCTTTTGACATACTGCCCTCTCTACAACCTAGCATGTACCTTTTGACATACTGTACTCTCTTCAACCTAACATGTACCTTTTGACATACTGCACTCTCTACAACCTGGCATTTACCTTTTGACATACTGCACTCTCTACAACCTAGCATGTACCTTTTGACATACTGTGCTCTCTACAACCTAACATGTACCTTTTGACATACAGTACTCTCTACAACCTAACATGTATCTTTTGACATACCGTGCTTTGTGCAACCTAGCATGTGCCTTTTGACATAATGCGCTCTCTACAACCTAGCATGTACCTTTTAACATACTGTACTCTCTACAACCTAACATGTACCTTTTGACATACTGCGCTCTCTACAACCTAACATGTACCTTTTGAAATACTGTACTCTCTACAACCTAGCATGTACCTTTTGACATAATGTTTTCTCTACAACCTAGTATGTACCTTTTGACATACTGTGCTATGTGCAACCTAACATGTACTTTTTGACATACTGCACTCTCTACAACCTAGCATGTACCTTTTGACATACTGTACTCTCTTCAACCTAACATGTACCTTTTGACATACTGCACTCTCTACAACCTAGCTTGGACCTTTTGACATACGATACTCTCTTCAACCTAGCATGTACCTTTTGACATTGTTACGTAGCCGCCTCACTCTCTACAGCATAGCAACAATCAATCAGGACAAGATGTCACCTCTGCGTTCAAAAGCTGACTCTTTAGCTCAGTAGTTATGTCTTGGACTGTCATCCGGGAGAACCGGGATCCAATCCTCACAGGGGACATAAAATCCAAAGTGGATTTTTCTAGCTATGCTTTGTTGTGGACATTGTTCGTAAGATGGGGGCTCGACCGGGATTGGCCATTGAGCCATTAATTCGTCAGAAATGGACTTACAAGCCGAAATGGCTTATATGTCATCATAAATGATGATTTCTATAAGAGGGAGTGTGTTACGTAGCCGCCTCACTCTCTACAGCATAGCAACAATCAATCAGGACAAGATGTAACCTCTGCGTTCAAGAGCCGACTCTTTAGCTCAGTGGTTATGTCTTGGACTGTCAGCCGGGAGAACCGGGATTGAATCGTCACAGGGGACATAAAATCCAAAGCGGATTTTTCTAGCTTTGCTTCGTTGCGGACATTGTTCGTAAGAACATACTGTGCTTTGTTCAACCTAGCATGTAACTTTTGACATAATGTGTTTTTTGCAACCTAACATGTACCTTTTGACATACTGTGATTTATGCAACCTAACCTTTTGACATTCCATCTCCTGCCATTAGACCAGAGTTTTTGGCGATTTCCTCCTGTGCTGTGTCAAATGTTGGCGTCTCCAATTTCTCCCCATTCTTCTCTCTCTTAGCCATATCTTGAGGGTGGTGAAACACAAACAAGTGGTTTGGACCAAACTGGATTCTATAATAGGATGTAAACAAGATATGAAATTTATGATGGTTTTATATTTTGACCTTTATTTAATTCTAAATGTCACTAATGAATAATTAAAATGAATTGTCTCACAGATTGGGATGCTTATCTTTTTGTAATAAAATAATTTTAACAGATAAAACAACACAGATCTATGTAGTAAGATCAAATTAAGTTATCAAATTGCTTCCAAATCCCTTCTATGAAAACCATTTGGTAAAGATACAGCACATTTATGTTGAAGATATAGCCACTGAATAATTATTATGTAAACAATAATATATTTTTTTCTTCTGCAAAATCATCAAGATGGGAAAGATTACAATTGTAATATAAGATGAAATCGCTTCCATCAAGTCATTTCTCCTTCTTCTAAATAGTTCACATAACAAATAACAACATAAATTATATTTCTCATACTTGATAACTGTATACTGTTGCTTTGATATTGGCCTAGCTATAAAATCCCATATGGGAGAAGGATAACAAAAACTGAAATTACTTTGCTTTTCTGCCTTCTGTTCATGTTTTGGTTTGATTTACATTTACATGTGAGTAAGTCTTCTGGCTGACAATAATTATAATGTTTGGTCCTACTCAACTCTATCTATTTCTTGTATACAGTTTGGTTTGGGGAGGGTCGGGGTTGTCTTTTTTCATTCTTATTGAGCTAGACATCACCATATATAACATATAGTATCATTGTTGGGGCACACACAATTAAAAAAACAAAAAAACAAAAGCTATCTACCTATCATTGTGTCCGATCTTTGTCTCCCCTGATATCTGATTCCCATTGACCATTATCTTGGCAGAAGCGCTTGGTTTGATGGAAACATTGCCGTCTTTGTTCACAATCTCACAATGGTCCTTTGTAATGCTGGAAAAGTAATAGAATTTACAATTTATGCAAGAAAAGTAATTGATGTTGAAGGTTAAACCTTTTCCCCTTCATTTATGCTCAGTTTAACCCTTTCCCAAACAACAAATTTTCGACTGTCCCAATTTGAAAGAGTTTGCAGACGACATTTCAAAATGTTATGAAATTGGAAAACAATCTTCTGATAGGGCAGAAAACATTGTGGGAAAAGGAAAAATTGCTTGTTATGAGCAACTTCTCCTTTTCCCATAATGTTTTCTAAAGTCGTCCTCAACAAAGTCGTCAAATGTGGTAATTGTTTGTGAAAGGGTTAACCACTAATTGTGACTTTTCCAATAATAACCCAGCTTACCTCAGACCATTGAGGATAATATCAGCAGGAGGACTGATTGTGACTTTTCCAATAATAACCCAGCTTACCTCAGACCATTGAGGATAATATCAGCAGGAGGACTAATTGTGACTTTTCCAATAATAACCCAGCTTAGCTCAGACCATTGAGGATAATATCAGCAGGAGGACTAATTGTGACTTTTCCAATAATAACCCAGCTTACCTCAGACCATTGAGGATAATATCAGCAGGAGGACTAATTGTGACTTTTCCAATAATAACCCAGCTTACCTCAGACCATTGAGAATAATATCAGCAGGAGGACTAATTGTGACTTTTCCAATAATAACCCAGCTTACCTCAGACCATTGAGGATAATAACCCAGCTTACCTCAGACCATTGAGGATAATATCAGCTGGAGGACTAATTGTGACTTTTCCAATAATAACCCAGCTTACCTCAGACCATTGAGGATAATATCAGCAGGAGGACTAATTGTGACTTTTCCAATAATAACCCAGCTTACCTCAGACCATTGAGGATAATATCAGCAGGAGGACTAATTGTGACTTTTCCAATAATAACCCAGCTTAGCTCAGACCATTGAGGATAATATCAGCAGGAGGACTAATTGTGACTTTTCCAATAATAACCCAGCTTACCTCAGACCATTGAGGATAATATCAGCAGGAGGACTGATTGTGACTTTTCCAATAATAACCCAGCTTACCTCAGACCATTGAGGATAATATCAGCAGGAGGACTGATTGTGACTTTTCCAATAATAACCCAGCTTACCTCAGACCATTGAGGATAATATCAGCAGGAGGACTGGCTGTCTTGTTTCCTATCTTGGACTTTCCTGGAAACAATAAAATGAGGATTCTTATTCTGATACATGACATTTCATACCAACATTTCTAACATGAACTTAACATATTAAAATATATGTAATGATGATGAGAAGGCATTGTCAAAAATGGACAATTTCTTTTTATCAAGGGAATACACCAATATAACTGTATAATTGTTGAAAATGATGTTAAACAAAAAAGTATTTCGACCTACCTGGCATGACGTAATGGACAATCATGCCTGTGAGTGCGGGATCCTCATTGAGATTCCAGAAATGGGGAATCACCTTACGGTCTGCTTCGTCCTTGGCTCGAATCTGTTCCTGACCCTAATGGTACAAAAATAACTTAAGTTTTTTAAAAGGGCCTATAAAAGGCATTTGGATAGCTTTTTGTATTCCAAGTTCAATAATTTCAGTGATAAAACTTCCACAAACTTACAGGCCTAGGGAAGATAGGCCTCTTCCCAATTAAAGAAAAAAAAGAACAAACTTACAGGCCTAGGGAAGGTAGGCCTCAAAGAAAAAAAGCCCTGTTTTCAGATGGAAATTAATGTTACTTCTCTAAATTTTCTTGTAATCATTATAAAGAATTATTTCAAAAGATGCAAGATAATCCTCTTTAAATAACAGAAATATTCAAAGTACCTATTCATCTTGGCACAGAAGGTTTATCATATTGATTTTGTTTGTTCATATGGGGTTTAACGCTTTCCCAAACAACAAATCTTCAAAGGTCCCAAATTGAAAGAGTTTGCAAACAACCTTTCAAAATGTGATGAAATTGAACAATATTCTTCGGATAGAGCAGAAAACTTTGAAAAATTTAGGAAATCCATAACATAATTACAAAATTTTAAATATACCTTGAACCCTTTCACAAACAATAACGACATTTGACGACTTTGTTGCAGACGACTTTAGAAAACATTGTGGGAAAAGGAAAAATTGCTCATGAAGAGCAATTTTTCCTTTTCCCACAAGGTTTTCTGCTCTTTCTGAAGAATATTTTTCAGTTTCATCACATTTTGAAATGTCGTCTGCAAACTATTTCAATTATGGACAGTCGAAAATTTGTTGTTTGGGAAAGGGTTAACTCAATAAGCCCTTTGTAGCTATGGGGATGCTTTACCTGTGTGGCAACCGCTGTATCCTGCATTCTCTGTTCATAGGACTTGGTGAGATTCTCTAGCTCCTCCTCTTTCTTACGTAACTCCTCTTCCATCTGCCTCTTCATCTCCTCAACCTCTGTTTAAACCAATCAGAAATTAGTTTACATAAACTTGACTATGCTTAAACCAATCAGAAAAAAGTATGCATAAACTTGTCTCTGCTATAGCCAATCAGAAACTAGTAAGCACAAACTTGTCACTGAGTAAGTCAATCAGAAAAGAGTAAGCAAAGATGTGAATTAACTACTTGACAACATTAAAAAACAATATCACAAACTGATAAATGGTTTATAGATACTAATAGACTTGGTGAATGTGAAAAGGAACATTGATTTAACACATATCTATATATACATTTAAGCGCATAAGTAACTGTAAATTGACTCTATATTCAAATACTACAAACTAAGAACTGACAAAAAAGACATGTTAAAAGTAGTTTTTCCTTTTAATCACACTAGCTTCTATCTTATAACAAAAAGATAATTTCTTATTTCATATTTTGTGACTGTTGTCTGAAATTACTTTGAATGTACATGAGTCTTGACATTACATTTAACGAAACAGGTTGAAAGAATACAAGTTAAAACAAAGTTCTATTACCACACTCAGCACATTGAAAGTACTGTTGCCATAGAGACTGCATACTGGCATCATCATAGTGAATAGTGGAATCCATACTATCACCAATTCCACTAAAAGCTTTATATGTTTACTTAAAGTCACAAGTTGCCACTGAACTTAAAACATCCATGAAAATGGCAATTTCTTTAAAAGACTTATCTGTGTAATATAATCCTGTTGATGTTACTTGCAATAAATATAAAAGTTTTACATATTCCCCTTCCTAAAGTGAACACTGACCATCTCATACATGTAATATAATAAGCGTACCATGTTATCTAAAATCATCTCATACTATACAAGAGTATGCACAATGTAAAAGAGAATGCAACCACACACTAACTACTAATCCAACTTTGCTAAAACAATCAAAACACTACAAGCAGAAATCACTAAAACACTGTAGAACAAGTTTATTGTTATTATTTGATAAAAACTCACTTCTGCATACATTTTGTATGCAGAAGCACTCAGCTACTTTGAAAATGAAGACAAATTGGAAAAGCTTGTATCATAACTTGCACTGTTGGTCACTTAAGATTGAAAACATTGTGAAAAATGAAACTAAAGCTTAAAAAGAGCATCTTTCCTGTCCATAAGCTTCTATTATCCAAAGAACATTATCCCATGCAAAGACTCTATTAGGAGAAAGAGTAAAAATGAAGGTCAAGCAATTAATCTTGCCTTGTTGTTTGACCTTTTTGGTTTTAAGATTGCAGTTGTAGTCTTATGTAACATAAGCACATCTAATAACGAAACCTTTCTAGCTAAGAAAACGGTCTATTTCCACAATACATTTTTATCATTCTATTAAAAACAAACTATCAATAATGCTGAATGATTCAGAAATGTTCAAATAAGAATAGCATGAGAATGCTTGATTTCCCATCCAGATTTTATGGAATTTCATAGAATAGAAAAAATTCAACATGGGAAGAATGGGACCCTACTCTATGTTAGTTCTAAGAACAAATTAGTTAATCATTTAACCTATCTCTCCACAAAAACATAAAATAATTCTCATAGTGTAGGCAAAGTCTTGCTATCATCAGCATTATAATATATGTGAGAGAAAATGAATGAAGTTCATTTGTAGAAACCATAAAGAGTTTGTAGTTCATGTATATGGCCAGGTAGTAATTGTACTATGGTTTATTACTAAACATATTCATAAAACTTTACTACTATGTACATTAGCCATTTTTACAACAAATCAATTTTTAGCATACCAATATAGTTCATGATTTTGCATTTAATCATTAATGCTTTATGACTTACTGGTCATTGATAAATACATTTCTTTTTTATGCCTGCTTTTACATCACTGACTCATTCTTATAGACAAAAAAGCTGAGAAGTGAAAAGTTAATGAAAGATTGGTATATAAATTTATCACTCTTATCAAACTTCAAGGTTTCATCTTCTCCTGGTTTAATTATTTCTCGTGTGAAAATGACATCAAAAGGAAAACATTTGGTAAAAACTTCATGAGAAAAGGAGAATTAACAAGGATGAGCAATGTTTAGATTTAGTTATAGTGTTTTTTAAGAATCCTTTATTACAGCAGTGAACGACTACTTGTATGTGAAAGACAGAAAATATAAAATAAAATGCAATAGGTAAATAAAACAAGATGAAGTCAGAAAATAATATGCAATGGAGTAAAAAAGTGATACAAAACTGAGCAAGAAAAGAAAAAGTTTATTGATTTTTCATTTTGTTTATTTCTAATGGAGCTTTTACATAGCATCAGCTGTTTTCTGATATTTACAAATACCCATCAGGTAAGAGATGGAAAGAGGCCCCATAAACCTAACTGTAAGGGTCGAGCCATACTGGGTAAAACCTGCAAAGGATTCAAGAACGGTCATCATGAACAGATATGAATGGCTATATGCCGTTCATATCTGTTCATGAAGACCATTCTTGAATCCTTTGTAGGATATGAACGGCAAATAGCCATTCATGAACCCAAAGCTGCTCTCACTTGCACTTGTTCAAGAATTTCAAAAACATGTGCATGATCATCAAGAACAGGTTCTTGAATTAATTCATTTGTTGCTCATATCTGTTAACAAAGTTCTTGAACACAGTTCTACTTTGCAAGGATAATAACCATATACATTCCAAACGACTACAATTAATCTTGTTTTAGGTGACCATAGTACAAGGAGACAATTATTGTGTATAAGACAACTTACGGCTTAAAACCGACCTGAGTCAGTCAGACAGCTTTAGTATGAGCTTTTTGAATGACTTGTCTCCTGTTTTATGACAGGATCAGACCAAATCACCTTTCATAAACTGTTTAAGAATGGTTACTTAATACAATGAAAATCCAAATTGACCAGATTCAAGAATTTCTCTTCCATAAATGTGTAAGTGCATAGTTATACAAAAAAAAGGAGAAATGTATATACAAGCAGTTTCATTAGACACTGACAAAATTTAAAAGATTATAAGTTTGAAATGATAACTACACTGTAGTAAGTTAAATTAGTTGTTGCCCTTGCTTTGGTTGTGTACAACAGTTTGTTTGTTTGTTTGTTATGTGTTGAACGTCATATCAACAATGTTTCAGTTATGTAACAGCTTTTCTGGATCCACCAGTACTAGGCTAGGGCTCTGAAGTGATTAGCCAAAGATCACTCCCACAAAACTAGATGTGTAGGTTGGGCTCTGAAGTGATTAGCCAAAGATCACTCCCACAAAACTAGATGTGTAGGTTGGGCTCTGAAGTGATTAGCCAAAGATCACTCCCACAAAACTAGATGTGTAGGTTGGGCTCTGAAGTGATTAGCCAAAGATCACTCCCACAAAACTAGATGTGTAGGTTGGGCTCTGAAGTGATTAGCCAAAGATCACTCCCACAAAACTAGATGTGTAGGTTGGGCTCTGAAGTGATTAGCCAAAGATCACTCCCACAAAACTAGATGTGTAGGTTGGGCTCTGAAGTGATTAGCCAAAGGTCACTCCCACAAAACTAGATGTGTAGGTGGGGCTTGGTCCCGTGACCCCTGAGTTCTAAGTCTGCCAACCTAACCACTGGGCATGCAGGATTTGTATGTACAACAGACAACATCAGGCAAATTATTTGATGATAAAAATAAAATCCCCCAAAAAAGGCAAAACTAAGTAAATATCATTCATGAGGAACAATTTCAAGCACTTTTTTATGTTTTCATATGTTGTCTAGTACAGAGAAATGAATAAATATTTAGCATCAATAACTTTGGATTTAGGTATTCCACCCCTAATGCTGAAAAGTCAGAAAAACCAAAGTATAAAAGATTTAACAGAACAAAAGAATTGTTTATGGAATGAATTTTCTTTTGCCACCTTTAACTCATGTAACTTAATTTCAATGTAAAAATTGTAATAAAGGGGAGGAAATTACCATGGTTTAATACCAAATCATTGATAATTGGTGGATGCCTTTGAAATGATAAATATTTAAATTTCATGATTTACATTTTAATTCATTCTTTAACCAAAGCAAATACAATGTACCAGTTTTCCATCAGGGGTGGAATACCTTAAGATACATTATAAAGATTTTTTTGCATGTGAACATAGAAAAGGTTTGAAGGAAAAGAGATGTACAAGATAACCTTATAAGAGGTATTGTCCATAGCAAACTATTTCATTGATTCTCTTCACCCTATATTGTGGGTTCTCATTAAAATCATATTGATTAGACGATTCTCATGAATACTCACAATATAGGATTTGTCTCATAGAACTTAACATCTGCATTTAACCCTTACAGTGCTGGAAAAGACTTAATGCTCATGCAAACAAGTTAGATCCAGGCCAGCCGCCAAGTAAATTGGCGGCTGGCCTGTGAACTAACATGTTTGCTACTCTGAGTATCTTTCCTCATCAAAATTAAGCAGATATTTAAGGTTTAGGTAAGCAGATGACACAAAAATTTATTTCAAGAAAGTTTCCCAGCATCCTAAGAGTAAAACGAAAACACTACACCCCTTATATAGACAACTGAATAATAAATATATTCATAACAGTTTTAAAGAAATAGGAATGAGATGTTAATATCCAGAAAAGATGTCTACAAAATGGAGTCTTATATATCATATCATACTAACCAAATGTATCTAAATATATGTTGAATTGGAAATAAAAACTAAGATATTACAACACAATGACCTTGTAAGAATGAGCTAATATTCAAACTGTACCACAGTTTTGTCAGGTTTTTATATCAGATTTACAATTCTAATGTTTGAAATGCACCAATGCCTGATCTTTAACCCTATCCCAAACAATAACGACATTTGACCACTTTGTTGCAGACAACTTTAGAAAACATTGTGGGAAAAGGAGAAATTGCTTGTAATGAGCAATTTCTCCTTTACCCACAAGGTTTTCTGCTCTTTCCGAAGAATTTTGTTTAATTTCATCACATTTTGAAATGTGGTCTGCAAACTCTTTCAATCTGGGACAGTTGACAATTCGTTGTTTGGGAAAGGGTTAAAACAGAAGGAAGATCACAGGCTTGCCTGCCACTATGAGCAGGCTAAACCATCACCATTCCATAGTTCTGCCATGGGACTCCTGCACAAGAAAATGCAAATATACGAGTAACTCAATTCAAACAACAGTGCAGAGGGTTTCAAGACTATGGGTCCAACATAGTATTACAGCCGAGTTAAAGAATGCAATTAAGTGGTCTAGGCTAAATGCAACTTTAGATCATACTCTGATCAGATATTCCAATCACCCATATTCTCAGGTATTGTAAAGGTCCAATGCAGAATATGGCTGAGTTATAAAAAATGAAATCAGGTGGAATAAGCTAAATATAGGTGAGGTGACTCTGATCAGATTTTCCAATCAGCCCGTTTCTCAGGAATTGAATCAATCAATTAAAACATACATCCCACAAGAGCACAAGTGACTTATACCTTGTATGTTTATTAAAATACACATGCTCAAATACACAAGCTTAATATTTTTACAAAATGCCAAGCATTCATAATCATTCTCTATTCATGAAATCTCCGAATTTATTTAAACATTTTTTTATACACATTTTAAAAGACTTGCAACCAAACCATTGTGAAAAAGGGGTGAACTGTTCAAAAGATTTCATTTCTCGTTTCTTTCACATAATCCGAAGCAAACTTGTTCTGTTCTTGCTGTTCACAGATGTTCAATTAAATAAACTCTATTTCATTTAGTGTCATACAGAACAAGTCATTATCAGAGCACAATGCAAGAAAAGAATAACTACAGGAATGTCATTTATGTTTTGTTAAGCAAAAGCAGAAGTCTTACAATAATTCCTTATTCTACATATGATTGCGAGTGAACCGTTTCCCTCATCTTTATGTACTCAAGAACCATTGTGACAAAAGGAGAAATTGCTTGTGACACAACATTTCTCCATATGTCACAATAGTTTCTACATGATATCATTAATAAACTGTCGTTGTCCAGGGGTGGTAAAATCTAATGTTAATGTATTTGTCAGTAAATGTCTGTTTATTTACCATTATAATAGTTATATATAGTAAATTTCAATTAAATTTCACTTGTCCTTAAAGGCTATTGGACAAGTTGGGCACAAAAAGGCTATTGGACAAGCTGGGGACAAAAAAGGCTTTTGGACAAGCTGGGGACAAAAAGGCTTTTGGACAAGCTGGGGACAAAAAGGCTTTTGGACAAGCTGGGGACAAAAAAGCTTTTGGACAAGCTGGGGACAAAAAGGATTTTGGACAAGCTGGGGACAAAAAGGATTTTGGACAAGCTGGGGACAAAAAGGCTTTTGGACAAGCTGGGGACAAAAAGGATTTTGGACAAGCTGGGGACAAAAAGGATTTTGGACAAGCTGGGGACAAAAAGGATTTTGGTCAAGCTGGGCAATACAGACAATTGATTTTGCCATCCCTGTTTTCCATACTTGGTAATTGTTGACTTATGAACAGTTTGACATATCAAGGGTTCAGTGCAATACTATAGTAAGTGCTTCATGTTTATGAAGCACTTACTATAGTATTGCACTGAACCCTTGATTTTTGCACAATCATTTATATCGCAGACAAAATTTGGCTGTCCAACCTTATTTTTTCTTATCTTTTGCTTGTGCTTATAAATTTGGACCGGAGTAAATTTACAGTATGAGGGAAATAGTTCACAAAGATGTAATAAAGCTTGAGTGATTGATAAACAAAGGTGAGTACCTGCATCTACTATTAACAATTAAAACTCACCTTCTATGAAGATCGAAATGAAACAAACAAACATACACATGAAGCACAAAGAAGCAAACACATATGTGACATACATAACAACACATACAAACTATTGTATTGTTCAACAAACTTGAATTGAGACTAGTTCACTTTAGCGAGACCTTTTGAGTGTTTCTGTATAATCCATTCGTTCTTCAGAAGCACATGATGTTACAACTGCTATTTAATGAATCATCAACTAATCTTAATCAAACGGTGATACCAGAACAAAAGGTCGTTGCATAGTTAAGGGATTCTTCCGAGTAATCTCAAGTTAAGCTTGTTGAACGAGTTATTCTAGAACTTTGCCATATATGTAATAAATAGTTGAACTCTAACCAGTATTGTAATATTGTCTCTACTAAGCACATCTCCAGCAGTGTAATAAAGCATTGAGACTAGAGGAAAAATAGCTCGCAACGTGCAATTCGAGGGATCAATGCAAGACTATAGTACTTTAGTCTTGCATTAAACCCTCAAACCTTTTGTCCAAAAGTGTTTTAATCAAACACCTGAAAGGAGATGTTATTTTCCATAGTTTGTTGCTGTTATCAGCTGTTGATTTCAACTTGGATTTGTTTCAAAATCCTATATAAAAGTATAATGTAATTTATCTACTATAAGTAAAACATCAGAAGTACTTTTTCACTCTTTCATATAAGAAGATATGTTGTTATTTTCCCTTAAAAGCAGCTATAATATTATTAAAAAATGGTGTGATATATGGATAATTTGGTTGTAAAAAAGAGCTTTTGAAGATCATTTTCTACAAAAGAATAATCAGTAATTCATAATTTGGTTTGGTTTTGATACATAAAGATATCCTTTGATTTTAACCATAAGATGCAGATCACTTTGGAGACTTTTCTTGAAAAGGAGAAATTACTAATCACAAGAGCAAAATGTCTTTTTTAAACAACATTTTCTATCATACAAATAGGAGATCTTTAAATCTGACAACAATCTAACTGTAATCTAGAGACATGTAAAATTCATATCTAAATAAAAGGTTTTTGACAATTTTTAATTTATATGGTGATGGCAGTTCCTTTATCCATGCTGCCTGGGTAATCAACCAGTAACTGGGCTAGAAACAGTTATATTAATTGTGAAACAAGGTCTTACAACTTAGACAAAGGTCTTACAACCTAGATTAGTCACTCTCAATTCTGCTTACTGGATACATAACCAGTACTCGTGCCAAATGATAACTATGTTTGAAACTAATCATATAAGCATAGAGACTATTTATTTATTAGGACTAAAGTTTTCAGTTATGGATTCTATCATAGAAGAATAATAGCCTCCAACTTTATCACATATTAAATTGTGACCTACAAATACAGGATGAATGCAAAATTATATACATGTATGCCTAGCTTTAAGTTTAAGAAGGACCTGTTGTAGTCTTGTACTGAACCTTTGAAAGGTTTTAAATTTAAAACCTTTCAATGAAATCAAGAACAGTTGTTTTTTGGTAAACAAATTTGTTTGATAAACAGAAAACAGGAAATGCACATTTCACAAAATACCATACATCATGCATAAAAATTAATGGGCTTAAATCATGTGAGTTTCTATGGCTATCAACTTGAGGCTGAAACACTTGTATCTATCATACATGCAGCTAACTCTAACCACTATTTGATAGAAAAGCAATGCTATATCATATTGTTACTTGTTTATGCTTTTCACCTTCAATCTAAAAAGACAGATTTAATAGTTTCTTAACAAGCTCTTTCACTCAAAAAGGGCAATGTTGATTGGGACACTTTTAAAGTTCTTGTTCACAGATTTGGAAGTCAAAATAAATCATCGTTGAAACAATACAGTTTTGTGTTTTTGTTTGATATACAGTTAGACTACCTATTTAAATCAAAATTAATAAGGAAGCCTCAAATTATCTTAGTATGTACAGTTTGTATGTGGTAGATCTCAATAACGATGTCACGCTTTTGAATTGAAACAAATCTTAATTCACAGTATACACACTTTAAAGAATCTTAAACGATCTAACACTGCTTCCAAAGACTATTCTACAGTGTGCATCATATAACAGTAGAACTACAGCTGTTGTGCAATTTTAAAGAAATTGATTTTCAACTTCCATATTTCCTCACATTTTATGAACTAGGATCTTTAAGAACTGGTATATGAAGGTCTGAATAAAGCCAGAAATATTTAGACAAAGCAACAAAACAAAAGATCATGGACAACGAAATAGAAACAAATGCATAACATCAAAATATTTAAGAAAATAAAATACCAAAACACATATATTGATGTCGAAAACAACTTGATAAAAGTCAGTGATATGGTTAAAGCTTGTTGGTAAGCTTATTTTGTGTAAGCAATCTGGGACAAGTAAGTTCTGGCTAAGCTTATCATTGACTTATCCCAAGTTTGTTTATCAATATGGGTTAATGCTTTGTCAACTACTTTTCCCTTATATTACTGCTCTACTGGTATCTTCAATAGGCTAGGGCTCTGAAGTGTCTTGCCAAAGGACACGCCCAGAGGGTACCAGAGGCGCTTGAACTCTGGAGCCCAAAGTTCTAAGACCACAGACTTAACTACATGGCCGCACTGGATCCTTCCAGAAATGGTTTAAGCTTTTACCAAACGCCATATTTACGACTGTTCTAAATCAACAGCGTTTGCAGACGACATTTCAAAATGTGATGAAATTGAAAAATTGTGTTCTGACAGGGCAGAAAACATTGTAGGAAAAGGAGAAATTGTTCGATAAGAGCAATTTTTCCTTTTCCCCCAATGTTTTCTAGAGTCGTATGCAAAGAAGTGGTCAAATGTCTTTACTGTTTGGTAATGGGTTAACAATTATACATCAAATACTGTGTTAGCACAGTGTTGGAGGCTGCTTGTAAAGCCAACATGTAACAGTGACAGAAAAACCTACCATCATTTCCGCCGGCACCACCACCGCCACCGGCAGATGGCGCTATAACAACCCCGCCAGATTTCAACATCTCCATCAGTCGGGCATTCTCTTCTCGGAGTTCTCGGATCAGTTTGTCTGTCGGGCTCTCGTTAATTGTCGCCGTCGTTTTGATGGCTTTCGCTCTGTCGGCTAGAGGGATAAAATTAGACAAATGAAATAATTATTATCACATAGTCATGCATATCTATGCATATGCTTTGTGAAGTAAATAAGATTCACCTTTTTATCATTAAGAGCAAAGTTCATTTTGTATTAGTGGTTTCTTACTTTGATGCATTTCCTGCAAAAGTCTTATAAAACCCATCTTCTTAAAGAAACAAATTCCTTTAATGAGCAATTAATTGTATTTCTACCAATTTTGAATAAAAAATGTACTTTTTTCATGCTTTTATTTGTCATGAGCTTTTGTTTGAGAAGGATTTGCTATAGTCTTGCACTGAACCCTTGATACGCTAATTAGCATCTCATTTTATTTGGATGTCATTGATAATATGTAAAATGAAATGTACATTAATCTAATCATTTGATCTCCTGATTCTAGAAAGGTAATATAAGATTTAATCCATTACTCACCAAATCTCAGGGTTGAGAGAGTCTCGTCATAGTTAATGTCTGCAGGACTCAAAGCTGCCACCTGTAAATACAAATACATCCATCATCTTAAATATTTGGAAATCAAAACATCTGCCTAGTGTAAATCAAAGCGCTGATAGAGCTGAAGGACTAAGGTGCGTTTAAAGCAAGATGATGAAGGATACATTTGAAAATTTCTTTGGGCATCATCTCGAGGAAAATAGCTGCTCCTTTTACCATCATTACTATAATTATCATTTCTGTGAACAGAGACTGAACGATAGTCTATTTTTCGAACATCTGGACATTTTACAATTTCCCATAAGGAAACAGTTATAATTATATAGAGCAAAACATAGCGAGTAAATTCGGACTACATTCCTAGTTCCAAGAAGGTATTAGTCCGCACAGTGAAGGCGGATGTTTAATGAGTAATTGGGGTCAGACCGCTCTATGTGTATTGATAAAGCACTGTCCCTCAAAAAGTGGTATGTAAATTCAAAGGACGAAGGTGCTGATGCACCCTTAGTCCAAAAATGGTCCTGTATGGCCCAGTAGCTAAGATGTAGGACACGAGGGTCTAGGGCTCAATCCCTAACAGCGTCACTGTATTTTTTTGTGGGGGTGTCCTTGAACATGACATTGTAGAGCCCTGTCTAGTACTGGTGAATCCAAGAAAGCCATAACATAACTAAAATAGTGTTGACATGAAATTAAACACTATATTGATAATATAAAAAGATAATGTCAAACCAGTGACAGAAAAGGATGAATTGATTATAATAAGCAGCAGTGGCTTCTACAAAACATGGGTCCTTCATGGCTAGTGGTTTAAGGTGTAGGATTTGGACTTTGAGGTCCAAGGTTTTAGCCCTTTCGGTACCTCGGACCAACTACAAACTTTTATATACGGGAAGGGGTTAAAACACTGACCATTATAGTTTTACTGTTTCCTCCCAGGGCATTCTGTAACAATCGGGTCAAGGTCGAATCTCTGTATGGAACTGAAAACAAACAAATAAATATAAAAGTTTACATCATTAATGTGCACAAATTCCCTCATGAACCAGGAAAAGATTTGTTTGACCTTTAACTCTAAAGATATTCGATCATATAACAAGAAAAAGATGTGCTTCCCAAAAACACTAATGCCCATAGAAAGTCCTTTAATGGTAAAGATTGCAGTTTGACCTTTCAAAAAGTGATGGTGACCTTGAACTTCAAACAATTGACCTGTAACCACTTAGGGTTGATCAGAAATTTGAATAGCCCAGTTTGGTGTGTTCTCATCTTATGAGAAACATATGACATTATGTTTATGATAGGGACAAATTGAAAGAAAAATACCCCCTATCATCCCCCCCCCCCCAAAAAAAAAAACAGAAAAACAAAGAAAAACAAGAAAAGCATTGTCATTCAATCTGAAGGCATACCAAGATGTAAATGTTCTAATATAAGAAATCAATCATAACAAGCAGCATTTAAAATCACAATGTTTAATCATAAAACAAAATACTTAAACCTTTCAATGGAAAGCACTCTATCAAAAATAATCTGAAATTAATAATATTGGTTGAAATTCAGTTGCACAATTTTGTTCAATACATACATATGTAAAACAGTAGCTAGTGTTACAAAAGAAGAACTTTTTGTTACATATAGTACCTTTGAATTACCTTATTTATTTCTGCTAAAAATGCTGTTTTATAAATGGTTTAAATCATATATTGACAGAAATATTTTTCAATAAATGAAACACCATGAAGCTTTCATAAACTTAAAAAAATAATCAATTCAAAATGAAAAATAATAATAATATGTAAAAGCATCAAAGGTCAAAATCAATCAATATATGCTACTTTGTTTTAACATCTTTAAAAGCTCTTTTAACAGACCTTTCTCTCTTTTTGTGATGTGATGGTTTAATCAAATTTACATGCCAAATTCTGAACATCATTAAAAGATACATGTATTAGAAACCCATATACAAAACCTCTAAAATTGTTAACCCTTTACTTCAAGACTATACACAATTTATCAAACTTACAAATGAGGAATAAGGAAACCATTATGACAAAAGAAGAAATTGCTTGTGACAAGCAATTTCTTCTTTTGTCACAATGGTTTCTCCATAGTATCAAAAAGATGTCAAGAAGAAAAATCCAGTCTATGATACTTTATAACTACCCTGTGGTCTTGCTCTCTGTTGCTTTCAGTTAGATCCAGCAAGAAAATCCTTCATGAAGGAATTGGTTAATTTTTCATTTTAGAAGACCTATATTGGTTAGAGATTGGAATGCATGACTGGTGCTTTTGTGTATTTGGTCTCAATGCATTTATAACTTTAGGATAAACAAAAATATGCTAAGCTGTTGAAAAATGTAAAGATTTATTCTAAATCATTAAAGAATAAGCTGCTAATCAGCAGAAAATTAAAAACATATCATATACAAGTTTTGTAAAGTTTCATGGACTATTATTTTCAGCAATAGAAATTGAGGCATGTTTAGGACTAAATTATTTCTACTATGCTCTATAATATAACATGAAAGCTAATATTTATGAAAAAATAGAAAAGTGATTCTGAAAGCATTTTCTTCTATTGCTAGAATGTTTATTATTGTACTGAAAAGACTGTCTATTAGATAAAAAAGACATAAAGACAGCCTTCTAACCTAGAGGCTACTTCTGAGTTAAGTCACACATTCCTTCAGCTTGTTACTAATACCATGGGAATTATGGCCACAAACATTTCAACATTAGCATGTTTTGTGCTTTACAAAGGGCATTACTATGAACTATTTGAGCAAACATGCTGTATTTTACACTTGAGAATAACATTATGATATCTTTCTTAATAACAAACACAAGCGAAATTTCATAGGTAAAAAAGAGGAGAACTTTGGGAATTCAAGAATCAGCAAGCACAAAAAGACAAATTTTTCATCATTCAAGGGTGATAACTCTGAGTTTATTTGTAAGATAGTGCTGGATATACAAATGTGACTAAAATATTATGGCCAAAAACATTTTCATAAAGTAAGATACTGATGCCATGAGAACTAAGAGATCAGGCACAGCTTTCTGACCTACAGATATTCTATATTTACAACTATAGGGTTTAACTCAGTGTCATCAATTTTTCAGTTATATTACTGTTTTCCTTGATTCATCAGTCACAACTAGACAAGGACTTTGAAGTGTCTTACCAAAGGGCTTTCCACAAAAAAAGAGGTACCCATAGGGCTTGAATCCATGACCCCAAATAATTAAGACTACAAATGCAGTATTCACCAGACAAAGAGGAATAAATCAGAATGTCATCCTTCCAAAAATGTCAACACATTTACCTTTGTAGTAAAACCATTACTTCAGGCAAGGTGATCACATGGTCAATGTTTATAATATATAACAGAATGCAAATGAAGGCGCCAAATGAGCAGGTACCTATGTGTTTTTTCAGCAGATCAATTTCAACAACAGCCGGTGAATGTTGTTTCCATTTTGGCCATGCCATTCGATTTAGACCCTTGAGAGAATTTCAAGTGGAGGGATGGGAATGACCAACAAACATCACCCATCAACTGCGATTTCTCTACCGAGTGTTATAAACCATGGGTTATCATATACCATCAGAACCAGAAAGTTGATGGACGGAACATGGCGTTTATAGAATAGTGGAAAACAAAAGTAATCTGCTGACAAAAGCAAATATACCTGTGGCGTGGCCATCTTGTTCGGACATTTGTACACATTGGTCATGTGATCACCCCGTCTGTATTTATATGGGACTTTTTTGAGTCAACATCAAGTTGCTGTCTCCATAGACAATAAAGATATAGGAAAAAACAATGTCTCATTTCCAATATACAAAGTAACCATTGTGATGAAATGAGAATTTTTTCCGTATTGTGTTTAACCCATTCCCAAACAACAAATTTTCGACTGTCCCAAATTGAAAGAGTTTGCAGACGGCATTTCAAAATGTGACGAAATTGAAAAATATTCTTCAAATAGAGCAGAAAACCATGTGGGAAAATGAAGAATTGCTCATCACGAGCAATTTCTCCTTTTCCAACAATGTTTTCTTAAGTCGTCTACAACAAAGTGGTCAAAATAAAAATTATGTCATTCCTGTTTGGGAATGGGTTAAATGAGGATACATGTTCATGAAGGGATGTGTCAACACATAGTTTGATCCACGAAAAAAGCTTAATATATAACAGATTTAATAAACATGTTAAATGTGTCTGCAAGTGAATAAAAAAGATGTCATTTCATCTGAAATAAATTGTATAAGCAGTAATCATGCAATATAAAAGTGAACAATACATAATGATAGCTTAACAAATCCTATAATAAATGACCGTTCTTAATCCATTATACCATATGGGAATTTGTGATGTAAAGTGAATATATTTTACATCTCTTGAATAGGTGTATGTTTTCCAATTCGGTGGTCAATGAATAAGTATAAGGATAAAATGACAATTTTGGATGATTGTAATGGTTAATTTACCATGTATTAGAATATCTTAATATTTTAGTTTGGTGTTTGTGTTTCAGGACATCACATTACACACTTTTGTAAAACCTAGGCATTAGGTTGGGGTATATACAAGTCTCGGTAACTAAACAATCATAATAGATGATCATGATACCAGAAATATCACTGCCATACAATATATAAGAAAATATATCTTCCACCAAACTTTATGTGTCGCTTTATTGAGGTATAAAATACAACCACTATACATACAATGCAATTTCCATTGTAGTCAAATTCTCCAATTGGTTTACTATACATTGCACTGTGGGTGAAATGGTCAGTGGGGAAAAATCCCCAGTACCCTTTGCGACTGGTTCAAAATGAAAGCAACAGCAGATGGCATTTGTGAAATATAAAAAATACAATTGTGTTTAACAGAAACTATTGTGACAAAAGGAGAAATTGCTTGTCACAAGCAATTTCTCCTTTTGTCACAGTGGTTTCTTAAACCTTCTGCTTTAAAATGGGTTATATATCTAGGCTATCAATATGCCCTGTTTCCTGAACAACAAAACGAGTAGTACAAATCCTTCAACTTATTCCATCTAATGGTATTATTCTCTTTATTTTATCAGTAAATGCAGACATCAATTACAAAGTATGGAAAAAAAAGATCCTAAAGAAGTTGCTCGATGCAAGATTTCCTTTTTTTCATCATAATTGTCACTTGATTTGCCTAATGCAGATGTGGTGAAATGCAAATACTAAATATAGCAGGTCAAGGAATTAACCCTTCCCCTAACAACAAATTTTCGACTGTCCCAAATTGAAAGAGTTTGCAGATGACATTTCAAAATGTGATGTAATTGAACAATATTCTTCAGACAGAGCAGAAAACCTTATAGGGAAAAGGAGAAATTGCTTGTTACGAGCAATTTCTACTTTTTCCACAATGTTTTCTAATGTCGTCTGCAACAAAGTGGTCAAATGTTGTTATTGTTTGGGAAAGGGTTAACCCAATACTATAGGATGTGCCTCACAAACATTGGTTCAAGGAAAGAGTGTCTGCCTCAGGAAACAACGGTCGTGGGTTCCAATCCTGTGATAAGCGAGGCTTTCCTTGTGACCCTTCATTAATCCACATTCGGCGCAAGTACTGGATGTGTATCCAGGAAGTAAAATCCAGAGTGACTAATCTAAGTTGTAAAAACTTATTTCACAATCGATGCAAAATTGATAAGCTTAAAACCTCAAGCTGAAATGCTTACGCTGTTATCTTTAAAGATAGGCCATGGTCTAATATCTGAAAGATGTAAGTGATCATTAAATATGTATTATGCTAGTGTTAAAGTATTACATGGAAAATAAAATGTAATTGAAGCTGTAGGGATATTTAAACCTCAAGGTAATGAACCTCTAAGCAAGCATTGGTCAAAATCAAACTCAAGGATCCTTGATATTGATTGGTCGAATTTAAGTTTGCAAGTGAGTCAAACATACTTAAAGTTTCATAACCTCAAAACCTGGAACAAAAGAAAATTTGAAGCTTTGATACTATTCAATATGTCTTAACCCTTTACTTTATTTTAAGGTTTGTAAGTAACACACTTTGACAATAAGAAAAGTTGTTTGTTAAAAGCAATTTCTCTTATTGTCATATTAGTTTCTTCCAAATTCCTTGAAGAACATGCAATTGTTGATGTCTTATGTTTGTTGTCTGATTTACTTTTATTTTTGACCCGCCAAAGATCCTACACAGATTTTTGATCTGCCCATCAATCTAACTGCATCACAATCTGGAACAAATGTCTTTGAAATCAGCAGCTGATCAGTTCTACCAATACATTTGTACATGTATTAACCCTTTCCCAAACAACAAATTTTAGACTGTCCCAAATTGAAAGAGTTTGCAGACAACATTTCAAAATGTGATTTAATTGGAAAATAATCTTCTGATAGGCCAGAAAACAATGGGGGAAAAGGAGAAATTGCTTGTCGCGAGCAATTTCTCCTTTTCCCTCAATGTTTTCTAACATCGTCTGCAACAAAGTGGTCAAATGACGTTATTGTTTAGGAATGGGTTAAGCCTTGAAAATTCTTTTAAGTCTTGTTTTGTCCCAGTGCCTTCTCATTCATTATAAAAACTATTAAAGATGTGTTTGGCATTTCAAATACAATAAATTGTCTTTTTGTGCCCCCAATCAAAGGAATAAACTAAAGGGTTAAGACCAGCTTATACATGTATATCAAATGGCCAAGAAAGAACAAAAAGCAATTTGGACACCTCTGCAACTTTGTGAGCAACTGGTTTAACAACACAACTTGATGGTTCAAAACAAGACTATAGTAAGTGCTTCATAAACATGATGCACTTACTATAGTATTGCATTGAACCCTCGAACAGCTATTTTACAGCTACTACAGTTCTACTGTTAGTCTCAAAAGAATAACATATGGATTCAAGTAAACATTTGGAAGCTTTGTAGATTGATATGCAAATTGGAGAATCTAAAAACTGTCATAGAGACCATGTGAGCATACATATATGGACGACACAACCAGTGCAGTGGACAATGATTTCCATTGAATTTGATAGGTTGTGATTTCATGTCTCTTAGAGTTCTCTTTGTCCTGTTGGTTGTACTTGTGTAACATTTGTGGAATTATGCAAATTAAAGAACCTAACACACTGTCATAGAGAAAGTCTCAGATATGTTATGGCATTCAAATAAGCATGTGTAACATTTGTAGATCCTTATTCAAATTCGAAAAGCTACATATTGCTAAAGAGACCATGTAGGTATATAAATAGACAACACAACTGATCAGTGGACAACCAAGCATTTCACTGATCAGATGAGATTGTGTCTTTGAGAGGTTCATTTATATAATACCATCTGCCCAAGTTGTTGTTTCTATGTGTTTGTGCCAAATCAAATATCTTTTATTGCTCTGTTTGTTACACTTGTATAATTGACTCCACTGACTGACTCAGGACTGCCCTATTTACACAGATAACATGAGGAATGGTTCTGTTTCTCCTTGGCCAAATGACTGTGCTAATAGCTTAACAAAACAGACTTACCATGAGCTTTGGAAAGTAGAGTTTTCGTAAAGTACATGTAGAGATTAACAAAATGTTCTAGACTTTTATTGTACTGGTTTTACAAGAAGAGATAAACGAAAAAAGAGAAAAAAGACGAGAGGAAAGCAGTAATTTGGTTCAAGAGTTCTAATGAATGTTTTCTGATTCATCATGTTTTATCACAAACTTTTACCTTAAGCTGTTTGCAATAAATAGATGTATATAAAAAGGAATTGTGATAAACACATTTTGGATGATCAACAATACAATAGGGTTTGATTAAAATGTATCATATCTATAATTTAATTGGACAATATTTGAAGTTCTTCAACTTTCCAAAAGATATCCTAAAGTGTTACATCCCTCATACAGAACTACAACTTCCTATTAAGTTTTGTGTCTATGAAAATATGGTTACTTGGTTCTAAATTTTCATTAATATTGGTTTCACATCACATCAACATTATTTGACTTATGTTGTGATGCCCTACTTGTTATGATAGAGGAAGACCCCAAACTCAACTGCCATTAAGGGCTGGTCAAGCCAGGTAAGGTCATTAGCATTTATAAAGTCAGTCGGGAGACTATCTCTCATTAAAATCTGAATCCAGTCACCAAGATTTGAACCAAGATGAAAAGGGGCCATGTGACTACAAGTTCTGTACTCTAACCACTAAGCCATGGAGGCCCTTAACTTAGTCCTGTATATTCAAATTGTAAGATTGATAACCATCCGAAACCAAAATGAAATATAAGTGAATCATATGAACATCTTTTGAATTGTACCAGATTAAAACGCTTTAATAATTCATTAGGTAATACTTCTTTTGGGTGTACTTAATAAAATCAACTACAATTAAGAAATTTAAAACTTTCCCACTGCAGCCCTTTAGAAGAAATTAACAAACAAAAAAAAAGAATTTAAATACATGTATATGTATAATAAGGTAAGAAAAAAGTATAAAACTTGTTGCCTGATAACCTCCATTATTTTGTTAAAACACTTTTCTAAAACTACCAATTAAAAGGGGATTTAAATCATAAGATAAATGGTAGATCTAATAGCTTCTGTTTGAAAAAATACAGAAACTAACTAAATTCCCATATATTTATAGTATGATATCTATTGATCAAAATTATATAAAGTTAAATAAGACATCTATGTATATATTTCTTAATGACACATACCAACTATTTTTCCTGTAGAATACAAACATTTCTATAACATAATAATAAGAGAACATAATCTAAGGTTTCATGTTATACAAGATAGCTGTAGCCCCTTGTAATGCAACATATAAATCCCAATTTAACTAATCAATGTTTCAGATCTAGAGGTACATGTACTCTGTTTCATCTTTTCATTATCAAATTCTATAGGTCAGTGGTCTGAATACACACATTGCATTTACAGGTTTTTGTTAAAACACTTCCTTCAAACACATTTACTGTTCATTCTTTTTCTAAAAGACTGTCCATAATTATATGCAAGCTTTTTCAATAACTGTTTGCTGCAAAGGCAATAGTGATATGAAGGTTTTCCAATCAATTTATACCTTAATACTTCAAATCAATATATTTCTTTTTTCATTACTTGCCAACTGATGCTGTTGAGTTAGAAACATCACAAATCTCTGAAATGATAATTGAATTAATTATTCAATCAAAAACACATACCAACTATTTTCTTTTTCCCTGTAGAAATATCCGCCAGTGCTTTGATCACATTTCCCAAACTGCTCAATGATTGGTTAATGGCTGAGCCTTCCTTGAGACGATCACCAGTTGCCCCAGTTGAGTCCGCCCTCTCACTAAAATAGAAACCATACTCGTTTATGTCTACATCAGTAGTTACAGTACACTTTTGAGTGTACAATGCAAGACCATAGTAAGTCCTTCAGTTTTTTGTAAATGATAAATGATTTACTATATTCTTACAAAGTATCATTAATATCTATACATATATCAATAATGAACAATCTTCTTTACAGAAACAAGCACAAATGCATATGCAAAGGAGACAGTTACAAAACAGAGTGACACAGAATAGATTCTCCATCACAATTGATTTGTCATACTGAAACATTAATATCTGCAACTGATTCTCGTAAATTGTAAACAGTTCTGTATGAAAAAGAGGATGTTTTTATATAAACTATTTTCATGTGTTTTTGATATTGCTCAAGGAAACATTTATGTGCCTGATAGACCAGCTAGGGGTATCAATACTTGTATCATCAAGTTCATATACTGTAAGTCCTTCCATCATTCATTCTATGAGCAAGCTTAAAGTTGTTACAGGACAAACAGACAGATAGGCCAAAAACACTACATGTATATCTCAAACATTCAATCTAGGGGCTTCAAAAAGGCAAAACAAACAATAAAACTGGATCAAACTTATCTTTTTACATTTACCTGGAAACAAGTACTTACAAATAAGCTGAATTCCTCTTGAAACATAACCAGTACTCACCCAAAGAATGGGTTAAAGAAAGTTTGCAAAGTGGATCCTGCTACTCACAAAAATTGAACCCACATCCTTGTTTACTGACATTGATGCTCTACCTATGGACAACTGTCTTCCATATGAAAGAGGTAGCTACCTGTTTCATATATTTTGGAGGACAAATTGTTTCATGTAAAGAAAACAAAAACAAATAATTCAAGAAAGGGTTGTGTGTGTGTTATATTCGTTTTTGGTTATAATTGTTATTCAAGCAAAGATATGATTTATTGTGTGAAATTATGAAATCTTAAATGAAATCACAATTACCCCCCTGACTCTATATATACAGCAAAACTAGTAAATAACAGCGTACCTGCCCGCAAGATCCACCAGGTTGATTGTTGAGGTTCTCGTCATACTCTTACCAGCGTCATTCAGCTCTTTCTGGGTAAATGTTATAGCAACAATGGTGTGGGCACGACTGAAATATAATTAAACAGAGGATAAAATGTGTAAATTTGTATGTGTACAAATTTGTATGTGTACACATTTGTATGTGCTCAACTGTATATGGGCTTAACTGAAAAACAACAGAGCATAATATGTATACACATGTGTACATGTACTCAACTGTATATGGGTTTAACTGAAAAATAACAGAGCATAATATGTTTATGGTGTATTTGTAAACAGTTGTATGTGCTCAACTGTATATGGGTATAACTGAAAAACAACAGAGCATAATATGTATATGGTGTATTTGTACACATTTTTATGTGCTTAAATGTGTATGAGCTCAACTGAAAAACAACAGAGCATAATATGCATATGGTGTATGTGTTCACTTGTGTATGTGCTCAACTGTAGATGGGATTAACTGAAAAACAACAGAGCATAATATGTATATGGTGTTTTTGTACACATTTGTATGTGCTCAACTGTATATGGGTTTAATTGAAAAACAATAGAATATAATATGTATATGGTGTATGTGTTCACATGTGTATGAGCTCAACTGAAAAACAATAGAATATATGCTGAAGTGTATAAATCTGTAAGTCTACAGCTGTGTATAGTTTGACTTAAAAAATAGCTACATAGCAATGGGAATAACTATGATAGTTAATGTATGATGGGATAAATAGTGGAATATTGAGTGGAGTTCATAATGAGCATACATTGCAATACTATTGTAAGTGCTTTGTGTATATTAAGGACTTATTTAAGTCTTGCATTGAACTCTCAATATACAGTGGTACTTAACTCAAAACATAGACTTTGTTAATACTCTTTTTGACATTCAATGACTTCATTGCAGTAAGATTTAATTCTCATTTGCCACTGGACAATGTGTTCATATAGAGAAGCAGTTAGTAGCTTGAAAAGCTATTGTGATGGTCTACCACAGAAATAACATGAGAATGGATAGGTGCACTAACCATCATCATGTGACTTAAATACTGTTGAAAATGACATGTTACAATTGCTAACTTCTACAGCTACTTTGTAAATACTATTTTGTTGTCATGGAGACAATTCTAAAGAGTGACTACAAAATAAGATTTATAAAATATCTTTGTAAATACAGATTAAAACAAGTTATATATGCCCCCATCCTTCCCTTTCATTGAACTCAAATTAGAATTTAAATTTATGTGGGTTTTACATTGCATCAACATTATTTCAGTTTGTCCAACTCATTATGATGGAGGAAAACCCCATACTTAACTGCCGCTAAGAGCTGGTCAAACTGGGACGAACTACCACCAGTTTGGAAACTACCTCTCATAAAAACACAAAACCCGTCACCAGGATTTGAACCCATATAGAGAGAGGCCATGTGATTTCAGGTTTGCTATCCACTAAGCTATGGAAGCCCTTAAATCCAATTATTATCCACAAAACATTTTCAATTTGAAAAGGTTAAATACATGTAGTTAACATTTGCAAATAGATGAGTTATCTAATTGATTGAAGAAAAGATTAACTTTATTTATGTTAAGGATTACCCTCATTCCCAATATAAGGAAAAATTTTGCAGGTCTTAAGTGAAAGCAAAAAAGGCAGCAAAATTAATTCATAAAACATCAAATTGTGAGATGGAAATGTAGTCAACTTGTCACATAGAGTAGAAACCATTATGACAAAAGGATAAAATGCTCATTAGTAGAATTTGGTCAGGAATTTTGTTCGAATTGAAAGCATCAGCTTAGGTTTTGTCACAGCATTTGTTGAAGAAATTAAACTTCATTTTTCCCAGCTTTATTAAGGACACATTAAGTTTTTCACATGTTTACAAAGCTTTTCTAAAGCCGTCTGCTTCGAATAAAACAAAAATGTCTGCAGGAGGTAAAGAGTTATTCAGGTCTTGTCTGATTGACAGACAATATCAAATAGTGGTACCTGCTGGTTGCATTCATGTTGGTTGCTGCAACGGTCCTGTTTCTTGTTCCATCATTAATTTTACCATCAATTTCCTTATAGCTATTTACACCACAGGCAGTCAGGTTTTCCACTGTAATAATAGATAGACAGTTAAACAAAGGTTTTGTTATTCATCTTTTTGTTCCATGGTTTTAACATTCCTGGGTACCGTTTTACTATACAGTTTACGCATAAGTCTAAAACAACAATTCCTCTATTTCAATATTATGGGAAGCAATATTGCAAAGTAACACATCATTGGAATCGTCTCTCCGAGACGCTTCCAATGATGTGTCACATTGCAATATTGTACTTTCATTGAATATACTATCCATGTGTATCAGTTTTGACTTACGGAAATATTTTCCGTAAGTTGTTTAGTAAAACGGTACCCAGCTCTTGTTTTGAGTATCAAGCAGCAGATCACATTGAGGCTCCACCTACAGTATCAACAACATAGGCAGTAAGTAATGGTCTCCACTTTGGAATAAGAGAGGTAATGAAAGAAGTCAGGGTTAGTTTTACATGGCATTTCAATCATGGTTTTCAAAAAATTCTCATAGTTTTCACTCATTGTTTTGCTACATTAAAGCCCATTGAATTTAAGATTTGAGTCCTAAAAACTCATTTGTTTCAATTGAAAAATTATCACTGAGAAGTAAATTTGTTGCCTTACTTTACAATTATCTATTTTTCATCTATTATAAGGAAAGCTTGAAGCTTACCAAATTGACACTCAATGACTGCTTCCTGAATACTAAACCAGTACTCGCACCAATTTGTGGGATAGTCCCGGCATTTTTGCCTTGTCACTAGCAGAGATGCAACCCTAGACCCTTGGTGCCAGTGAACAATGCCCTTTCACTGCACAATTGATGACAAAAAGCAAACAAAATGAATGAGTGAGTGGTGTGTGTGAGGAGGAGGGGGAAACATTGTGACGAGCAATTTCTCCTTTTCCAACAATGTTTTCTATCCTGTTCTATCCTGTCAGAAGATTATTTTCCAATTTCATCACATTTTGAAACATCTTTCAATTTGGGAGAGTTGAAAATTTGGTGTTTGGTAAGCGGTTTGCCAAGTCTCAGGCGCAGTATGCCCGATACTGTCTGACCAACTGCGCTAACAAGGCTCATCTTTAAGGGATTAACCCAAACGACAAATTTTCAACTGTCCAAAACTGAAAGGGTTTGCAGACGACATTTCAAAATGTGATGAAATTGGAAAATAATCTTCAATTTCAATTGCTCATTATGAGCAATTTCTCCTTTTCCTGCAATGTTTTCCAGAGAAGTCTGAAACAAATTGGTCAAATGTTGTTATTGTTTGATAATGGATAAACTGTACCATAGTTAACATTCAAGTTGATGATATCATGCTGTAGACAAGCTCTGTTACAGATTAGGATTAAATAAAAGTGTTCTATTGATCAATGACGGACCTGTCCCACAAAGCACTATGACACAGCAGTTGCCACTTCATTATGTCTCTATCAACAGAAAATCAATTATTCATTCAAAGCATTAAATAATCTATGTTACACTGTAATTGTTTCAACTCTATCATTATACAGACAGCTTTATTTCCATTTCAGACTAACAGTGTTTGAAATAACGAGGACAAAAAGCTTTCCCACTTCTGCACTTTTAGGCTGGTCCAAATTCAAAGGAAAAGCAAGTGGCTCAATTACCATGAATATGATAAAAACAACACAACTTTTTTTTAATGGAAACAATTTCATTTTTTAATATCAAAACAACATCAATAAAGTTTCAACATCAATACAAGATTTGACAAAATTCATTAGCTCAGTTGGTGGCATATCTTTCTTGGACAACAGGGACCTGATTTGAAGACCCGGCTCTACCAATATTCTTTATCATGTTTAAATCAATTCTATAGCATTCATTCATATATATCAATCAATTACGTTTAACACTTGGGAAAAATACTGTACAGTTGACAATGTCATAGACTTTTCAACTTTCTCACAATGATTAAGATATATAAAAATCAGCTTCTCAAAGATCCTCTTGTCATTATGTTTATGGCTATAACGTTGAGTGCTAAGAGTTCCTCAATCATAGGAAGATAACAGATCTCCCATTTGAGGATATTTTTAACTGTTCCAAATTGAAAAAGATTGCCGACAGTATTTGGTAATATGATAAAATTGATGAATAATTTTCTGATAGGGCAGAAAACGTAGTGGAAAAAGGAAAGAGTGCTTGTTAAGTGCATTATCTCTTTTTTTCCACAATGTTTTCCAGAGTCGTCTGCAATAAACCGGTAAAATTCTATTATTGTTTGGTAATTGGTTAATAATCATGGCAGAATATCTCCAACTTTGTATTTCTTACCATAGAATCCTTTTTGTGGGTTTTGTCTGACTTTTAAGCCCCCTTTAACTGTCATGGATTTGGCGTTGAGTAAATCTCTCACTTGTTCATTGTAAATCTCCATCATACTGAGTGATACCTAAAAGTGAGAAAATCATCATATTCATGTACAAGCCATTTACCAATAATAAAGCATCCTTATCAAATAATAATATAGGCAGAGAAAGAACTTGTCTGTCAGAAACAATTTCATTTAATAATTTCAGCAAAACATCCAAAATAAAATTTTGTTTTTATACATTGCATTATTAAGTGTTGTCTTTTGTTTATTCCCATTTGGAGTACACACCAAAGCTTATTTGAGGATTTGGTTAAAGCGGTGATCAAACAATTTTCTTTTACACTAATAAACAGCAGAAAACCTCAACTAAAAATACAAAAGTAATAAAAATCAATCCACTAAGTTCAACTTTAAACATCACCAATCGAATTGACAAAGTTCTCATTGAACACATGAACAACATCTCCTTTTTCCAACTTAATTTTTGACAAAATCAATGAGCAAGACATAAGTGTATGCTCCCTTTTATAAAAGTTAGTACTGTCTAGAAGAGACATTTCTAACCAGACCATAGCAGACTTCAAACTTAATCAAATATATTCTATCATAAGTTCAAAATAGTCATGCTTACAATAGTTAAAATACTTGTCAGAGAAATTGTGATGGTAAGCAAGGTCTTTTCAAATGTTTGAGATGTGAAACCAAAAATGTTTCTAAAGTATGTGCATCTCATGAAAACTTTAATTCATTTTTGTTTAGTTAAAAAAGGGCAATAATGCTGTAGAAATTCTAACAAAATTTTAATGCACATGGAGAAGATGAGCAAGGCATGCATTAGAATGTATTTTTTATGTTATGTGTAATTTTATAAAAACTTTTAACTTTGACTCCAACCACAAGGCCAGAAACACCACATAATAATTCCTTACTTTTTGAAAAGTCAAGCTAAAAAGATCAATATTTCTAACCTGATAATCTTCATCCTTGCTGGCCGTCTCTCTCTTTAGTTCGATACCTTTGAAGATCTCGTCACAGAAGATAGGGATGATTCCCTTATTGACCCCATACCCCACCATGGAGTAGGACTTTCCGGAGCCCGTCTGTCCGTACGCAAACAGGGAACAGTTGTATCCCTTCCAGGCATTATCCAGTACCCCGCGTCCCAGGTCATCAAATACTGTTTGCTGTAATCAAAGGGATCAGATATGTTTGGTTAGCTTGGTATTAAAATACTACTGCAGAGCTATGGGTTAATTTTATAACCCTTTCCCAAACCACAAATTTTTGACTGTCCCAAATTGAAAGAGTTTGCAGACGACATTTCAAAATGTGATGAAATTGGAAAATATTCTTCTGAAAGGGCAGAAAACATTGTGGGAAAAGGAAAATTGCTCGTTACGAGCAATTCCTTTTTCCATAATGTTTTCTAAATTCGTCTGCAACAAAGTGATCAAATGTTGTTATTGTTTGGGAAAGGGTTAAGATACTACTGCAGAGCTCTTGGTTAAAAATTTTTCTCTTAATGGTAAAAAGACATGGATGACATATGAATATCAATCCAGGTATTTCACCCCTTATGATGCTGGAACCAACTTCATGCTTATGCAAACAGGTTAGATCCTAGTCTGCCACTAAGTAAATTGGCAGCTGGCCTGTGATCTAACCTGTTTGTTATTATGAGTATCTTTCAGTCAAACTTGTGTTAAGAGGCCAGCTTATGGAACAGAGTAAATTGGCTGTTTAAGACAGGTTGGCTGCTTAACACAAATTGATGTACACTAAAAATCTAACAATGGGGCTTTCTGGAGTACCTAGCTGTTTGATGAAAAACTATAGTAAGTACATAATTTTTGTGAAGGACTTGCTTTAGTCTAGCAGTGAATCATTGAAAGGAAGCTGTTAAAAGCCATGTCCTTGTATGTAATTGTTTGCAAGAGGTTTGTAAGAAACCAGTGGTTTGTGCATAATTTTATTGGTTCAACTGTAATATATATTCATTTAAAGGGTATTTAGGTTTCTCGTCAATTATTACTTGAAACAGGAAAATGGTAAAAAGGTGAAATGAAGTCTTGTGTGTTTTTGATGAGCATGCAATTTCATCTCAATGTTTGCTTGTTAAAATAGAGTTAAGTGCTCTGTCAATAATTCTTCAGATATGTTATGACTTTTGTTGATTCAATAGTACGAGGCTTGAGCTCCGAAGGACACTTTAACAACTTCAGAGCTGCAGTTGGGCCTCGAACATATGACCAGTGAGTTCTTAAACCACCATCTTAACCGCTGAGGCATGCAAGACCCTTTAGATCTATCTCAACATTAACCCTTACCAGACGCCAAATTTTAGGCTGTCCGTATTTGAAAGAGTTAAAAGACGACTTTTCAAACCTGAAGAAATTGAAAAATAATCTTCTGGTAGGGCAGAAAATGTTGTGGGAAAAGGAGAAATTGCTCATTATGAGCAATTTCTCCTTTTTCCACAGTGTTTTCCAAAGTCGTCTGCATCAAACACATCAAATGTCCTTATTGTTTGGGAAAGGGTTAAATGTTCTTATTAATAGAATTCAAATTTGAAAGTCAATGTAAAATGTCTTTGAAACAAAACCACTTTTGTTTTGTTGTTTGATAAACAAATAAAAGTACATGTAGCTATTGAAAACATAATTCAGGAAGTGTCAATTTACCTAAGTATGTGTAGGTAAAGTTTATATGCAGTAGGCCTCAAAGGAAATTTTGCATTAAAATACATTTTAATTGGCACTTTATACACACTTTAAAGAATTAAACACAATCTTATTTTGCTTGCAATGACTATTCTTCACTGCATATCATATAACAGTAAAGCTGTTGAGCAGTTTTAAAAAAAACATCAACTTACAAATTTCCTCACATCTGTGATCAAGCACCTTTGAGACAAATGATGCCAATAAGAGGGAAAAGGGAGAAATCAGACAGACTTAAATATGAGCCCAATTGATCCCTATAAACCTATTGAATGTAAAACCACATTGTCTGCCAACACAATGGGTCTTTCACAATATATAAACAAGGCTTTTCTCTCACAACTGTGTTTATGCTTATAAATGTACCTATGATGAGTAATTGTCCACCAACAAAAGCTTTACTCCTTTCAGTTCTTGGTGTTCTATGTTGAAAGATAAAAAATGGAGACAAAATAACAGACATTGCCTTTAAATCACTTTTTAATCCTTTCCCAAACAACAAATTTTTGACTGTCCCAAAACGAAAGAGTTTGAAGATGACTTTTCAAAATGTGATGAAATTGGAAAATAATCTTCTGATAGGACAGAAACCATTGTGGAAAAAGGAAAAATTGCTCATCATGAGCAATTTCTTCTGTTCCCTAAATGTTTTCTAAAGTTGTCTGCAACAAAGTGGTCAAATGTCGTTATCGTTTGGGAAAGGGTTAAAAGTGCTTGTTCATCCCATTAAGATATAAGTTATGAGTTCAAAAGCTGGTTGATAAAGAGTAAAAAAAAAATACATTTTTAATAATGGGTAGAATCATTTCATGTGTTTGGTTTTGTTTTCTAGCATACATAAAGATTAACTTTGACCCATGTGGGCTTAGGTTTTAAAATGTTTGACAATCTGAGATAGTAAAATCTCATCCTTTTAATTTATTCATTTTTGTTAATTATATTTACTTAGTCAAGTTGACAATAAAAACCAAGGAAAATCTTGTACAGTTTCTTTCAGATATTTGTTTGAAACATCACTATCAATTCAAGACAGACATATAAGCATATGTTTGAAACATCACTATCAATTCAGGACAGACATACCAGCATATGTTTGAAACATCACTATCAATTCAGGACAGACATACAAGCATATGTATTGACACATCACTATCAATTCAGGACAGACATACAAGCATATGTTTGAAACATCACTATCAATTCAGGACAGACATACAAACATATGTTTGAAACATCACTATCAATGCAGGACAGACATACAAGCATATGTTTGAAACATCACTATCAATTCAGGACAGACATACAAGCACCATGAGAATTGCATGAGTTTCTACAATATCCACTACAGACATGTTTAATCAACAAAAGGGAAAAGTTAATTGTTAAACGGTCAGGTGGTCAAGCATTGAAGGTAATTGTAAATTCATGTATAATGTATAATGCACAGCTTTTTCATTGACCTTCAATGAATCATTTGTATAAATTTATATCGATTTCATGTTTAACTTTCATAGAAGATTTTGTTTTTATTACATTTGAAATTGCATTGCCTCAACAGCAGGTGTTGTGAAATCAAATGAACATATTGCCCAGCATTGTCCAAAAACCTTCATGGACAAGTGAATTTTAACTGAAATTTATTCTAAAAAGAATTAGCATTTAAGGACAAGTAAATCAATATCGGACTTTGCATTCCCTGAATAGCACATTTAATATCATATTATTATGATGCCCTATTCATAAGTCATGAAACAAGAGCATAAGCTTGCTTTTATTGGCCGGTTAACCCTTTCCCAAACAATAACGACATCTGACCACTTTGATGCAGACTCATAACGAGCAATTTCTCCTTTTCCCACAAGGTTTTCTGCCCTATCAAAAGATTATTTTCCAAATTCATCACATTTTGAAATGGCGTCTGCAAACTCTTTCAATTTGGGACAGTCCAAAATTTGGTTTTTGGTAAAGTGTTAAGCTGGGTAGCAAAAGCATTAGTCTAAACATCTCAAGGCACTGCATGGTTTTGGAATTGTCCATAAAGATTCTTTGTGATTGCAAGTTCTGTACACAAACCATCCAAACCATTTTGAATCATATACTGTTATGTCACCTATTGTTATTGTGTCTGCCATTTGATAATCCTTTTTTATTCTTTGAAATCTGACTTTATTGGGTTTACTTTCTAAACTTTGAAATCTGAAGCAAACAACATAAAGACAAAATATGACAGAATATATATATATCCATAAAAAATGTGCAAAATTGACAACTCAAAATTGATTCAAGTCTGATTGACAGAGGGAGGTTTTACACATTATAAATCATATTCTGTTTAGTATAACTGCTTTCTAATGTAACCTCCTAACTTATGTTTCAAGCTGTCTATTTAAATGAAAAGGTTAGATTTAAAAAGCTTAATCATGTGAATAGGTAAAAACAAAACAAATTTTTTAACACCTTTTATTGAACAAGAAAGTGAACACTGACATTTAAATTTAATCTTGAACCCTTATCCTTTTTGAAACATCATAGGAATACATAGAGTAATTATAATACTCTATAAATATTGCATAGAATCACTAAAACATACAATGTTAAAGCTGATTAAAAATAAAAATATAATACAATTAGACCATTTAGAAATTAATGTAGAATTTGCTTATGAGGTGTGAATTGACACATTTGTAAAAAGTAATCTCCTAAATCAAACAATTCCATAGTTTCATGCTGAAAGGCTAAAGAACTAAATTTCAACCATTATTAGGAGTAAATACCTGACTTTAAGTGAGACATGTAGATAGGTAAAGGTGTGATCTCACCATTTCATACTTCCTGGTTGAAACATCCCGGTATCCAGTAGTTTGATCAGGGTATTTACCTGTTTGATCATATCCAATGGACTTTGGGTCTAAATTAAATTCATCAATACATATAATCTTTGCTAAAAATCATTGTGACAAAAGAAGGAATTGCTCATTTCATTATTTAAGTCCTGTTGTGTCTTCAGTTGTTTCTATTTATGGAACAATGAATGACATTTCTTTAAATAAGTTTATGGTAAACACATTGTGTCTGACAATACCCCATGTTCTCATGATATTCTTTTCATCAGTGAAATCCATTTCCTCGGGGGTGGGAAATACATTTCTTAGGGGGGTGGGAAATACATTTCTTAGGGGGTGGGAAATACATCACAGGGTTGTCATTCATTTTTAACTTTCGATTTGAGGAGGCTAATGAAGCAAACACCCAACAAAAATAAGGTTTTACTAATGATGGCCTATCATATTTTTTGTTATTTGAGCCAACCAAAAAGTCGTTTGAAGCGGTCAAATTGGCCTGTGGCCTGCTCTTAATAACAACCCTGCATTACAAGGTAAAAGAAAAGTATGCCTTTTTGTTGAAGGACACAGACTTTCCATCTCTTTTTCTGATGAAGAAAAACCTTAGCATATTGAGGGTTCAATGAAAAAAAGTTAGTAAGTGCTTCATGTTTGTAAAAAACTAAAACTATAGTAAGTCTTGCATTGAATCATTGATATACTGCTTTAAACATGCAGCAGTATATTATATACAATAGTCCTTTTGTTACATGGCTTCTACCTTATATCACAAAGAAACTTAATAATATTTTGTATACTTTTCTTAGTATTGTTATCTGCTGCTGCTTTCAATTTGCACCCACCAGCAAATACTATATCATAGAATGGGTTATACAGTTGATCTGCCAACAACAATTAGCAGATAATTAGCACCTCAGGGACTTACTTACAGTCTATCTCTAATCCCAAAATCCATTAACACATACTTTAAAAGGACCATCCCACAAATTTGGATTTCTTAAAATAATTTGTCCTCTACTAATCAAATGACAACATAGAATTCTAAAGTAACATATCACTAGATTATTGATAGGTTTCCAATCCTATTCATAACTGTTCGGAAAAGATAAAAAACATTAATTTTGTATTGTAGATATTGCAAACTATTTAAATGTTTGTTTCCTAACCTATTCAACTCTTTTTTAGATAACATCATCACATGGGCCATAAGTAAAGTTCGACCACTGTTGTCATGTGATGTAAGTCCATAGAAGTGCTGATGGATGCCAAGGCTCACTTCACATTATTTTTAAAATGAAAATACTAGATTAGAAGAATTTCCTTTTTAGATAACATCATCACATGGGCCATAAGTAAAGTTCGACCACTGTTGTCATGTGATGTTAGTCCATAGAAGTGCTGATGGATGCCAAGGCTCACTTCACATTATTTTTAAAATGAAAATACTAGATTAGAAGAATTTCCTTTTTAGATAACATCATCACATGGGCCATAAGTAAAGTTCGACCACTGTTGTCATGTGATGTTAGTCCATAGAAGTGCTGATGGATGCCAAGGCTCACTTCACATTATTTTTAAAATGAAAATACTACATTAGAAGAATTTCCTTTTCCCACGATGTTTTCTGGCCTATCAGAAGATTATTTTCCAATGTCATCACATTTTGAAAAGTCTTCTGCAAACTCTTTCAATTTGGGACAGTCTAAAATTTGTTGTTTGGGAAAGGGTTAATGAAAAACACCAAGTCAACAAATACACATGTAGTTGTGGATGGTCCTCTGACAAACCTTGCTTGTTTCATGAGATTAGAACCAATTTCATAATCTGGTTCCCATGCCAATTAGCTCACTGAGCTCATAAGATGGAAATAACAGATTATTGTCAGGGTTGTCTTTAAGAGCTGGTAGCAGGCCAATTTGACGGCTTCAAATGACTTTTTGGTCAGCTTAATAAACAACAAAAATATGATAGGCAATCATATGTAGCAGTTATAACACCAAATTATTGGTGGATGTTTGCTTCATTGGCTTCTTCAAATCGAAAGATGGCCTCTCACTCCTAAAATTAACTACAACCCTGCATTGTTTAGAAAATAAACTGTTTAAACAGTTTACTAAAGTGTAAAATAAATAAGGTTTCTCTTTACCAAGTGACTATAAACAGGACAGCGGAGCATATTTATCCTAGTTTTATATAAACCTTATAGTTTATGATCTTCGTTGTTATTATAAATTCATCCAAAGAAGACACACTATTTCTAAAAAGAAAATAAGCTTAAACTGTGAAATAGTCCTTTTAACCCATTATCAAACAACAACAACATTGCAATAGTTTGTTGCAGACAACTCTGGAAAACATTGTGGGAAAGGAAGAAATTACTTGTGACAAGCAATTTCTACTTTTCCCACAATGATTTTCATCCTATCAGAAGATTATTTTCCAATTTTATGACATCTTGAAAAGTCATCTGCAAATTTATTTGTTTATGCAAATTAGGGTACCTAGTGCACTGCTGTAGAGAACATGCTGGTATATATATATAGACAACACAACCGCTCAGTGTAAGACAGTGTTTGTCATTGTTCGGATGTGATTGTGTCTTTGAGAGGTTCATTTGCTCGGTTCATTACATTGGTGGGATGAAGACTTCTCCTTCTATCGGAATTGCATTTCCCATCTATCTCCCAATGACCAAGATTCCGGAAGAGTCTTCTTGGAGGAGGTAGTTATTTAACGTTCGTTGAATGTTTATGCAAATTAGGGAACCTAATGCATTGTTTGAGAGAACATGCTGGTATATATATATATATAGACAATACAACCGCTCAGTGTATGACAGTGTTTTTCACTGTTCGGAAATGATTGTGTCTTTGAGTGGTACATTTGCTCGGTTTGTTACACTCTTTCAATTTTTGACAGTCAAAACTTTGTCGTTTGGTAAAGGGTTAGACATATCATTAACAAGAAAAGAGAAATCAATCAACCTGGTCAGCATATTTTGGTGATTCTGGCTCGTAGTAACCGTCCGATCTTTCTTTGAAGCCATCATGTGACCAGTAGGAGTGGTCAAAAGCAAACCTCTTTGGTTCGGCACTCATGTCTTCAGGGTTCTTGATTTCGGTGGAGTTCCCATTCATCTGTATGACAATTGTTGCATTCCTAGCAATCTCTCGGGCATTGTATGAATGGTTAAAGAAAAATGGTAATAAATTGCTTTACAGTGTTTAAATAAAGGTAATCAAGGCAAAGACACTGTCTCAAACACATATGCACAATAGATTTCTTATAAACACAAAAATTTACACAACAGTGTAAGAAAATTGTTTCATTTGACATTATAGCATAACCTCTGTCCTGAAAATTAATGTATTCTCTTAATCATGTTTGAAAGAATATTCGAAGATAGTTTCTGTGAAACACACATGGATCAATAATACCGTTTACTGTTTTGTAGAGGATACATGCCTAAGTCTGTGATTCCTAAGGCTTCCCTGGATCCACCAGTGCTAACCTAAGGTTCTGAAGTGACTTGCCAAAGGCCACACCCATGAAACTTAGAGGTGTTGGCTGGGCTAAGTCCACCACCTTAACCATTGAGCCATGCAGGACCCACCTTAAAATAATACTTATACAGAAACATATAGAAATAAAGATTTGAACAAATATTTTGTTGACAAAGGGGTGTCATTAATTCCAAATGACTGGTGGTTGGAATGTGGCTTTAGGGGTCCTGCGTGGCTCAGCGGTCAAGGTGGTGGACTCGGAACACTGGGGTCCCGGGTTCAAGCCCCCACTGATGAGGCCATTTAGTTTCATTGGAGTGGCCTTTGGCAAGTCACTTTAGAGCCCTAGCCTAGTACTGGTACATCCAGGAAAGTCGTTTCAGAACTGAAAAATGTAGGAACGGTCCTGACGAAGAGAACCCATATGGGACCTGTGTCAGGTAATGACTCTAATCAAATCTAATGTTTATGTCATTTTCAACAGCATTTCAATCAAATTCCCACATCAGTGCATCTATCCATGCACCCAGAGTATTTCTGGGACCAGTATTGTACAGTACTTTCTTTAAAGCAAGATCCCAAACTCAGGACCCCTGCATTTTGTGTTGGACATGCTACTGACTGAGATTTCACTAATCCCAAATGAAGGATAGAGTTTGATAAAAAAAAATGTTTATAAATAGTTTAAAAACTTCTATAAGCTTTCTCTTCCAACCTTATCTCTGGGCCACAAAAGTCGCCCACTCATTGTTATGTGACCCGCACTATGTAAGGGTAACCATAAAATTAATAACCTCAGTGCAATTGTTTGATTTTTATCTATCAGTCCATTGAAGTGTTTACCCTGTCAGAGCCATATATTCAATAACCCTTCCCCTCATGCTGATAAACTATATGCTTCATACAATGCTTTTATCAGAAGCCTAAATAATACGTCCCTTAACCCTTTCCCAAACAACAAATTTTCAACTGTCCGAAATTGAAAGTGTTTGCAGACGACATTTCAAAATGTGATGAAATTGGTAAATTATCTTTTGATGGGTCAGAAAACATTGTGGGAAAAGGAAAAATTGCTTGTTAGGAGCAATTTGTCCTTTTCCCACAATGTTATCTAAAGTCATCTGCAACAAAGTGGTCAAATGTTATTGTTTGGGAAAGGGTTAACAGTATCTCCCATGCAAAAGTTCTTGTTTATTTAAGTTGGGTTTAACACTGTGTCAACAATTCTATTCAATTATATTACAGCCTTTGAAATAGTTGTGATTATTAAATCTTTGATTGCTGCACTAAGCTCAATTTTATTCTTAACTTTTAAAAAAAGATGTGCGACTGATATAGCTACTGCATGTAATTTGTTATTAATAACTTAAAGGGGCTATAATAGTAATGCATCCATTTTCAAAAATTCAAAAAAGGATGAAAACAGCAGGGCTTTTTCACTTTATATAACAGGGGCCTATAAAATGCACCCTTCTAATTGGCAATTTCTTTAAAATCATGTAGTTTTTCCAAAAGTTCAGTCTCACAAGCTTTTTGATTTCCAAATTCCACAATTTCAGCATTTAACTTCCAAAAATTAACAGGCCTCTTCCTAAATCAAGGAAATAAGGCACTGAACAGTCAGAACAGAGTAGTATCTTAAAGGATAAATGAATTCGCTAACTGTGAGCACTGACCTTGACTCATAAAAGTGAACAGATCATTACTATCTATAAGTTTGATGATTATTGAATTGTTTCATGAACTAAAGAATTGTTTGGGGTTATTTATTAGCCAAAGTAATTTACCCTAACTTATACTCCTTCTGCACATACACCGAATTAGAAGCTAAGGGGGTTGAAACCATAGCAAGATAGGCTAGTACTTAAATTTACGAAGAGTTTTATTAGTAAAATAACCAAATAATGAAAGTTAATTAAAAATAAAGTGTGTGTTTTCTTGATTTGGAATATTTTGATACACTATCATCTCTTTGATAAATAGGCTTCATCAATGGGTTATATGTTTGTGTGTGTGGTGATGTTGGTTCTAATCATGTCTTATAATCAAAAGAGCATGTATTAGGTTTAATATAACACTCACTTCCTTATCAGTAGACTCAAGGGTGTGCAATTACTATGCCCAACTTGTCCAAACCAGGGCTTTTTGCCACTGTAGACTATTTTGTATAGTATATAAATATAGTTCTAAAAGATCGAATCTACCATATAATAAGAGTTCTCAACTATATATAGTAACTTCGGGGAAACGACTTCTAAATTACTATAGATAAAGTAACTTCGGGGAAACGACTCTTTGGGGAAATGCCTGTAAGATTCGGTCCTTCCCAACACAAAATAATTATTACAACAAAACAACATTTCTTTATGTTACGATACTGTAATTCATCTTAGAGAAAAGACATAAAGTACATCGTAAAGTCTCTGTTTTTATCAAAACAATGCAACAAATATACTTCAGTAGAAGCTATTCACATACATGATAGTAAGATAGAAATTACTGTATGAAATGGGGGGACTGCCATTATGGAGAAGTTTGTCATTTTTAAAACTTTCCTCAAGCGTTTTCCTTCATGAATAAATGAAATGGTACGTGAAAGATTGAGCACGCTATGCATAATATAAGTGCACGGTCGGTATCAGTGTACAACAATAGTCTACAAGTCAGCATGTAAGTAGTCAAACTAATTTGACGCGATCGGAAAATATTGAGAATTTTTTGTATCGGGCGATGTCTCCCCATCACACAATAAAAAGCAATCTTCACCGTTCACGTCAAATTATTTTGACTAGCATGCAAGTACGTTACGCAAGTAAAGGATATGAATGGGCGAACCCGCACCGCTACTTTCACGTTCTCAGCAGTTGCCATCTTCAGCAAAGGTATGCACAAATTCACAAATCAAATTATCAATCCGTTTCCCGTTTGAACGATTAAATAACCTTCCCCTGTCACAAAAAAATGTTTGACGTATCGAATCAATTGCAAAATATTAGAAGATCGCCGAATGCGTCACTTCCGTAAACAAATGTTTCATTTATTTATAGCAACGGGTCGAAAGCTCGTGACCCGTGCGCGTAGATCGAATATCAAATAACCAACGCTCATGACACCAGTAGATATATTGTTTGTTCATTACACACGAAATATAATATTTCTAACGATCAGTACTTGTTTTTAAAACTTTTTAGTGAATGATCAAGACAGATAATGTGATAATTACGTTTTCAACAACCTTTAGATAAGGGAGGGCATCCCTTCATTGATAGTGTTAATAGTTCATCTTAATCTGATTGAGTTCACTCCCTTCATTTTAATCACGAACGGACGCAACCGGAACTACTCGGGTATGTTCGTGAACTAGCCTGGGGTCCTGGCCCGTTCGTATACCGCGAACTAGGGCCAGGTGTCAGAGAAAGTTTACCGAACACAATAGTGTTCGGTTATGCCGAGGTATTCCGAATGAAACAACATCGACTGCGCATGCGCGTCGATTAAGCGTCTGCAAGCTTATTCATGAGAAAATGCACCTATTTAGACACCCTACTTAGCGTTGGATCTTTTTGAGATGAAGCCGTGACTCCGGTTTTTATTGTATTTTATAGCGTTGTGTTTTGTAATGGAACACAAATGCAGTACACCGTGCAACTCACCCAAACAGGGTTGTGTTTGTGACACAAGTATTGATAAGTCAAGCTCTTTGCGTCGTGTTTTACTATATAACAAATCCGGAGTATATCAAAGTAAACTTAATGGTGGAATTTCTGTAATAGATGGTGTCGTGTGCTTGAATTTGTTATAGAAAGGTACTTAATATTGACAAGATAGTTACAAAATTAAGGAGGGCGTGTCAATCCAAAGTTAGAGTTAAACGTGGTTTTAATAGACGAGATATGACGAGACAAGAATATATCTGGAAAACCGTTTGATAAGCAATATATGTTAGAAAAGTATTCTGATATCAAATTCTTGGGATCTAAATGTGTCCAAAGCATTTTATCTTTAGATCATGCGTTCCCCCTCTTCTTGATGACTTCGTCAACTACAGGTTCTTATGTTAAATCAGACTTTCAAACAACACTTAATAAGCTTATAGCGATAATGTTTAATGCAAATCATAAATGTTTTTCTAGGTGTCACATGATTTTGTCAAAATGAAAAATAAAGGTGTTTAATTTGTCGAGAAGCTTGGCTCTTGATTATCATTGGAAAAGAAAAATCACGTTCTATTTTCCTTGTTTGTCATTTAACTTTTGACTGAAAAAAGGGAATAAATACAGATGCCGTTTCGTTGATATACCAAAACTCTTGTCGGTGGGATTCTTATCTTTATTGCCTGTTAATTGAATTCGTGATTGTTTAGCCAGAGATAAGTGAAACCCTTTACCCTTTCTTTTTATGTGTCGTTGAATTTGATTAAAAAGAAGATGTTATGGGAAAGGTAGGAGAAAATCCCATTTTTTTTTCATATTTTTATGTGGTCTTTCTTTCTTCAAAGACGCCTATCAACACATCACATCTCAAATTTAAGCATCGAAGAAAATAAGATTATGTAATATTGATTGGTGGAGATATATATGTTTCCAATTTGTTTCCATTGAATTTGTTTTGTGTGTGATTTAAAACTCATTTGAATATATAAACAATATTTTTGGTAGAATTCATTCAGAGAGAACTACTAAAGTAAAAAGTTTGATTCTTTTGCAAAAGATATTAATTTAATCTGATATTTTGAATCCCAATATTTAAATCCAACAATAAATTAATAGAAAAATGAAATGAACCAAATCCATTTAAGTGCAATTAATTTATAAAAAATGAGTATTGTATGAAAATTGTGAAAGGTAAAGGCTACCCTGAATAAGGGATGGAAAAGGGTAAAAATGATAAGGGTAAAAAAGGGTAAATGCACAATTCAAACGCCATCTTTTCATAATAGACGAGTGGCAATCTGTTAGCCAATCAGAAGCGACAATTCATTCTCTGACACCTGGCCCTAATGCGGGTTAGCATGGGCCAGGACCCCAGGCTATTCGTGAACTAAAAAATCAATCGGAACTACTCGGGTATTTCCGTGAGCTGTGAAATACACCGAGGTGTTTTCATTGGATAAACCGATGTGTTTAGATTGCTTAAAAAGCACACGTTTTCATTGGATAAACACGATTTGTTTAGATTGGAACGGACGCTCGCCTCAAGCCCGACTTGTCTGTAAGGGATGATCAAGCATGAAGTTGAGAATTTGGTTCTGATAAAATGTCGACCTCTTTGAACAACACAGAGGTTTGTGTTAAACGGGAAATATCGGATCACGAATTCCATTTAGTTGGGCTCATTTGGCACCATACGGACATATTTTTTCGACCCCATTTTGGCTTCCCAGATGGAATCCACAGGGAAAGTGCGATCACGTTGTGAGCCTAAAGGTGACCACACATGTATTCTTAGTTTGGAGTCATGTAGTTTGTTTCGCAAAGAAACATAACCCTACGAAAGTGTTTACAGAATTGTAGAATAAACATTGAATCGGGTAGCAATGTTTTTGTGAATGTAAAATAGACATGTGTTTTAATGTACGACACACAGTCGCCACAAGAAGGATCCACGTTCCGTTCAAGACTAATCTAATGCTTTTCTGAGGTAGTCTTTCCCTCTTCATGTTTACGTTTACAATACAAATTATCATGAAAAGCTTTATAAGGCGGACACATTCGCCGCCCAGTATGATGTACATAGACACGGACCAGGGTACCGTTTTACTAAACAACTTAATTTTTTTGCGTAAGTCATAACTGGTACACATGGATAGTATCTTCAATGAAAGTACAATATTGCAATGTGATACGTCATTGGAAGCGTCTCGGAGAGACGATTCCAATGATGTATTACGTCACAACATTGCTTCGCCAAATATTGAAATAAGAGGAATTGTTGTTTTAGACTCGCAAATCTTAAGCGTAAATTGTTCTGGTTCAATCAAAGCTTTAATCTACTTTTTAACGGTTCTGTATATTCTAAACACATTGCATGGACAAAATACGAAATGATGCTTTATTTACATAGACATATTTTTAGATATGCAGTCCTACACAAACAGGCAACACGTTAATATCAAGTCCCACATGTAATAGTTCTGATCTTGGACCAGCATGTTTGTATCATTATCAAAGTGAGATGAATACGGCCCCCTGCATAACTTTGTCTTATTTCACTCAGATTACACACGTCACGTTAAAGGTGCGTGCATGTGAGTAAAATTGGAATTCAAATATTACTGTCTTTAAAACTGCACAACAATTTTATATACTGGTATATGACACGCACTGAAGAATAGTCATTTGAAGCAAAGCTTGACCGTTTTTATTCTTTAAAGTGTGTATACGGTTAATTAACATGTGTTTTAATCCATAAGCGGGACATAACTTTTGAGTTCTACCGCATATACATGTAAACTGTTCTTACTTAGAATTAATCATACTTTTAATAGCATCATTTGACTGTATTTCAAAGAAAATATAAAAACGGTATTGTTTTAAGGACAATTTACTTTGACTTTCAAATTGTTGTTTTCCTGAAGAAGCACCTTTATTATTAAAAAACCCCTATAAAACACAAAATGTGCATCATTCCTCGGCTTTAACCTGAAAATGCCAAATCTGTTTTTCGTGCGGTCATTGTACATATACCACAACCGCTACAAAAATATTTAAGCCATCCAACGTCATACCAGTACATTATCCGGGCATTTCTAATCTTGCTATCGTGCTCAGTAATGTGTCTTAACGGGAATTTCCTGTGTCTTGTTGCTGCGTAGAATGTCGGACATTGTTTCCCGAATTTACTGGTGTAATATGGTCCTGCGTTGACAAGTGCAGACCTGTTCCCACCTAAGACCCTCTTTGACTCGTCTAAATTAAACGTTTGTTCACACGGTTCAATTCACCAACGCATTCGGAACACCTCGGCCATTTCTTAAAATAACCTCGGAGGTAATGGGGTGCCATTTTTGAAAGTAGTTCAGCAACGAAGGGCCAATCGTATCAACTCGGCAATCCCCGTCACAAGCCGGGGATTGCCGGAAAGAGCTGATTGACAAAATATGAAACAAAGATGTGTTCATATGATCATCTTTATTGAAAAGGGTAAACATACCATTCAATTGTGATATATAACCAATTTGCGTGTATCTAAATACATATTGCGTGCCTGTGTGCATTTTGAGTTATCCGCCGGAAATAAGGCGAATTACCCCAGGATTTCTGGTGTATTCATGTACTGCCTACGACGTATATCTACCGACTTGTTACGGGGATTGCCGAGTAGATACGATTGTTCACCAACGATGACATTCGGAACACCTCGGCCATTTCTTAAAATAACCTCGGAGGTAATGGAGAGCCATTTTTGAAAGTAGGTCAGCAACGAAGGGCCAATCATATCAACTCGGCAATCCCCGTCACAAGCCGGGGATTGCCGGAAAGAGCTGATTGACAAAATATGAAACAAAGATGTGTTCATATGAACATCTTTAATGAAAAGGGTAACAAAAAACATTCAATTGTGATATATAACTAATTCGTGTGTATTTAAATACATATTTAGTGCCTGTGTGCATTTTGCGTTATCCGCCGGAAATAAGGCAAATTACCCCAGGATTTCTGGTGTATTCATGTACTGCCTACGAGGTATATATAGCGACTTGTTACGGGGATTGCCGAGTAGATACGATTGCAACGACGAGTGATCAAAGAAGATCAAAGCGGATGAATATTGCGATGAAAAAAAGGGATGGATTGCATTGATAAACAAACGACTTTTTGTTGAGCCAAGAATAATAACCTTATTTGCGCATTTTGCGAAGGGGGAAATCGGACGATCACCGTTATAATTGAGAACAAAGTATTCAAACTGTTATCTTCTAATGAGCAGCTTTCTTCTTAATTGACAGATCCTTCCTTCTACAAAGTCATGCCATAATTTTGTTTGTTGTCTGCAGGTGATGTATGTGGCTGTAAACCCGTTACCCAAACTGGCGTAGAGACTTTTATATCCACGCAAAAATACCCACACTGATAAGCCTGGAATAAACAGGAACTACGTATCCGGAACATTTATCGTGCACTTGAGAAGTGTTTCCATATATTTCTGCCCCTATGTAATAACGAAAAAAATTGTAATCCTCGGTTTATGGGTATGTTTGTGAGATTCTGAACGGGTATCTTTTTGTGTTATATATACAGTAACTATTTTGGGCAGGTGTCTATGTTTTTCATTTGTGTTACATTTATAGATACTTAATGTGGCGTAAAATTGTTGGTTTTTTTCCAAGAAAGAAATGAAAAAGCGTTGATGTATATGGAAGAACACAGGTGTATATGGAAGAGGGAATATGTATATGGAAGAGGTTAGACATATATGGAAGAGGGTAGATGTATATAAAAGAGGGTAAGTGTATATGGAAGAGGGTAGACTGATATGGAAGAGGGTAGATGTTTATGGAAGAGGGTAGATGTATATGGAAGAGGGTAGATGTTTATGGAAGAGGGTAGACTTATATGGAAGAGGGTAGATGTATATGGAAGAGAGTAGATGTATATGGAAGAGGGTAGACATATATGGAAGAGGGTAGATGTATATAAAAGAGGGTAAGTGTATGTGGAAGAGGGTAGACTTATATGGAAGAGGGTAGATGTATATGGAAGAGGGTAGACTTATATGGAAGAGGGTAGATGTATATGGAAGAGGGTAGATTTATATGGAAGAGGGTAGACATATATGGAAGAGGGTAGACATATATGGAAGGGGGTAGATGTATATGGAAGAGGGTAGATGTATATGGAAGAGGGTAGACATATATGGAAGAGGGTAGATGTATATGGAAGAGGGTAGATGTTTATGGAAGAGGGTAGACATATATCGAAGAGGGTAGATGTATATGGAAGAGGGAAGACATATATGGGAGAGGGTAGATGTATGTAAAAGAGGGTAAGTGTATATGGAAGAACATAGGTGTATATGGAAGGGGGAAGATGTAAATGGAAGAGGGTAGACATAAATGGAAGAGGGTAGATGTATATGGAAGAGGGTAGATGTTTATGGAAGAGGGTAGACATATATCGAAGAGGGTAGATGTATATGGAAGAGGGAAGACATATATGGGAGAGGGTAGATGTATGTAAAAGAGGGTAAGTGTATATGGAAGAACATAGGTGTATATGGAAGGGGGAAGATGTAAATGGAAGAGGGTAGACATATATGGAAGAGGGTAGATGTATATGGAAGAGGGTAGATGTCTATGGAAGAGGGTAGATGTTTATGGAAGAGGGTATATGTATATGGAAGAGGGTAGATGTATATGGAAGAGGGTATATGTTTATGGAAGAGGGTATATGTTTATGGAAGAGGGTAGATGTTTATGGAAGAGGGTAGATGTATATGGAAGAGGGTAGATGTTTATGGAAGAGAGTAGATGTATATGGGAGAGGGTAGACATATATGAAAGAGGGTAGATGTATAAAAAAGAGGGTAAGTGTATATGGAAGAGGGTAGACTTATATGGAAGAGGGTAGACATATATGGAAGGGGGTAGATGTATATGGAAGGGGGTAGATGTATATGGAAGAGGGTAGACATATATGGAAGGGGGTAGATGTATATGGAAGAGGGTAGATGTATATGGAAGAGGGTAGACTTATATGGAAGAGGGTAGACATATATGAAAGAGGGTAGATGTATAAAAAAGAGGGTAAGTGTATATGGAAGAGGGTAGACTTATATGGAAGAGGGTAGACATACATGGAAGGGGGTAGATGTATATGGAAGAGGGTAGATGTATATGGAAGAGGGTAGATGTTTATGGAAGAGGGTAGACATATATCGAAGAGGGTAGATGTATATGGAAGAGGGTAGACATATATGGGAGAGGGTAGATGTATGTAAAAGAGGGTAAGTGTATATGGAAGAACATAGGTGTATATGGAAAGGGGAAGATGTAAATGGAAGAGGGTAGATGTAAATGGAAGAGGGTAGCCTTAAACTTGGTATCCGTAAGGGAGAATATATTAATTGATATATAACGGTTAACCACTTATAAGCAACTACATCGTGTATTCATTCTTCTTTTAATAATTTCTATCATTTATTTCAGGTTAATATATTCCAACACGAATGCAGCAGAAAAAAGAAACCCCTTTATAAATCTTTTTCACTAAGCAGTTAACTTTTCACATATACATTTTACATACGTTGTCCGAAAAAAAAGTATTTTTCATGGAAGTATCAAAGTGGGAGGAATTAAAGTAATGTAAATGATTAATTCATGAAACCAAGGCGAAATTTGTAATCCAGATAATCCAAATACTTGATTGGTTCGTATTTTGCCGACCCGTCCAAACAGCAAACAATGACGTTATCGTCGGGATCAACGAAGTACGCCACGGACTGCCTCGCTTTGGTTTTCCCATTTTCCGTTTCCGGTATTGGTACTCGGTGCCTGGTTGCTATGAGACGATCGGCCGTCCATCTCTGCATTGCGTCGCCGATGTTTACCAGCACGGTCCCTGGTATTGGGGTGGCGGGTACGAATCCCTTTTCCGGAATTTTCACCTCGAGTCCACCGACGTCATCCTGGAACAGGATGGTGAACGTGCCATAGTCCGAGTGCTCGCCAAGCCGGGTCTGACCGGGTTCAAGCACCGTATTTTCCCCAAGAGGTGGATAGAAAAGACTTCGGAGCGTGGTAGAGTTGTATGGATGTCCTATGCGCGTATGCTTTTCGTGAAAGCAGTTCCGATCTAAACCCAATCCAAGGGAGAGCACTTCGAGGAGTCGATCGCCTAGCAGTTTGCAGTTGTCGAACATGATCTGGTTCATCTCCTGAAACTCAGGCATAACAGAAGGCCACACGGGAGGGGCTTGGCCTAGGTAAGACATTGAAGGTGTAAATAAAGACTTACAAATTGTATTCAATACCTGTGTTACACAAAAGTATCGAACGTGGTAACAATCTCACTCTAGTGTAGTGGTAAAAAAGAATCTAACAATCAAGTTCCAAAATCTGCGACTTAACACATTTGTTACTTTGTAAGCGGGCAGGATAACTAACTCGTTAGAGCGTTTACACATTTTTCAATGGTCCAGAGGTCGAGTCCCGGTCTGATAACATGATTTTCTCACTTTGTTAACGTTGGTGCCAAATGCGAAACACCGTTATCCCTCAAATCGGAGTATACCAATGTCGCGTGTATTGGGTCCCTCTCGGAGTAAAGCCATCGTGGGTCACCCATCCAGGTCTTTACCACTTAGTACGTTGATTAACTTCGAGAGAAAAACAACCACTCTACCGAATCACCCATAAAAGCCGGCTTCCACAGAGAGACAAAAGAAGTAGTATTTATACATAAACCCTATTACTGTCACACCAACATCTTGCTGAATATCACCGTGATATATAAGCAAACGATATATTGACACAAGAACAACTGTAGAACATAAACAAAAGAAAAAAGTAGGATACCTGGCTGGAAGTTAAAGGTCAAATTTCCCGATAAACAAAATTTTCTTTAATTATGGTTTTTGAATTAGACTATGGTTTCGTTATGACGGAGGTAATGATTTTTTTCTCATACAGAAGCGAAAAATGTTGTTTTTGACTACTTTTATTCACCTTTATCGATTTTTGTGAATGACTTATCTCCCTTGTTGTGACGTCATTTGTGCTTCAAAGTCATATGAACTATCAGTCAGAAGAATCTAGTTCTCAGTAACGACGGTGTTTTTGCACAAATTTCGGACATTTTAAGTGTTGAATTGTGTTTTGGGAAACGTAAATTGGATATTGAATATGGTATTTTGACAGGTCTTCTGGTGTTTTTCTGCTTTTGGTCGCAGGGATGCGAGTTTCTCCTGTTTTCTGACGAACATAAAAGCTGCAAAAAGTTTCGATAAGTAAACTGGACCGTGTTTATTTTACAAATAAGCAAAAGATATATTCCCCAAACAAGAACAGTAGGCTGTGTTACTTTCACTTCGAAGACGGCAAGTTTACGCATTGTTAGGCGTTTCTAGAGAATTGATTGTATTGATCTTTAAATGATCGGACTCAATTCAAAGTAATTTATACAGGTGAAGACGCTTTAAATTCATTCTACTTATTGAGTAACCGTTTTATTTCCCTTATTTGAAACACACTGACAACATTCACTTTACCTTGATGTATTGGTTTCAAGACTGTCAATGCAAACCAGACAAAGCTAATCTCACTTTCAAACACCAATCAAGCGATAAAGCATACAATCATGTGTCAAGACATTGGTGTGACGCGCGAATGTGTACATTGTATTTCGGAATGACCCCAAATATCTATCAAAAGTCGTTGTTTTATTACCCAATGTACCAAGTTGCTAATGATAATTTAAGCCTGAAGTCCTTTTGTTACGCTGTTTCCCACATGATCTCAGGTAAAGGAAAATATTTTTCAAAATTAACGTTGTGGTGAACTGATGTTCGTGATTAAAACAATTCCTGACTGTTAGTTTGGGGTGTTTGAGCCTCGTGTAGTCTTGCTATAACTTTATATAGAATTTGCACTGTGTAAATGTAGATAAATTCAAGAAAAGGATATATCACGTTGATTACACCTTTTTTGAAAGTTAATTCCCTTGAATTACTAGTTTTGTTTGGAACAGATTAACTATGCTACATACTTAGTTAGAAATACTTAATTAGGCTGCTTTACGATTATATTACGTAAGAATTCAAAGGGTTGCAAGAATATGTTAATTTCATCCAACATCATAAGTTATTGTATTGCCATGTCGTTGGGTTTTAAACGCTTAAATGCATCTTGTTCTTATTTGCAAAACTTGTTTTATGTTTTAGCATAATCTTAAAAACGTTGCCATTGTACATAAATGAGACAAAATGAAAAATGTACGTTGATTGCTATGATAACAAACCGATTAAAAGAAGCAAGTTTCTTTTATCTGCCGTTGTCTTTGAATGAAAATTCAAAATGATGAATATTTGATATCCGCAAACTGTTTCTGAACTCATCAACGCAAATGATAATGGGTTCGATCTTAACTTAAGCGTCTGCTTTTCGGAATTACTTAAATCACACACCTCATTTTTTTGCCATTGGTAATATTGGTTTAAATGACGTACGTCACACTGAAATGCAGGTGTTCAAACATGATTATTACAAATTTATATTGATAATTGAGTAATAAGATCACTAAATATATAATTTACACATTTGAACATAATCTTTTTGTGTACAATTTAATTGATTATTGTCAGTTTACCTCACATACAAAGGGTCAATCAACAAACATCGGGCATTACAAGGATTAAGGGTCGTGATGAAAACTAACACCAATTTGCCACATTTGCACAGTATGTTTCAAGTCTCAAGTCCTTTATTGTTTAGGCGAAAGATAGCCTCTGGCGTTAATCTCTTAAATATCTCTGTTGTTAATTAACAGGTCTGACACGTTCTGCTATTCCAGACATGAAATAACAAGCGGCAAATCTCACACTTTCAATGCGCGGCAATTAAATTTATCTAAAAAATCCATTGTTAAGATATAACCAATTAAGACCAAACTCTCACAGGATGTTTGGATTGATAAGGTGTCAGGACATATTTATCTCTCAATGTGACTTACGTGCGATACTTCGTCGTTGTGATATTCAAAGAAGTGCACATGTTGTCTTTTCTATTAGAATAGTTTGACACTTCATTAAGTAAATGATAATCAGTATTCAACAAAACGGTATTAACTCTATGTTTTCAATAAAAATTTTCTAACATCAAAATCAAGTTTTGTCAAATTGATATTTAAATTCCCAAATCATAAAAAATAAATTCAAATATGTTTATTTAAGGTTGTTAGTAAAATAAACTATGACGATTTTTTTGTTTTAGCTGTTAATTATTAAACCTGTCCGAAAATTAAATGCTCAATATGTCAAGGCTACTTACACGAGAGAAAACGAGCATAAATGTAAAAGTGAATATGAAGAACAATTTTTAAGTCAAAACAGTGATCTAGAAAGACGACATCGGAATCAATTTCGAAATCATAGACCTCTTACTGGGGGTGGAGTTACTGGAAAGTTGCCGGATAATTTTAACAAATACTCTTGAATGTGCCAATGTTTAGTTTTGAAATTTGGATGTGTGGTGAAAATGTGAGTTAAAGGATAACCTTCGCATCACAAGTAAGTTGATGTGTGGTGAAAATGTGAGTTAAAGGATAACCTTCGTATCACAAGTAAGTTGGGTTATAATACGGTTTGTTTGTTTGCAATTTATGATCTTCTCCCGTTTCATTTCATGTATTGATAAGACAATGCAGGTCGAATTTGACAGTTAATAGTTATACGATGTACGGTTTTAAGACAATTCGTTTATTCAGATCTATGTCTTTGTTTACTACTCAATTAAAACTTTAATGCAAATACACGATCATTGACGAAAAAGTACGCGTAGTTTTTTTTTTTAACAAATATTAATAAAAATAGCTGTTTTCAGAAATATCGTCAAAATTTCAAGCCGATTCTTACATATGAAAACATTTACAAATCCTTTCAAATTTACGTGTTACGTCACTTACTTTTTTTTCAGAAGAATATTCTTATAATATGAAACATATTCAATAAAGAAAAGGCACTGTCAATCCAAACATTGACTTAAGGATTGCTATTTCGAGGAAAATCGTCCCAATTTCAAGCCGTTCCTTTCATATGAACGCATTGACATATCCTTGTAAATTCACGCGTTAAGTCACTAATTTATTTTTTCAAATGGATATTCTTATAATATGAAAAATATCCAGTATAGAAAATTCACTGTCAATCCAAACAATGACTTAAGAATCATTTATTTCAAGGAAAATCGTCCAAATTTCAAGCCGTTCCTTTCATATGAACAGGTTTACGCAATGACAAATCCATGCAAATTCACGGGTTAAGTTACTAATTTATCTTTTTTCAAATTGATATTCTTATAAAATGAATCCTATTCAATAAAGAAAATGCGTTGTCAATCCAAACAATGACTTTAGGATCGTTTATTTGAAGAAAAACACCAATTCTAACCAGCGATCGCTCTTCACGCCCTTTACATGGCGCATTCAGTGGATCACGAGTGACGTCACAGCAAAGGGAAGTAAGTCATACGAACTTTTATTAATCGGTGCGCTATGACGGTGATTTATGACGTAATGCGTTATGCTAAAATGTTGAAAATAATTTCAATGTGATTCTTTTACTTCATATTTTAATTTTATGAAATAAACCCAATCTGTACATATGACCTTTAAAGGACTCTTTCAACTCGCCAGGTGTATTTTCTGCGACAGATTCCTCCTCGGGTCCGATCCAGCCATGAAAACTCTCCACACTAGCTCTTTTATACGGCTGTTTCTGGTCGGGCGGGAGATTGAAGAATCGACGACAAACCGCAAGATGGCGCTCTATGACGTTCTCTGGTATCCCATGATTCGTCAGGTAACAGAACCCGACCTTCTCGAGCTCACAAACAACCTCCCTGGCCAATTTGTTCAGCGTGGCATCAGAAACAGTGGATCTATGGACGTTGATGTTGTAGTCCTGAATGTCGACGATTGGTATATACTGCGTCGCTATTGCCATTTCTCTAGTTTGCTAGGTATGTGCGCTTGAAACAACAGTGATCTGTTTATGTGTGAAAATTTAGATAACAACGCACGTCCATATGAGAAGATTAGTCTATTCCCTCATGTGGTATTTTATTACTTGGTAAAACTAATATAAAGCAACTGTTAGCGTCATTTATAAAACATTAATCATTTTGTCTTTACTGTGTTGGAAACCATTGAGCCAAACTGAGAAAAAGCCTATGTTAAGCGATATCTTAATTTGACCATATTAGCTTTTGAATCATTTTGTCACAGGTGGGTTTAAAAAAACTTAAATGTAAGGGTATATCAAATGGACGTAGACTAAGTAGATAACTTGATAAATATTTCAAGGACGTATACATGCCCTTTACGAATTATGCAGGGCCATGCAATGTATCAATAACGTAAACCAAGGAGTTTAGGCGATTATTACATATTTGACTAAGTAAGAAGGCTGCCTTATTGCCTCTTCCCAGACTATATTCGTCAGTCACTTTCGTCAAAGGAAACTGTCAAGTACAACTTAACCCTTTCCAAAACAACAAACTTTCGACTGTCCCAAATTGAAAGAGTTTGCAGACAACAATTCAACATGTGAGGAAATTGGAAAAATAATCTTCTGATAGAGCAGAAAACATTGTGGAGAAAGGAAAGTCGGACAGTCGAAAATTTGTTGTTTGGGAAAGGGTAAAAGGGCAAATGTGAATATAACTATCTACATGCGACAGTTTACGACGCAATTTCTTTCCTAAATTGAATTAGAAAGTACTGTGTCAAAATTTGGAACCGCTCATTCATAAATGTGCCTTATTTCTTCTGCTTCAAGTGCTTTACATCGAATTTCTCAAAGACAATGGGTTAGATGAACTACGGTTAGGAAGATAACAAGATAATGAATATGTTTCAACTGGGCTTAAACCCCTTTCCAAACAACACATTTTCGACTGTCTCAAATTGAAAGAGTTTGCAGACGACATTTCAAATTGTGATGAAATTGAAAAATAATCTTCTGATATGGCAGATAACATTATGGGAAAAGGAAAAATTGCTTGTTGCGAGCAATTTCTCCTTTTCCCACACTGTTTTTTTAATTCGTCTGCAACAAAGTGGTCAAATGCCGTTTTCGTTTGGGAAGGCATTAAACCGCTTACGATTTATGCAGACGTATTCAGTATACCCTAATGTATGCTTCAACGGGACTAACATTGTTGACAAATTATACAGACGTATGCAGTATGCATTTATGTATGCTCCAGTTGCAATTCCGTCAAGATTTCACAAAAGTACTTTGAGAAACATTAAACGACTTATATGGAAAACAATAGATGAATTGCAAACTAACACTTTTGAAACACAATCTCTTTTAAGATGAAACGATTCTTTAGAAAACAAGTAATTGCACCTATTGGTGATTTTCATTTATCATTCCATATTGTTGGAAAAGTCGTATGCAGCAGATCAAAAAGGTACCGTGTTTCATAGTAAAGGGTAAGACACATAATGGATATACTTATATTTACTTGTTTGGTTGGGGTTTAAAGCTGCTTGTTCAAAGATGTGAGCAAATTTGATAGGAAAAACTTCATTTCACTAAAACTGTTCAACAGCAGTTCTGCTGTCTGATACGCCCCGGTTATCATTGGCAACAAACTTGTTTGTGCCTAAGTTTTTAGAGGATGTATGCAATGAATAACTATGTGTTTTATTCCAACAGTGTTGCATGAGTTTTGAGATGTACCGCATAGAGACAGCACAATCTTAGAAACATTGATGCTTCCTGAATTTCATTCAACTGGATATCAGGCAGCATTGTCGGAACTGTTGCGTAACAACGAAATATCTTTTTGATTTCCAAATTTTCTCATCTGTGACCAGGCAATTGTCACATTGCTTTAAAAACGGACAAATCATATAAATGTGTAATGTGTAATTTGAGTAACTTCTTAAAAAGAAGACTTTAAGTAAGTCCTTCCAAAAAAGAAAATGGAAAAGTGAATGTCTATTATCAGTCAATGAAATTATGCATTCGCAGCAGAATTGTCTATCTGCTATACTTTTTTGGTAATTACCTCCCTTTTCAAAAACTTATGCAACGTTTTGTAAGGCTAGGATATAGCACAAAGTATATGGTAGATATAGTGCTGTTACTTAAGTGTTTATCTTCCCCTTCTCATAGCTATTGGTACCGCCGTCACTAACTTACTCATCCCATTGTTCACGTAGGGTTTCATCATTTTGTACTAATTCTATACTTATCATAGTCATGTACATGTAGTCATTTTGCATTACATTTCATGAACATCTATTTTATCTCGTTTTTATTATATCAATTCATACGTTTTCTACTTCTAAACTGAAACAGCTGTACACTCCCGCAGGATCTGACAACTGAACCTGTTACAAATTAATGGAAGACATTAATGATATTACAAACAAATGTATCTACAAATAAATGTTAGGGACAGAAAGAAATATTAACGAAAAGATAGGAGTAACCTTTAATATTCACCAAGGAGAATATCATTTATTGACAAATAAAAATGAAAACACTCTTAAACAACTACTGCGTTTTGCCAATAATTTCTTTTCACACGAATGCAACTGGAAAAATTATTTTCTAATAATGTGTTCCAGAGAATATGAAGATTTTTTTTCACTGAGTAATTAGTTGTCTCATACATCTATGCTGCAATTGATAACTTTCTCCTGCATTCTGTTCAGCGGTTTACGTCATCAGTAACGACAGACAGTGTAAATTCTTTATTTAGTATTACAAAGAATATGGAGGTACCTGTCAATATTATGTTTAATTTGTTTGATGCATTTGTTTCATCAATTTTAGGATACAATTGTGAAGCATGGGCCTTCATTAAAGCCGAAAATATTGAACGTGTACATAGAACATTTTGTAAATGGCTCTTAATGTCAAAATGTCAACGAATACACTATCTTTGTACTCTGAATTAGGGAGATTCCCTCTTATTGTAAACAGACACATTCGCATTGTTAAGTATTGGCTTAAACTAAACAGCTCTAAATCTTCAAATTGTATTCTATCTGCAATAATTGAACACCATCGTCGTCAAATTGAAATTAACAGCAATGTCAACAACTGGACGAATAAGGTTAAACATTTACTGAACTCTTCAGGCTTCACAGAAATTTGGCTATTCCCAGAATCAGTGGCATTAAATGCATTTATTCCAGTATTTACAAATAGACTTCGAGATTTGTATATAAACGAATGTCAAAATGGAATCCAGCAGTATTCTTCCTTACGTCTTTACAAAGTATTAAAGTCAAACTTTTCTAGAGCAGAGTACCTAGATCTGATAGGGAAAAGGTCACTAAGAAATATGATAGCAAAAATTAGATTATCTTCACATAACTTATCTATAGAAAGTGGTAGACATAGGGGAATAAACTTGAATAATAGAATATGTGAACTTTGTCAAACAACTGATATTGAGGACGAATATCACTTCATTTTAATTTGCCCTTATTTTAAAAGATTAAGATTGCATTATATTGAAAAATGTTTCATTGAACGACCAAATATGCAAAAATTTATTTGTCTGCTTAATTCTCAACAGCAAAATACTGACAAACCTTGCACTGTTTTGTAAAAATGCCTTACAAAGTAGAAATCAGTTTATGTCAAGAAATGATAACTAGATATGTTTTAGGATTGTTGAAAACGTTTTTAACACTCTCATACACAACTTTGTAGAATGAAAACCATCATTGATGTCTCTAGTCAATACTTAATCTTAGTTAAATTTTCAGTTTAGCAAGGCATCGATGGCTATTTATACACTTTGTCATTATGATCTCTGATAAAAGTAAATTAGAACTTTTGTTTTCTTATTTCAGAGCAATGCTTTTTGTTAAATCGAATTATATATATGAAATGACACTATTTTCATTGTTATGTAGTTAATTGTATTTTAAGAACAATGAGCTAATATGCTTAAGTTCTAATAAAACATGTTCTGTTCTGTTCTGTTCTGTAAAGCGCACATGTCGAACACAATACTGTCTTCTGCATTTAATTGTATTCTCGGGAAAAACAAAAATGTAAATGTCAAAATAGAAAGATATTAAAATAATGTAAATGATTAACCATTTCCCAAACAACAAATTTTCGACTGTCCCAAATTGAAAGAGTTTGCAGACGACATTTGAAAATGTGATAAAATTGGGAAGTTATCTTCTGATAAAGCACAAAACATTGTGGGAAACGGAGAAATTGCTCGTCAAGAGCAATTTCTCCTTTTTTCACAATGTTTTCCGGAGTTGTCTGCAACAAAGTGGTTAAATGTCGTCATTGTTTGGTAATGGGTTAATTCATGATACCAAGGCGAAATTTGTAATCCAGATACTCCAACAACTTTATTGTGTCGTATTTTGTCGACCCGTCCAAACAGCAAACAATGGCGTCATCGTCGGGAAAAACGAAGTACGCCACTCTTGAGCTAAACTCCGCGGAGGAATACCTCCCTTTGTTGCAATACAGTACAGTACCATTGCCTCCATAGAAATCACGTGACGACTGATACAGTCATGTGACCCAAACAATGTAGTGAAGACACTAAAGAAATGGGTTCTTTATGATAGAATTCAACATGTCATGCTTTGAAATTGAATGACGAATCAAATTCATGCATTACACTGACGATTTCGTCAGTCATGACTTTGTAATTTGTTTTCAAAATGTGTATTATAGAATCTACCTTGAGACGATTTTTTATGTAACAAAAATACACTGTTGATGTCCGTTACTCTGAGAGCATGACCCTGTGTCATTTATTGCTTCATTATATCGAATAAACCCTTCCTGGATTGGCTGTCACGGCACCTTGTTCCGAACAAACAAGGAAAAAATAAGGATACGAACTTGTTTGATTTCGATTTTAGCAACTTCTGTCAGTTTTTACATATCAATATATTTTGCCATTACCTTTTTGTAATGATTGGGCCGAAGAAGTCCAACTTCTAAAATTGAAAAAAAAAAAAAGATGGCTTATTCTGTAGTTGTCGCCTTTCTCGATTTGTATTTGACGACAAGACAACGTGACAATTATAGATAAACAATGCTGCACCTAAGATTTGATAAAAAGGAAAGGGGGATAGAGAACATGTGCAGAGGCCGTTTCGTAGCAGAAGTGGCTTTCTGCTTTATTGTTTTTGCGACAAGTTATAGTAAGAGAAATACAATGCATTTTCAACAAATTCATCAGAATACTTTTAGATTGCTTCTTAATTTTAATTTTTAACACAAGCCTCGGTAGCCAAGTCGACAGTGCTGTGACCAATGAAGCCTGGGTCCCAAGCAGCAGACGACACGTTAAAGGATAGCAAGAGAAAAACGATACATTCTCAAACAGATTAATCAGAATGAATTAAGACTTCTTCTTAATGTTCAATGTATACACACAAGCCCCTTAAGCAGAGTCGATAGCGCCAGGGCCTTCACGTCACGGTCCGAGGTTCGATTCCCATCACGGGCCATCCTTTTTATCTTTTTCAAATCTGTACCTGTGTTGTTTTACTCATTCTTTTTTAGCTTAAACCGCTAAGTTAAGCTTCGCTTTAATAAATCATAAGACGAATAACGATTTCCAGTCAACATCCAACTTGAACGCGACAGTTAAGATGTATCTTTATTGTTGGAAGAGTCATGGCGTCAGTCAAACTCTTGATTCTTCTTCCTAATTGAAATTGTGCAGGCAACACCGCTTCTCTTGCTGGTATATCTAAAGAAACACGAACGGAATATATTAGCAGGTAGTACTCATAATGGCTTCAGTTATTTAGCATTCTGAGTATCATATAAATGCAGTTACGCATGCATTTATACATACACGATAGACAATCAGGAGGTATATCCATTTGACGTCAAACAGGATATCTTTTGATAAAAAGAGGCACTCCTACCCGTGAAAGGGCATTGTCTCCTTGTATAGCATTGAACCACTCGTGTTTCTGCTACGCTTGAACAAGACAGACTGTATACAAAAGAAAGAAATATCTACCTCTGAACCATTTGGTCTAGTAATAGTAAAAGTAGTAGTAGTAAGTAATGGTCTACGTCCGTCTAGGAAGACGATGAGTTGCGCCCTGTCGAGGTTCTGCAATGTCTGCAATGGCTGTAAAGGCCAATTCTTGAGTGGCAGTCCTTTCTACAATCACTACAAATGAAGATAGTACAGTCCTGGTTGACTGCTGCGAAGCGTTTCTCTCTTTTCTGGTCATGCTGTCTGCAACGACGTTCTTCTGCCTCCTTCACCCCACTGCGGACAGCGAGCCTCCATGAAGAACGTTTGCTTGCGGTTTCCTCCCATGTATCCGTATTGATGCATACTGTATGAAGGTCTTTTTTGCAGGAGTCCTTGAATCTAAGGTGAGGGCGGCCTTGTTGACGGGATCCGAGCTCTAACTGTCCATACAAAAGGTCCTTGGGTAGGCGACCTTCCTCCATACGTCTTACGTGCCCGAGCCAGCGTAGGCGTCGCTGAGAAAGCATTGCAAATATTGAAGAAGTCTTTGCCCTGCTAACCACGTCAGAGTTGGTGAAATTGTCTTTCCAAGTAAGACCCAGACTCTTCCTCAAACACCGCATGTGGTACACATTCAACCTTGTCTTTTGTCTTGCATATGTGGCCCAGGACTCGCTTCCATACAATAGTGTGCTGAGGACACATGCTTTGTAGACCGCAAGTTTGGTGTTTAATGTAAAGTTCCTGTTTTCCCACACCCTCTTTGACAGTTTTGACATGACAACAGCAGCTTTTCCGATGCGAGCTGTGATTTCAGAATCCAGTGAGACATTATCTTACATGAGAGACCCCAGATACTTAAACTTATTCACAACTGCAAGTGTAGTGCCGTTTATTGATATGGAAGGCGGGGTAGTAACGTCTTGGCCCATGACCTCTGTATTTTTTATGTAGATTGTGAGGCGGAAATCATCACATGCTTTGGATCAACCGATGGAGACCACCTTCAGTGTGGCTTGCAAGAGCGGCATCATCAGCAAAAAGCATATCTCCTAGGAGGACGCGGGTTACTTTGGTTTTTGCACGGAGGAGGGCAAGGTTGAACAACTTGCCATCATGCCGAGTATGCAGGTAGACACCATCTTTGGAGGACTTGAACGCGTAAGACAAGACAAGTGATAAAAAGATTCCAAAGAGTGTAGGGGCGAGCACACCGCCTTGCTTCACACCGCTGCGAATGGGAAAAGCCTCCGACATGTCTCCATCAAAACATACTGTACTTTTCATATCTGTGTGGAATGATTTTGTTATACTGAGCAGTTTTGGTGGACAACCAATTCTTTGAAGAAGCTTGAACAATCCATCACGACTAACAAGGTCGAACGCCTTAGTTAAGTCAACGAATGCAAGGTACAAAGGTTGTCGCTGCTCTCTGCATTTTTCTTGGAGCTGTCTCACAGAGAAGATCATGTCGATTGTAGACCTCTCAGATCGGAAGCCGCATTGTGACTCTGGGTAGACTCGCTCTGCCAGCGTCTGGAATCGCGTTATAACAACTCTTGCAAAGACTTTACCTACAATGCTTAACAGAGAGATTACACGGTAGTTATTGCAGTCGCTACGGTCACCTTTGTTCTTGAAAAGCGTCACTATCTTTGCGTCGCATGTCTTGTGGAACTTGTCCTTCCCTCCAGCATAGTTGCAGGAGCTCATGTAGATGTGGGATTAGAGCTGACTTCCCTTGTTTGAGAATCTCTGGAGGAACGGCATCATTTCCTGGAGCTTTGCCACACTTTAATGTATTGATACTCTCCAGCTCTGCAGCTGTAGGTTCGGCATCAAGCTCCTGTAGAACAAACGCATCAATTGCAGATTTGTGAATGTTGACACTCAGATATGCCCATCTAACCTCAGCAGATTCACCGGCCGCTAGTGGTGGTATTGCTTCTATGGAGGTTTGAAAGTTGCTGGCTCTTTCCTCATCTCCAGAAGCTCAATAAATAGACTACAATGTTTCGGAAACATTGTCTAAGAGAAGTAACTCAATGTAAATCACTTAATTCTATGTATGAGTTATTTCCCTTTTATAGAATTTTATTTAACTAATCCGGTGTTTGTAATGATTGCTGCTAACTCCTGTTTTGTCCCATTCAATTCGGTGATTTTTTACAATTCTTTATTTACATTCAGAACGATGGCCGATGGAGACAGAAGTTTAGACGAAATGGCCTCGGATAACATTATGATGAAGAAATACTTGGCCCTGCGGAATAAATGCGAACAATTACAACAAGTAACATTTTATGGCCATAATTCAAAACTTATTTCTTCTTTTCTTAGTAGCATTAAGCCGACAACGATCGAATGCGCGCAAACGCCCCCATAATTATTCGTCCTTAGACAGTGTCTATATCCTCCATCAATTCGTTCCCTGTTATTCTCTCTCTCTCTGTCTCTCTTTTCTCTCATGTTCTATTTTCTATGTTTCCCCAGATTTCGCTAACGCTCCCCCTTCTTTCTCTCGCATTATATAATCCTCTCTCTTTATTTCACAAACTCGTATGCATCTTTGGGTTTCTCTCATCTTTTATTGCAGGTAAAGCCTTAATCAATTGGATTTATTATACATCGATTGTGAAACAAGTTTATACACTTTAGATTAATCACTGTTGTGATTCTGCTGGATATATAATCTTGCGCTGAATGTGGATTAATGAAAGTTCGCAAGGCAGATGATGAACCCTGCTACTCATTGGATTTGAACTTACAACACTTGTGTCTAAAAGCTGACGCTCAACCCATGGGCCACTGTCTTTATTAATCAATGTATGTTTCAAAATGTTTTTAACACGAATAAACCAGGTTCATTGGAAAGCTGGACAGCTAGCACACTGTACAAGTTTATTTTATTTGAAGCTCTTAAACAGCAACGCAAATCATTTACTTGTCTGTTTATTTTGTTTAACACAGGGTAATGAGAAGATTGTCAATAGACTTCAGCATGTAAAGAAGTTAGTAAAGCGATACAAAAGAGAAAGAAGGTAAGATGAAGTTAGGATCTTAGAAGATTAAAAAAGAAGTGATTGCCTCTGTAGAATGGTATTAAAGAGTCTTAAAAAGGCTCTAAGTTTTAAATATGGTATTTAATGAATTACAAAATATTCAGTGCAAGACAATTTCAGGTTTTTCACAAAAGTATTAGTAAGGGTCTTGCTTAGTTGCCATGGTCTTGTATTGAAGCTTTGCAGGGTTAATTTTCTTAAGTTGGGAAGAAGCCTAGGCCTGTTAACTTTCCATGAAATCAAATCGAAACAACGATGTGCCTACGCACAGATAAAAAAGCTGGTGTGACTCTGAATTTTTGAAAATGCATTACTTGGAGAAAAAAAAAGTCCAGAAAAGGTACCTTTTATGGGCCCTTGCAATGTAATGTTAAAAAGCCCTGCATTGTTATCCTTTATTATTTATTCTTTATCATAAACACATCAGTTTTTCTTTGAACCCCATATCATGAGGCAATTCTATTCATTTATTTATTTTCAGATTTCTGCAGAACAGATTGGATTCCTACAATGATAATTACAAAGAGGCACAAGTTCCAGTAATGTGGGAGGTAAGATAGCATAGTATTGGATTCTGTGTATGTTCTGTGCAGTGTACATACTGTTATTTTGAAGGTTTTGTGCAACTTCATAAAACATGAAGTTTGGCCTTAATTTCCTTGCTTAGAATTGTCATTAGTTGAAGAGTGGATGAGATAAAGTTTGAAACATTGCAATAACACAAGGGGTTCCATGTGATAGATATTTTAATTTAGAACAAATATTTGATAAGCCAAGGTTTAAGTGTAAAAAGTATAATCTCTATGAATGTCTATATGTATTCTTTGCTTTAACCCATTTCATTATATGATATTGAACAACTGTTCCAAACTGAAAGCAACAGCATGTAATACTCAAAAGGAATACTAACAGCTTTTCTTCTTGATATTTAAGACTAACCATCGTAATGACAGGAGTAATCATTTTTAAAGAATTGTTTCTCATTTTGGTTTCCTGGATTCATGCAGCCTTCAATAAGGAATTAAGTTGACTATTAATTATTAGTTCAACTCAATACCAAACATTGATGACATTTGACCACTTTGTTGCAGTTGACTCTGGAAAACATTGTGGGAAAAGGAGAATTTGCTCTTAATGAGCAGTTTTTCCTTTTCCCACAATGTTTTCTGTCCTATCAGAAGAGTACCTTTAATTTCAAGCACAGTTTATAATGTCTGAAAACCCTTTCAATTTGGGACAGTCACAAGTCTAGATAATGCTACTACTTTTAACCCATTCCAGGAGGATCAAATGTACAACATGTTCAGACCATCCTCCTCGTCTCCTCCCCTCCAAGATCTGGCCACGCCATCCCGCCTCGTGACTCCTCCCATCTCCGCAGCCACACCCTCTACACAGAAATCTAAATCAGCCAAGAAAATCAAGACCCTCTTGAAGACTCAGGATCAGCAAAAAGCCCCTGTCACTCCAGCATTACAGACGCTGCAGCCATTTTTACAAGGGCTCGAGAAGGATCAAACTAACTTGGATGCCATGTTGTTTGGAGGGAAGCAGGACTTTGATATTTATAAAAAAACACCAATCAAACAAGAGGGTACTGAGGCGAAGGGAAGTCCTGCGAAAACAAGCCCATTTCTCATGTTTTGTGACCAGTATAGGGAATTTGTGCAAAATGAATTTTTGAGGGCAAGTAATTTTAGGAGAGTAATTATTGTTCTACCTATCTCTTTACTTCTCTTATTCTGGATTATTATCAACCATTTATATATCTTTTCTGGGCAATGTTACCAAATAGTAGGGTTTGCCTAATATATTTTTAAATACTAGATACTCAATTATTTCTATCTGGACAGCATATATAGAACCTAAAACAAGCATCTGTGAATGAAATATACCATACTGTATTAATCAGTTGCTTTAACAAGACAATTGAAATGCCCTTTATCTCAAAAGTATTTTTTGTGATTAATCCAAATTTAAAGAATCAACAGACTCCAATCATAAATTGTTAAGAAGTATTTTCTTCTTTGTGAGAAAAAGATATCACAATGAGACAAATGAGAACATTTTATAACAATACTTTCCAGGGCTTTTTTTTTCAAAATATATAACCGATACCCACAATTTTCTCTAAAATAATGCAGTTTTCCCCTAAATATGACTTCACCTTGGGTTTTTCTTTCCCCTTTAGCAAAATTATTTTTCCCCTAATTACCCAATTTTAAAGTAAAAAAAAAGGGTATCAAATATTTTCCCCTCAGAGTGAAAATAAGGCCTGCTTTCATATCTGACTTAATAAGGTGTGGTATATATATTTAATATTCCATCATTTATTGCAGGAAAAAAATGAGATTATTTCAAAAGATGAGTTGACAAAAAGGCTGGCCCTTAAATGGAATACTTTTTCACCAGAGGATAAAAGGGTAAGCGTTGTTTTCAGATTATTTTCACATTTGTATCTTGTAGGGAAATATTCCGCACCCCCCCTACATGATTGTTAAGAAAAGATGTATTTGAACTCAGGGGTCCCATGTACCAGCCCCATCGGTACCCCTGGTTCTGTAGAAGTTTCCTATGGCAAGACTTTCCACAGTCCTAGCCTTTTTCTGGTGAATGCAGGAAAGTTGTAACATAACTGAGAAAAATGTTGACACAGCGTTTAATCCCATACAAACAAATGAGAAGGACAGTAGAGAGCCAATTGATTGGTGTAAAACTCGGGAATAATTGTTGGAATAAGAACACTAATTACTGAGTTTACAGTTTTACTTACACTTTATACAAGTCTTACATAAAGCTATCTTCATCTGTAGATTTCTATACCACCTTCCCTATGTGTTGAACATCGGTCAAAAGTTATGCTGTGTCAAAGATAAGTTAAATTTCAATAGTTTACTCACAGTTCTTCTTTTCTATTTATAGATAAATCACAATTTTTTAATGGTTTTGATGAAAATGATTCATCTTTATTAACTTGTATTTAAAGTGTTTTCAACAGTTGGCACTAGAAAATCTTGTGACATAAGGAGAATCTGGATTAAGTAAGTTAATGGTATGAACATGCTTGTGATATGAAAAGGACAGTTTTACCTTTATACCTGTTACTTATCAAATTGGTTATCCAGTGACTCTACTTAATTGGCCTGGTGTATCTCTATTCAGTTTTAGGCCTTGACTGGTTCCTTTTTTTTTACCCATAATTCTTTTTGATAGTCTGCATTAGTTGATGATAACCAGGCTATATTCCAGGTATACCATGACATGTATGAAATACAGAACAGACAGAACACAGAGGAACAGGACGATGATACGGTAGAATCTCTAGACTCAGAATCCACACTCGCAGCCATACATATGGAGTCAGACGCGGCAGTCTCATCATTATTATCAAACCAGGAACAGGCTTTATGAACAACAACCAGGATATTTGTGATAAATTGATAGCTGTATAGATAGATGCTTTTGTAATAAATCTACAGAATGAAGATCTGAAATTAACGTTTTCTTTTTATTGTGTGAATTGTTATATAGTAATATATTTATAGTAAAGTACTGTAGTAAATTTTTACTTCTGGAAATTATGCTGCAGATGTCTCCAGAAACTCTGACGATAGGATGGATTGATCCTAACAACAAATTGATCCCAACGACCAATTTATTCTTCAATGTCACAATGGTTTTGATCTTATATCAAGTTTTATTATATATATTTTCTATATATAGTTTTGTTTTTGCATGCTATTTTTACGTCCATTGTTGCTTTCACAATGTACCAATCACATTCAATATTGGGGGGAACAGATTAATAAAATGAGATCAGGCAAGTGGACAAGATTAGAGCCCAACACTATCACCCTGTGCCTATTCATCAGTCGACACCATTAATCTATCCCAACCATGTGTAGGCAGGCGTGTACCAGACATTTTCCTTTAAATCAACAACAAAAGGAAAATTTCCTTATGAAGATAAAGCTTCCCTGTTATGAATATTTTCAAATCTTGTCCGACTTTTCTAGCCTATTCTTATTCGCTTAGTACTGTAAGTAGTTTGTTTGACTTACAATACAGGTCTGGATTTTGGACTTGACTATATGAAAGTGAAAGTGACCTGATTTACCCGTGTTTCATGGCTGGGTTCATCTGAGAAAGCAGTCTGGGGCTTGGAAAGAATACTGTGCATGAGGAAATACGAGGAGCATGAATAGGCGCATGAACATCTGTGATATGAACAACTGCTGTTGAAAACTAAACCCAAATTATATGTTATGTTGAAGTAATAGTGAATTAGTTGCTCAAGGTTTATTCCATTTTTAATTGAATTCTTGGACATGTGATTCACATGTCTTGTGAAGACAACTTGGTGACTACACAGGGGTTTATAATTATCCAGGCGTCAGTACTATGTAATAGACTATAGTATATTACATAGTACTGACCCCAGGATAACTATATACCCCTATGGGTGACTATACAGAAATCTACTCAGATAAAAATGTATGGATAGGGTTGTGTGTGCCCATTATAGAGAATATGAGACCTTCATAGATAAAAGAGAATAAATGTACTTCATAAATATTTCATGGTAATATTATCACAGACACAAATGCTTCTGAAAATATTTACACTCAACACATATCTGTACACAAGATACATATGCAATACATCACTGTCAATTTATAAACAGTTTAGTCTTCCATTCAATAACAGATGATAAAGGAAAAAGGGATATGTCAAAAGGAACCAAAAGGACCTATACATATACTTGTATTTGGCTTTGAGTAGAATAAAGGCATCTCAAATATATTTTTTTTTTCAAATGATGAAAACCTTAAACAATATAATTTATTTTTTTATAACATGTGCTTATTGGTAACACAGAAGACACATGAGAATTTATTCCTTGAATAAAATCCTTCTTTTGTCACATTACTTTGATTATTTTATTGTCAAAAAACATGAACAAGTGTTTGTGGCATTGTGTGTCTGACATATGCTTGAAGATAAGATTTTTGCATTTTACGTCTGTAATGCATTGACAGCTTGCATCAATCAAGTTATGCTGATATATGTCAGGTCATGTAAATGCTTCTGTTAACATTCAACACTACTTTGTGCAATAATCTTAAATACTTGAAATAATCCTCTCACATTCGAAATAATATTGCTTTTCATGTAATGCACTCACATTTTTAGATACGAATAGGAGGGATTTTTCTGTTTTTCTACAAGTAAGGTAACTAATGTTTACTGTGAAAGGAAACCACATTGTTAGAACATGTAACAGCAAAATTGGTGTACTTATATCTTAGTCTCATTTATTGGTCATTATGGTTTGAGGTTAAGAGTTAAAATAATTGAACTCTGTTGCAGATGATTTTCACCAACCTCCCGGAGAGAAAATTGAAAACATTGTGTCAAAAGGAGAACTTGTTGATTCTGAAAAAAAAACAACCTCCACTTGTCTACATGATTTTAAAAAGGTTTACCATGAGACAGGTAATTAATCTGTCCAGATAAAGAAAGTCCAGTTCTTATCCCTTTTACTTGTCTATTCATATTTAAAGGATTATAATTACCGGTAGTTCTTAAACTCATCCTTTTGTCTTATTTTGATCATTTAAATTATCAATTAAGAACCATTCCTTGTTATGTAGACATGCCTACACAAATTCCTTGTCACAAGGAAATGGTCAGAGGTTCAAAAAAAAGAAAATCAGACACTTTCAAGTTTTTTTCAACAATGATTGTTTTATATCCTTTCCACATACGTAAAAAAAACTTAATTCTATCAAATTTTTTTCCAATTGCTATTTTTCAAAAGATCCAATAAAGATGAGATAAATGACCAAATTTGTTAATAATAATCCGAGTCTAGTTTGAGATGTAGATCATTCTGTGCCTCTCAATGGCTTCAATGTCTCGTTCTAATTGTTTCATCTCCGCCTCCATTCTCTCTTTCCTGTTCTTTTTAGGTGCCGTGTCTGTGACCACTGATAAGCCTTGATATTGATCGTGAATCTCTTCCCAGTTCTTCTTCAGACCATCCAGGATTCCCTGGCGCTCTGACTCGGAGAGCTGCTGCATGGCGCCACGTCGGAAATGCTCGGCTACGTATGCATTGTACTCCTCCTGTGCCCTCTTCATTTCTTCCTGTCTTCTTGTCAAATATTTGGGTGTCTCTCCATACTCCTACAATATACACACATGCATTGAAAAATGGTGTGTTGAAGCTTTTAACTTGCAAAAAAATTGTTTCAATTCATATTCAAAATTAGCTGAAAGTGATATGTCATTTTATCATCAAAGTACATAAATCGCTAAAAAATATGACAATCTATGAAGAACTGTTTCAGTTCATGTGCAAGAGTTGACGGTCACACAGGAGAATGTGTGCATACAATTGATTTTGCCACCTTTCACAATTTGTATGTATCATCAGTATATTGGGGCATTTCTTGCTATGAGATAAAACATAAATACATACATGTGAATGAATTGCAGATAACAGGAAGGTTATTTTGTTTACTTTTTAACATTGTATTTATTTCCAATATCTCCGTGAGGCAATACTTATGAAAGCTTACAAAAAGCTTGTCAAATAGGCATTGAAGTACTTCATACAAAAGATAGGATCCCCTTTCCTTATATGCACCTTTGTTTGCTGCACAATAACGTAAAAAAGAGTTGTACTGTTTCCATAGACAATGCAAAACTGTTTAGTGAAATTATTGGTCTTATTAGTTATAACCCATTATGGCATACCTTGAGTTAAACCCTTTCCAAAACAATAAATTTGGACTGCTCCAAATTGAAAGAGTTTGCATTTCAAAATGTGATGAAATTGGAAAATAATCTTCTGATAGACCAGAAAACATTGTGGGAAAAGGAAAAATTGCTCGTCATGAGCAATTTCTCCTTTTCCTCAATGTTTTCTAAAGTCGTCTGCAAAAAAGTGGTCAAGTGTCGTTATTGTTTCGGAAAGGGTTAATATAGTAAATCTGAATTACTGTTGACAGATGGTAAGACCCCTAAAAAGATATGGAAAAGTCGGCATCGAGAAACAATAAAGTTATTAGCTTCTCACCATACTAAAGTTGTTGCTGCCCATAAAGTTGTCTATTTGATCAAAAGTTTGGCACAAATCTAACAGGTTTCAGCAACAAATAAATGATTTTGATAAAAGATTGAGTCAATAAGCGCTGGTGTCAAATTACCTTTTTGTGCAGGAAAACTGGCTCCAATCCAGAGGGTTCGAGGTAATTCTTGTCTCCTTTTCTTGTGTCAACATAGATCTTTTCTGGTTTCTTTGGAACCTGGGTGATGCTCTGGACAGCATTTGTTGTAAGGAAATTCTTTGTTGTCTTGAGGCCCATCAATGGCTGTTCATCTTTTTGTGGAACATTGGGCTTCTTTCTTTCTTCATCCACATAGTGGAACTCAGATTCTGCAAAAGACGTACAGACAAAAGTGCTAAAAAGTGTTTATGTTTGGAACTCTATCCAATCAAACTCATTTCTAAAAAATCATTATCATATTTAGAGCTCAGCACTAAACTATGACAAAGCCCTCACTTTTGTCGAGTACTTTCCTAAGTCTTGCATGTTATTTCAATATAATTGCAACCATTTAATACACATAATTTAATACACATATCCATTAGTCTGGTAAAGTCTGTATTTCATTCGCATAGTCTGACATAAGTACAAGACTTAAAATGACTGAACCTGTCACAAAATGACAGTTGCTCATAATGAAACTATTCAAATGAATACATTGAGATTCGATTGCTTTGTCAAAACTTTTCATAATCTAACTTTATATTTACATTCAAAAATCATTTGTCAATACAAAAAATAATATCTTAAATGATTCAAAAACATTGACAATAAAGGATTTCCAACCAGTGACTGCAAAGTTTTGTAGAGACTTATGTTATGAAAGTTAGATTCGACCAATACTAGTCACTTGTTATATTACTGCAGGCAAAGTCTATAACCCTTGGAATTCTCTAAGAATAAATGTTTGTGTTGTCTGCTTTCATAAACCTTAAACATCTGCTCAATTTTGATGAGGGAAGATACTCAAAGTAGCCAACAGGTTAGATCACAGGCCGGTTGCCAATCAACTTGGCAGCTGCCCTGGATCCAAACTGTTGGCATAAGCATGAAGTTGGTTCCAGAACTATAAGTGTGAATTCTTTAGTATGCCTGCTAGTTTATGCTTTCACTTATACTTACTCGGAGGAAGCTGTGGCTCTTTAGAATGTTTTTTCAAGTAGTTTTCTGTTGTGGGTACGGGGACTTTAGCCTGGCCCATGGTTTTGTATTCTCCCTTATTGGAGCCATATTCTTTTTTAACCTCTTGTCGAAATTTGGATGTATACCTGAAAATAAAAAATAAAAAAATCTAAACAGGTATGTACTGATTGGCTAAGTGTACAGTTATCATGAATATAAACTTGCCTAGATCTAGAATATACAGGGCTTATTTCACTATATTATAGATACCTGTGTCATGTGCTTTTTCTAAAATCATGCAGGTTTCCCCTAAAATGAGTTTACTTCAGATTTCTTTTCCCTTTGCCAAATCCAGCATGATTTTTTACCCTCATTACCCAAATTTACTATATAAAAAAAGGCTATTCATTTTTTTTTGCTCTCAGATTGATAAAAAAAAGGCCTGGTATATAAATGTACCCTCAATTCTGACATTCATGAAATTGTAAATAAATTATGTTTTCTTTTAATTTACAGTAATGAACTTAGAAATACATTGTGTTTTCTTTTAATATTCATTTAGTCACATTGACTTAAAAGTGCTCATACTTTTTTATATGATGTTTGTACCCATGTCATTTACTACAATGTTTTAGAAGAGGGTTTATAGTAAGGGGCTTGTTACACAGTATCAACACAGTTCTGATACTTTTCAAAATACAGATGGATGTTTAAAAGGTATGACATTATTTTTCATAGGTGTGTATAAAGTAAAATATATTTAATTAGGTGAATATGTATTTAGTCATCGCCATCGTTATATCTTTCCATTTCTTTTTATTATGTGCTGACAGGGCTATGGTACCAATTAACTCGATAGGTTGAGCTGCAACCTAATTTCAAGTTGGTTGTTGGTTTGATTACCACATATCTCAATAATGATCTTTGAATGAAGCTTTTTTCAACATTTGGACATTAATCATGCTTCGGCTTCAGTCAAAATAACAATAGCCTTCAAGACCAGAAATCTGGACTACCCACACCTGATGCACATCTTCTTCACATGTTTATTCACTTGCATTATCAATACCTGAAATATAGTCTTCGAAATTTATGCAAATTGATTATTTCATAAAAAGAAAACTCTTGACTCTGTAATAATAAACAGTAATAAACAGTTTGCTTGGTAACTACCAATGACTGGAAGGAGAGACTTGTACAGAACGTTATAAAAGGGCACAGGTATGGCGTTTCCCCCCCCCCCCCGAGTTGTTTGTATACTTTACAATTAATCGAATGTCATATACATTTTTTGTAATGGGTGTATTTCTCTATCCATTGTTACCAAATCTATCTACGGACGTAAGGACAACTCTGTGATAACCTGACATTGTCTCTGAACAAGCTCAACCGATTTTGACATAGTGCAGAAACGTTAAATGAGAATTACCTTGGAGGTTTCTTTTCTTCAACAACTTGTTGGGGTATCAAGTTGTAAATACTTCCAACTTCCATCATTTTGTCTTCTTCTTATGTTTAGATTTAATTGGGAAAAATGATTCGACCACCCACTCCACACACAAAACTACATCTATTTATATGAACTTAGTAACCGTAACCAGGAAATACGTCACGCAAGCGCCCGTATGTAAACAGGAAGTTAATGGAAAGCTAAATATTTACGGTGTCACACCTGTTCGATTCAGTGGTGCACAACCCGAAAAAGAAAGTCGGAGATAAAATTTCTCTCTTTCAAATTAGTTGTATCAGTTACCTTCAGTGAATCTACATGTGATTTGGTCATCGCTTTTCAAAAGGTATCTTACAACTGTGAAATCCATGTCAGAATTAGTTAATTGTACTTTAAGGTGACGGTACCACACCAGCTTCTATACAAGAATCTGCATCTTTCGTAGTTTTGTTATGTGATAAACAAAAAATAAAACGATGATTTGAATGACCATTATTACAAAACTAAGCCCCATTTCTATTACTTTATTGTGCAAGTGCTGAAAACCAGCGTTTCTAATTAAAATGTAAAACAAGTTTTAGCACCTTTCTGAGCTTTACTGAAAAGCTCAATAATTAATGAAGGTTTGCTCCCATAAAACACTGCTTGAGTAACATTATTAGATCATTGAACCATTTCATATCCTGTTTCCTAAATGGTCAATTCCATGGTTAAAAAGCCCCCCAAATTAGCATAAATCAAGGGGTGAAGGGAAAACCCAGACAACAAATGTCATTATGAACCCCCAACCCCCTCTGCTTTAGAAAGAAAGAATGCATTTTTTTATTTTAGAAATAAACTGCTCGCAATCTATTCTTGACCCAATACCAAACAATAATGACATTTGGCCACATTGTTGCAGAGGACCCTGGAAAACATTGTGGTAAAAGGAGAATTTTCCCATGTTTTCTTCCCTGACAGATTATTTACCAATTTCAATACAATTCGAAATGTCGTCTGCAAACTCCTTCAATTTGGGACAATCGAAAATTTTACGTTTTGTTAAAGGGTTAAGACATAATAGTATATAAAGTTTATTGCAGAAGAAGCAGTAAAGTGCTGTATTATGACCATTAACCCTTAACTAAACAAAAACATCTGACAAGTTTGTTGAAGAAAACTCTGGAAAACATTGTGGGAAAAGGAGAAATTGCTCGTAACGAGCAATGTCTCCTTTTCCCACAATGTTTTCTGCCCTATTGGAGGAACATTGTGTTGCAATTTGAAAACTTACAATTTGGGACAGTGGTAAATTTGGGGTTTGGTAAAGGGTTACACAGACAAGTACAGAAACAAAAAACCCAAAATAAGGTACAGGTGAATGACATATCATCACGCAAATCTGATATTTTTTTAGTTTTAATATATTCACTTTCATTGATTGGGTAACAAGTTCTTACAACTTGTATCAGTCAATTAAGTGCTTTCTGGATACATAACCAGTACTCAGGCCATATTTGGATAGATGAAGACGCCAGATTCCTTACGCTAGTCAATAGATTCGAACCAACGACATCATAGTCCCAGATGCTATTCCCAAATACCAACATCATTAATGGTGTATAGAAAAAACAAAACAATTGGTGGTTTCACTTTTTATTACTAAACTGAGTTATATGTAAAATATCTATTCGCTATGATTCCAAAGTACAAATAAAGAAAAGAAAATGTAATACAGACTCAAAAGACAGAAAAAATAAATGCACACTGTTATAATGTGAATCATCTTGTGGTAATACATAGACAGAATACAATGTTTTTATGAACCAGTCAGGTAAAGTGAAGTCTGTTTTAGACATTGAGGTCTTACCCCTTCACCCGACATAAATTTTATCTAAACAATTCCTTAATAATTTTACTTAAATAAGTAACCACCCAAAATTGATAACCAAAAGAAGATGACAAAAAAACATGAAAAGATTCATTTACTTTATTGTATTAAGATGATCATCATGCCAAAAAGGCTAAAGTAAGCCTAAGGATCCTTTTGTCATACTTATTTCTAAAGATATCTGCCATAGATGTGATGTTATTGAGTAAGGAGATCAGAAGACAAAATTTAACATTTCCTTGATTTTTATTTAACGTTTAACATTGCATAACACTGAATAGTTCTGGCCCCGACCTGTGAATGCTGAGCACAACCAAGGTTATCTGACGCAAACATGACTTTCAAATGGCCTATAATGAGTATTCCACCTATATATGACTGGGAATCAGACTGTCTGCCACCTTTCCCGCTCATTTCCGCAGGACCCTAATCTTCATGTTAGTGCGCATGAGTAGAACTCTAAATCACAATTCCACAAAATGGAAAGGTGCACATAGGAGCAATATTTCCTTTAGTTACATTGGTTTTTAAAGCCTAACGACCAGATGAAATGATAAACATAGTTCACTGATTTTCCCAATACAAATACACGAAGAAAAATGTTTTAGAGTGTAAAAGCCTTGGGTACCGTTTTACTAATCAACTTAAGGAAAATATTTGCGTAAGTCATAACTGATACACATGGATAGTATCCTCAATGAAAGTACAATATTGCAATGTGACACGTCATTGGAAGCGTCTCGAAGAGACGATTCCAATGATGTGTAACTTTGCAATATTGCTTAGCTCATTATTAAAATAAGAGGAACTGCTATTTTAGACTTACGCAAATCTTAAGCGTAAACTGTTTAGTAAAACGGTACCCAGATATATAGGTAAAGGATGAATTGACGTAACATAAGAATCATCATAAAACAATGATCTAGATCAATCCAACACATGAATCTACATTGAATACAACACTCTTATTGGTCAATTAACATTTAACTCATTATTATGCATCACATCTTTACCAACCTTTCACAAAACATTCTCAGAATTAAACAGGTCTACTGTTGGCATTTCTTTGATCTTGAGGTAAAGGAGAATTTGCTTAAAAGAGATTGTCTATTTCTTTCAAGAGTGAGTCTTTTACATAATAGAGCAATATATTGGAAACCTATGCTTGTTTGCTTGTTGAAGCATTCAACAACAAATGCAAAACTTTTTGAAGAAATAGGGATATTAAAAAAAAAAAAAAAAAGGAAACCAACAGTAAAATTGGTACCATCAGCAGATAACTCTATAAAAAAATAAAATAAAACATTCAATATTGCTAGACAAATTTAATCTCAAATACTTTTAAACACCCAGAAAAAAGAAAACGAATTTAGCTTTTGATTTAATACAAAAAAACACACAAAAAAAACCCCCCAAAAAACACGATTATATTCTTATGTCTTTTAAAATGCACAATATGGTTTGCTAGTGAGGAATATAATTTACAGCCACTAAAGAAGTTCAAGTTGTCCTTCAAGTAACGCATTACTTCAAACAGGATTTTTGTTCTTTTCTTTCATCTTCAAACTGATATAAGGTAGAAGCAGACGTACCGGTTATAAATAAAAAAAAATTCATCTTTGGGTACCTATGTTTCCCTACATCAGAAGGTAATGTTCTGTTTATCTTTTGTTGATTTAAAAACTGACCTGTTACAAATTACAATTTCATATGGCAATATCATATTAGGTAATTTTTTCACACATGCTAAAAAGCTCATTTAGTGACATATTATGAGTATAAAATTCCCTATCGCTAAAATATTTTCTCAAGAAACCAAAACAGTTCCCTTGAGTGTTCAGATGAGCTTGAGTAATGTGTTAAAGGGTAATGTGTCAGAGATTCATGGATTACTTAAACAATGCGTACATTATCAAAATTACATGTTCGGTATTTGTCAACGAAATAATTGTGCTTATTTTAAACAGAACAGGTTAAATACAATTGTATGTTATAAACAAAAATTGTTTAGGATTGTTTAAATAACCATAGTAAATACTAAAATAGTGTCATAAATAATACTATAAAAAAAGATCATGCCTGAATAAAAATGAATAAAGCCTGAGGTAGAAATAAGATTGAAATCCAAGTTTTGATCGAAAGTAAAAGATGTGTACAGTAAATGACACTAATTGTAAAATTGAGAGAAAAGAATGTAAACAATATGATGTGTAGAAAAAAAAGCCTTAGGTAAAACAAAATCAGTAAATGGCTAGACATGCAAAAGCATCTGCGGTTGACATTAAAAAGGTGTTTCCTTAAGTCCTAATAGCTTTGGAAAAAAGACGTTTTCCTTCATTACTTACAGCTTTGACATAATATATGTTAAAATCATTCATTAACATATCAAAATGTCAATTACTTAAGAGTATTTAATAAATAATTGCTTCCTTGGAGCATTGATTTATTCATAAAATAATATTTTCAAAGTTGAATAAAGTAAATAAGTAAAAAAAAAAAAAATAAGATTGCAAGCAGATTTATATAAAAAAAAGTATTGCAAATCACAAGCTCTGTCAATGACATTCTAAAGTCATTAAACATCATTGTTCATAAAAGAAGATATCAAAGAATTCCCTGGGAAACCTGACTTGACTAGCCAATGTACAAAGTAAATACTGAACCGAAATGGCAAGCTTCACAAAAATATCAGTTTTAAGATACAGTACACACAATGGGTGCCTGTTGCAATTTACACCTATAGGGTGCTGTAATAAAGCATGTGGGTGACAAAAAAGACCTTATCAACATTTTACTATTAGATCTTTGGTGACAAACACAGCCTCTGGATATCTTTTGGGCACCATGACATTGGGGCTTGCTTGTAGTAATCCTTGGGTCAGTATTATGTGATAAAGTATACCTTGTATAGTATTACATTTTACAAACTCAAGGATAACTACAAGCTCTATAGTCCAAACATAGGGGCTTACTTGTAGTAATCCTTGGGTCAGTATCATGTGATAAAGTATACCTTGTATAGTATATATAACATTTTACAAACTCAAGGATAACTACAAGCTCTATAGTCCAAACATAGGGGCTTGCTTGTAGTAATCCTTGGGTCAGTATTATGTGATAAAGTATACCTTGTATAGTATTACATTTTACAAACTCAAGGATAACTACAAGCTCTATAGTCCAAACATAGGGGCTTACTTGTAGTAATCCTTGGGTCAGTATCATGTGATAAAGTATACCTTGTATATATTACATTTTACAAACTCAAGGATAACGACAAGCGCCTATGCTTCCAACTAACTTAAAGAGAGAGAGAGAGTAAAACAGACATAAATAATATAATAAACTACATAATATCATACATCAGTAAAAAAGACCTGTCCTTAAGGTTTTTTTCATGAAAAGTAATTTAGTTAGACCCAAAACATAAAGCTCATAACTTCAAAATAACTTAATTCTATATTTCAGAAGCTTTATATTTTCCAACAAGCTTCATTTTTCCCAACTTTTTTTCCATCAAAACTGTATTTTTCTTGGTGATATAAATGGGCATAAACCATTACCACAAAATGAGAAATTAATCCATCGAAAGCAATTTAATAATCTTTTATCAAAGTGCTTTCATTTGTCTGCAGTTGCTTTAACAGGTTAATTTAGCATCCATACATTGGTTCCAATGTTTTTCCCGATATGCAATCACTCAAGGCACTTGCCAAGGTATCTAAACGCATATAAGACACCTTGGCAAACTATGTGGGCAATTACATATCTGCAATGCTGAGGAACTAGTATAGATAATTATACAGCCTTATAAAAAGATTCATGTATAATTGGTCGTTGTTTGTACCTGAATTCTAATCGTTGTTTTCTTCAAATCTAACATTAAATAATTTAACACATCAAGTGTTCAATGCAAGACTGTAGTGAGTGCTTCACATTTGTGAAGGCTTGCATTGAAACTTCGAAGTGCTTTCACTTGTAATACAATAGTAACATTCAACAATCACAACACAGAACTTTTACACATAAAAAAACAGGTGAAAAAATATAAAATTGTTAGAAATTGTTCCTTATACTTCACTTCTATTAATGTTTACCCATGCTCAGATTTGAACCATTTTCTTCAGGTTTGTGTAAGTGGACTACATTTTAACATTATGACAAATGCAATAGATTGCACGATTTGAGCGTTTTCTACACTTGATACAATCTTTTAAAAAAAAAAACTACCTTTTGGAAAAGATTTTTCAATATAAGATTTTGCTCAAATATTGGTAAAAAAAATTCATAAATATGACTTGATTTTGGTTACCGTAAGTAGAGTAAGAAACAAAATTTCTCCAATCACACATTTTACACCAATATGATGGATGATTACACGAAAAATATGCGCTGTTATATATTCAATATATATACATGTTTGATGTGCAGTACATAAATATAAAATTCTCTTTTTCACAGTTTAAAATTAAATCATCATTTAGGTTGTCTATGGCTGAAATGTGAATTCAACCCTTTACTTCTTGGGTGTAAACTGTTCATAAGCCCTCCTGTATAAGATCTTAGTAACAAGAAATCACAGGGAGAATATGCATGTATTTACCCATTACCAAACAATGACGACATTTGACCAGTTTGTTGCAGACCACTCTTGAAAACATTATGGGAAAAGAGGAATTGCTCTTAACGAGCAATTTCTCCGTTGCCCACAATGTTTTCTGCCCTGCCAGATGACAATTTTTCAATTTCATCACATGTTGAGATGTCATCTGCAAACTCTTCCTATTTGGGAAAGTCGAAAATTTGGTGTTTGGTAAAGGATTAAGCAATATTTAAAAAATCATCAATCTGTGAGATAATCACTTTAACCCTTTCCCAAACAACAAATTTTCGACTGTCCCAAATTGAAAGAGTTTGCAGACGACATTTCAAAATGTGATGAAAGTATTGAAGATAAAAAATATTCTTCTGATAGGGCAGAAAACATTGTGGGAAAGGAAAAGTGCTTGTTACGAGCAATTTTTCCTTTTCCCACAATGTTTTCTTAAGTCTTCTGCAACAAACTGGTCAAATGTCGTTATTGTTTGGGAAAGGGTTAAATCTTTCATTTCAAATACTTATCAATATTGTCTGCTTAGAAAGTATCTAATGAGTAGAGGTATAAGTAAGTTCATAAAATAGTCGGGCCATTTTTAGAGCTGAACAATAAAAACATTTCAAATAAAAACAAAACACATGAGATGTGATGAAGCAAATCAAAATGAAGTGGGTACTATTCAGGGGTTCCTTGCTAACGTAAGCCAAACAAGTATCAAACATACTGCATTGAAGGTGCCTATGCACAAATGTGAGGAAATTTAGAATTAAAAAATTAATTTCTTTATCTGTACACTGCTATATTTTCATATGATATGCATTGATGAATAGTTAATGGAAGAAAAATCAGATTATTTTTTCATTTCTTTAAAGTGTGTGTACAGCATATTAACATGTACTTTGTTCCAAAAATGTGACATCGCATTCGATATCTACTGCATAAAAACTGTTTGTACAAATTGACCCATACTTAATTAATTATGCTTTCAATAGCTTCTTTTATTGTATAATTGTATGAAGCTACAATACAATAAGTTTACTGTTTCAACGATATTTCATACTGATTTACAAATTTTCTCATTTGGGAACAAGAAGTTCAATTGCAATCAAGCAAAGTCCCAGAATTATACCATCAAGAAAATTCGAACAAGTACCCACAACATTGGATTTCTTAATGTTGAACAATGAGTGTGAGAAAATAATGACAGCCCTAGGTCAGAGCTCTAAAATACTCTACCCTTTCTACATATGATATGAAGTATTGAGACATTACGTGTTTTATGTGTCTTAATCTAAAACTGACACAACCTTTATACATAATACATTATTCAACAACTGTATATGGCTTTGTGACTTGCAGACGTTTTTTTATATATAGCAGCAGGCAACATTTGAATCAAACACAGGTTTTGGTCCCACAACAGCAGATTACTTTTGATATTTTTGTTGGGAAGAGGAGAAATTGCTCAAATAAGCAATTTTTCGTTTTCTCCACAAAAATGTCTTTCCTACATGAAAAAATAATCAAATTCCAGTCATACTTCTATAAGCTTCTGCAAACTCTTCAATTATACATGTATTGTTTTTTTAGAGATAAAATAGATTTTTTTTCTTAAGAAATTCTTCAGTCTTTTATATTAAAATAAGTGTTCATAAACAGCACGGCAAATTAGATAAAAGTTTTATCATTAAGTACAACATCTACATGTTGATAGGAATAAGTCCTTCTTTTGTCATTTAGTAATGTGTTCCAAACGAAAACCTGTGCCAATATATCAAAAAGCCAGCAAAAAGAAGTATGTAGGTCACAAAGTGCTAATTGTCAATTAGTAATTATACAACAGCATAATCTACCGCCTGGATGTAGTTCTATGACTAATTAAAGGGCATGAGAGGGGTTTCTCAATTTCTGCACAGCTTCGTTGCCTTTGTTTGTTTCATTGACACACAATAGTGTTATGTTAATACCTTGTCAAGCATGCATGTAAGTGTTCATTATAGTATATACCATGCATGTAAGTGTTCATTATAGTATATACCATGTAAGTGTTCATTATAGTATATACCATGCCTCTTTTGCATATTGTTTGTAGTTTAATTTTGGGTTTCGTTCAGGGTAAAACTCTTCCACAAGTCTGCACAGTAGTTGTGACCATCATCTTATCATGTACAGAGTGGATTTAGCAGGGTTCACAGTCTTTTCATGTGCTTGTTGTGTCTTTCCATGCAAGATGTAATGTATTACATTGCCTCCATTTTTATATCTTAACACTGTTTTGTTTCCCACACAAATTGTTTATATATATGAACATACACAGTAAAACTGTTCCATGCACCTTCAGGCTTTTGCAATGTCTAAACCATAATTCACTACCACACTTCCTCAAGTCACACAATTTAGGTTTATATTCTCACGAGCAATTTGAGGTCCTTTATGCTGTCATTTACATAACATTCCACCCTGACAACCAATTCCTGTTCCACAAACTATTTACACATGTATGTAAACACAAAGACATGTGAATTTGTCAGTGTATTCTACACTTAATCTGCAATAATATCAAGTCAATTCACATGAAAGCTTAAGGACAATTGGCAATGAAATTTGCATGTTAATGAAACTAAAAATATAAATAGCTTAATTAAAATTATAATGAAACCCTTTTGATAACTCAGTTTCAAGAAGGGTATTACTCCTTCATAACTGTTTCAGACACAAGACATTGAGAAAAATGAGATTGGTGATGATTTATTTCAAATAATCCTTTTGTATGGATTAAATGAAAAGGTACCTTAACTTTGATAATTGTGAATTGCTGTTCTTTTTCTGTCTTCTCCAAAAATATCCAGGAGCATCTGGTAATAACCTTTTCTTTACTATGACATTTGTCACTATCATCCTCAGACAACTGCTCTTGTTTGAAGTGATTGGAGAATTTCCAAAAAATTTTATAAGGAAAATACCACAAACTTGTCAGGTTCTCTATTAGTCTTATCATTGTCAAGGTATATCCACTTAAATTTATTCTTCCAGAAGAAAACATCAGAAATAATTGTAACAAACAATTATGCTCAATATGAACAATCAGCCTTGTCAAAATGATTTTTAACTCTTTGGAAATGACAAAGTAAATGTTCAAATAATCCAAATGTTTTGACAAGTTACAGAATCTCATTACAGCAAAAAGCTTTTATAAAACATTGCAATTTAACCCTGTCATTTTCACAGAACCAAAACAGCACATCTTAAGACATTACTTCACCCACTTTCAAAAATAATCTCTGAACACTTTGCAACATTACCATAGGCAAAACATTAAGTCTTGTAGAACAAACTGGTACCACGTCTGATTTACACTGGGTATATTTACACCACATTGTCTGTGTAAACGTTCTCAAACCTGGGTACCGTACGCGGTGCCTGAAGCTGGCGATCTCCCATGCCCTCGTGTCATAGTCAGACGGACGTCGACTTGTACTGCGAATCTTCTTCCTTCTGGCAGCATAATGCTATTGCTATGGCAACCAATCCAGCGAGCAATATGCCCCCGGCAACGGACCCAACGATGATGTATACAGTCCAGACAGATATTCCGGGTGTTTTCGACGGCAGCTCTTTGTCTGTTCCGTTGTTGGCCCCTTGCCCATACACCTGGTTCCCATTATCATCCATGTTGTCTGTGTTGGCCGGGGTAGCATAGGGGTCGTAACCTCCAGAGGGTACTATAGCATCTCCCGTGAAGTCTGTCTCGTACGGGTTAATGGGCTCATTCAGATCGGTGTAGGTGTTATAGTCTTGGCCATTAAACCCTCCATAGTTATCTACATTATCTGAAATGAGATTGTCAAATGTCAAAACAAACTGTATAAGAATGAAATAATATTTGTATGAGACATAAATTTATTTAGCCCTCCACTAAAGTTTCATGTATCAGGAAATTGGACAATTGTATCTTACAGATTTCTCTTGAAATTAGTGTAGGAAAGGAGAGAGCTGAATCAGACCATTCTATTCCTTTTGAATCTTAATTGATATTGTCAAAATGGATTGATATGAGATGTATTATTAAATACCTCATACTGTTTACATGTCATGGTACCCCATGAAACTTTATTCTTTCACAAATGGTCATTAACATAGTTTTCAGGAAAAAAATAAGAATAAAGAATGCTTGTCAAAATTATTTTACCAAAAGTCTCATTGAAATTGTTATTTTTCATAACATGTGATAGGCTGCTCATGCTTTCAATATGGCCATGTCACAAAATACTCCTTACTCTATAATATCTAACTCTACTGAAAGACGGAAATGGTAAAAATGTCTGTGACTCAAAGTGTAAAATGTATACACTGCTTTGGGCCAAACAAATATCTTGCCTATGGAAACACATTTTCCGATCTGGTGGGAGAGCGGTGATGGCATTTGTTTAAATGTATGGAGGGAGGGGTATAAAGGCTTTTTGACATCATCTTTGTCATATTCACTGATCTATTCTGAATTGGTTTTATATCACACCAACATCATTTCAGTTATGTCGCGAGGCCCCTTATTCATAATGATGGAGGAAGACCCAAAACTTGACTATCCATAACGGTAAAACCAGGTACAACCATCCGCATTTCATAAGCCAATCAGGAGACTACCTCTTAAAAATCCAAATACCATTACCAGAATTTGAAGGGGGGCCATGTGATTTTGAGTTCTTTAATCGGTCAACACGGCCCCAATCCTTGTTATAAATCACAAAGCCTTTACACCAGCAGGCAGACAGACTTACTTTCATTAATAAGGTAGGGGTACAAGTCCTCAAATTTGTTCTTCGCATCGAAGGGTGTGTCTGTCATGTCATAGTCCTTGTTGTTATAAACCGCATTCCCACTTATATGTTTATCCTTCCCTTTCTTATTCTTGTTCTTCTTGTTCTTATGCTTCTTTTTATCCTTCTTATCCTTCTTGTTTTTCTTCTTTTTGTCCTTCTTTTTCTTCTTCTCCTTCACCATTTTAAACTCGGTTGTTGGTTGTGCCCACACAAATGCTGCTGTTGTAGTGAGGGCAGTTGTGGCTGAAAAAGTAAAGGTACAAGAAATATTATTTCTCTAAACAACACAACCATTGCGCCATTCTATGCAAACTGATTTGCAGGCAAAATGTCAATGGGAAAATATTGGATCATCATTGAGATGGTAACATTTCAGGGGTTCAATACAAGACTATAGTAAGTGCTTCACAAATGTGAATGGTTTCTTGTTTTACCAATGATAATAAAGTTCTATTTCAAGACATAAGATTAACGGTATTTTGAGAGATAATTATCACATGGGTATTACAAGTTTGACTTTGCATTTGTATACCTTATTTCTGTAATGTGAAATCATCGAAATAGGAAATATTTTCTAGTTATACTTCTCAATAAAAAGACAAATGTTAAAAAACTTTAGAATGAAGTAAAATAGACTTCTCTTTGACTTAGTGACAGAGTTTGATGAAATCACCATTTTGGCCTTGGCCAGCTTTAAACAGAGTACTATCTGTGAGATGGTCCCTACAGATAATCACTGCCAACAAGAGCTGTCCGTAAGACAGCAGGCTCGACTATTTCAATAATGTCGGAGAGGGGTATAGGTCAGTGAAATATCATTTGTATCTAAAATATGAGGGTGAGAAACGAACATTCACACAAAAACTTAACTAAGACTTTCTTAGTACAAGAGACCACATGGTTTGCTTGAATTCAAAACAAGAGATATGTGGTCAGGGACCTTACATTATGACCTTTTTTCTAAGTACAAAAGGCTGCATAATTTGCTTAAATTCAATAAAAGATTTGAACCTTGGCCAGGGACCTTAGATTATGACCCTGAACACATGTGTGAAGTATCAACCCATTCCATACTGTAGTTCATGAGATACAAACTTGCACGCCAAAATTTACACAAGATTTTTCTAAGTAAAAAGGGCCGCATAATTGTCTTGAATTTATTACAAGCAATATGAAACTTGGTCAGGGACCTTAGATTATGACCCTGAACACATGACTTTTGTGTGAAGTATCAACCCATACTGTACAGTACAGTATAGTACAGTTGAGATACAAACTTGCATGTTAAAACTTAACCAAGATTTTATAAGTATTAAAAGCCGCATACTTTGTTTAAATTCAATAGAAGAGACTTGAAACTTGGTCTGGGACCTTAAATTATTATCAGGAACACATGTGTGATGTATCAACCCAAACCATACAGTAGTTAATGAGATACAAACTTGCATGTTAAAACTAAGGTGTGACGCTGACAGCCACGCTTGGGTGAGTAGTATAGCTCTTCTTATTCTTCGAATAGTCAAGCAAAAAATCATCAGAAATAAACTTACTGGTTGCTTGGGTAGTTGTGGTGGTTGTTGGTGTTGTGGTAGTTGTTGTGGTTGTTGTAGTAGTTGTTGTTGGTGTTGTAGTTGTCGTTGGTGTAGTTGTTGTTGTTGTAGAGGTTGTGGTTGTTGTCAAACGGTTAACAATCAAGTACATGTGTTCATATTTGGACCCAAATTGGTTACCAAGGAGACAGGTGTATTGGCCTGCATCGTCCACGGTAACGTTTTTGATAATCAGTACCTCTGGCTCATTCATGGAGCTGTTCAAAAACTGAAGATGAAAGCAAAAACAATAATAATAAGCATGCAATAGTAATTAATACTTTGTTTTGGAGAATTAGGCCTTGCTTTGGTTAAATGTTTAATGATGTCCATATATTACACTTTTGATAAGGATTTATACAGTTTTAATAAAAAAAAAAATCTTATATGTCTCACTGAAAAAATAAATAGCAGTACAAATTATGAAAATCCCTAGTTCACTGTTTGTTGACCCTAAGCTTAGTAGAACGGGTCAATGTATTGTGGCTGACTTAGGATGAAGCATTTACACAAATATTACGATCTAATGGTATGTCTTGACATTTTAATATTATAAGAAAATATATTGTTGATGTCGTGAAGAGGGAATGATGTCCGGCAAAGCGTACCATTATTATACGGTGAGCCAAATATAATAAATAAAAAAAGAACCATCACTTAGAATAAATATCATATTGATAGTGATAGTAAACAAGTAAAGGTTTTCATGACATCATTCTAATACTTCTTACCGTATGAGCATTTCTAGATTCTGTATTGTGAATTCTCAGCCATTGGATCCTGGCAGTATCATCATTCGTCACAATGCAGTAAAATCTGGCAGTTTCTCCCTCCAGCACGGTAATGTTACTGGACACATTGGCTTGTAAAGGCCATACCTTATCTGTAATGTACAATGGTTTATACTCTATTTTATAAACATGTAAAAGGTTACCAGCACAGTAATGTTACTGGACACATTGGCTTGTAAAGGCCATACCTTATCTGTAATGTACAATGGTTTATACTCCGTTTTATAAACATGTATAAGGTTACCAGCATCATGTTACTAGACACGTTGGCTTGTAGAGGCCATACCTTATCTGTAATGTACAATCGTTTATGCTACGTTTTATAAACATGTATAAGGTTACCAGCATCATGTTACTAGACACGTTGGCTTGTAGAGGCCATACCTTATCTGTAATGTACAATTGTTTATACTCTGTTTTATAAACATTTATAAGGTTACCAGCACAGTCATGTTACTGGACACATTGGCTTATAAAAGCCATACCTTGTCTGTAATGTACAATGGTTTATACTCCGTTTTATAAACATGTATAAGGTTACCAGCATCATGTTACTAGACACGTTGGCTTGTAGAGGCCATACCTTATCTGTAATGTACAATCATTTATGCTACGTTTTATAAACATGTATAAGGTTACAAGCACAGTCATGTTACTGGACAAATTGGCTTGTAAAGGACATACCTTATCTGTAATGTACAATTGTTTATACTCTTGTTTTATAAACATGTAAAAGGTTACCAGCACAGTAATGTTACTGGAGACATTGGCTTGTAAAGGCCATACCTTATCTGTAATGTACAATGGTTTATACTCTGTTTTATAAACATTTAAAAGGTTACCAGCACAGTCATGTTACTGGACTCATTGGCTTGTAAAGGCCATACCTTATCTGTAATGTACAATGGTTTATACTCTGTTTTATAAACATGTAAAAGGTTACCAGCACAGTAATGTTACTGGACACATTGGCTTGTAAAGGCCATACCTTATCTGTAATGTACAATTGTTTATACTCCGTTTTACATACGCACATATTGGTCAATCAAGGATCATTGTGATAAAACAAGATATTTCTCTTAAAAAAGAAATCTTTGGACACATCAAAGTTTCAAAGTTTTATTATTATATACAAAGTAACTTCTTTATTATCTAGACCTCCATAATCTGGATGTCTCACAATAAGGTAGGGATTTGAATGTAACGGATTAAGTGTACAGCAATTCGCCGTAATTGTTACGTCTTCAAATACGCATTCTGGATACAGACTTAGATTTTCGGGGGGCCTCCGTGGCCTAGTGGTTAGAGTACAGAACTTGAAATCACATGGCCCCTCTCCGCGTGGGTTCAAATCCTGAGAGGGATATGGATTTTCATGAGAGGCAGTCTCCCGACTGACTTACGGAATGCCGATGGTTCTACCCGCCTTGACCAGCCCTTATGGGCAGTTGAGTATGGGGTCTTCCTCCATCATTAAGAGTCGGGCATCGCTACATAACTGAAATAATGTTGATGTGATGTAAAACCCATAAAAATAAGATTTTCGGTTACTGTTCCATACTTTTGCCAAATTTGTAAATCCTGAAATTTCAAAGAACAAACTTTACTTTTCAGATCTGTAATCCTTCATCGTTGCTTTCAGAGTGCAATTCCATGGAAATCTCTTATTTAGATCTACAACAGTACAACAATATGCAATCTTTATTCTCCAAACAAAGCTTCCCATGGTATTCCCTTTCATTTGATATCTACAACTTATGTTAGCTTTATTCTCTCATAGGTGTTTCCCATGGTATTCAATTCCAAATGACAATCTGACATGAACCCTAGAATTCCCCTTCCCTATGACCTCTGCAGACAAAAACCTTTAACTCCCTTACCATATATGAGAGTAGGAAATACACATTTTCAAATGAAATCTAGGGAAATAAAATTTGTAACCCTTAGAATTCTGGGTAACTTTCTAAAAATAGCTTTTTGTGTTGTCTGCTTTCCAAAACCTTAAATATCTATCTAATTCTGATGAGGAAAGATACCCAGGGTAGCAAACAGGTTAGATCAAGAAAATTGGCAGCTGGCCTTGACCTAACCTGTTGCATAAGCATGAAGTCGGTTCCAGCACTATAAGGGTTAAACTCCTTTAGGATATAAAAAAGTGTTTCCAATAGAATTTCCTTCCCTTTGATATCAGCAGAAAACGACCATTCTATTCCCCCATACAAGCTTTAAAAGAATTGGCAAATAGAATCTCCTCCCCTTTGATACCAGCAGAAAAATGAACATGTTATTCTCTGATAGGAGATTTGAGAATGTTTTCCTATAGAACTTCCTTCCCTTTGACATTTGTAGAAAATTAACATGCCTTAGGGGGATTAGAGAGTATTATCCAATATTATTCGCTTACCTATGACATCCACAACAAATGTAAACTGTATTCTTCCATAGGAGTTTTGAGCAACGCAGGTATAGTTTCCCCTATCTCTTGGTTCTAGCTCCATAAACTTGATGCTGTAGGTACGCAGACGGACCTGGAATAATCAAAGTGTGAATGATCAACCCATTACCTCATACATACATTGCTTATTTATTCAAATTGTAAACATTAGCAGATGACAATCTTAAAGTGTAACAATCAATGTTTGTCTTTTCAAAATGAAAGGAAAACACAACAACAAATATATTAAATGTTTACAAGTATGAAATAATGTACCAAACAGTATTTTGTAATTTCATCACGGTTTGAAAGGTCATTTGCAAACTTCCAATTTCAGACAGCCGGTTATTTGACGTTTGGTAAAGGGTTAATCAAAGCAAAAGCAAGTAAGAGAACAGCAATTTGATAAATGGATAAATGAATGGTGTTTTAAGCCTCATCGACCACTAAGGTTATTTTACACACACTATAATGATGTGGATAAATGTATATTGAATAATTTACAGGCTAAAACGTATTTGGTTTATGAAAAAGAAATAAGAATTTGTAATGAATAAATGATAGTGAAACAATTTAATGAAATACTTCATCAATCAATAGAAATCTGTAGTAACATTATAGAATTTGCCCATTGGGCAGTATCTTCATCTATATAGTATTCATAGTTTAAAACCTTAGAAAGGTCCATATGAACAGGGTCCTGACCTTGTAATATTTCAACACTCAATACATGGATATGCAGCATGTCCTATTTTGTTGAAAATTATTTATATTTGCCCAAAGAAACATATTAATATTGAGGGTTGAATGCAAAACTATAGTAAGTGCTTCACAAACATTGAATCCTCAGTATGATTTGAAAGATATCAAAGAAAACGAAGAAACTCAGCTAGGAAAATTTCCTCTCATTGAAATCTATTGAAACACAACAAAGATTTCTTTTACAAACAAGCTGACTAACTATCCAATCTCCACACAAACAGTAATGGGTGATAACATCTAGGATCAAAATAGACCATAAAAGACCAGACTCTGTCAGAAACATAATGATGGGAAATTACAGAGTAAAAGATGTGAATAACAGACATCCAAGATCTGAAGATTAAATACCAAAGTAAATGCCAAGGTATTGTAATGATGCTAAGCAATTCAACCCTTAACGAAATAAACATGTTTCTTTGAATTTATTCTTTTTGAGTCCAAATGTAGCAAAAGATTTAAGAAAACAGTGTGACAAAATGAGAAATTGCTGGAAATGAGCAATTTCAAGGAAATAACCCTTTACTATCTCTAACTGCTGTCTGTACTTTACCCAAACTGAAGGGAACAGCAGCAGTCAACAATAAAATGTTTTAGTTTATTTGAGTTTTAACACAATTGCCAACAGTATTTCAGTTATTTTACAGCTCTCTTGGATTTCACCAGTTCTAAGCAAGGCTCTGTAATGTCTTGGCTCATGTCACTCCCGCAAAAAATCCCAATGCTGCTTGTGAGGCATTCGGAACACCTCGGCCATTTCTTCAAATAACCTCAGAGGTAATGGGGAGCCATTGAGGTATATCTACAGACTTATGACGGGGGTTGCAGAGTTGATACGATTGATTGTGAGGCTTAAAACCAGGACCCCATGTCACAGGGGTGGTGCTTTAACCACTGGGCACAAAAAGGACCCTATAAAACTATGAAAAAATTACATTTTCAGGGCAATAATGTTTATAAGGTCTATCTAAAATAACATATCCTTCTTTTTCACATAACAATGGTATAAAGGTAGATTGAAAGAAGTATGGCAAAGTGAAGGGCTTAAAAAGGCACAAGACAAACATTTACAAAATTCTAAAAACTTGGATAATAATCAACTAATTCCGAACCAAGCTGCACCTCCATGTGGAATTACTCATTGCTCTATATTCACTCACCTTGAGACAATTGCATCAGTAAACTTAAACAAGAGGGCCATAGGGCCCTAGAACCGCTCACCTGAGATTACCACCTATTTGAAGAATAGTAAGAAACATTGCTTTTAACTTTTACACAGAGTTTCTTGCGCTTCTATGCATTGACCTTTTTTTTATTCCCATTTTACAAGTTGGACACTGTATGCTTGATGTGGGACATTAAAATGGTACATAATTCATACAATGCGGAAACTGAATATTTTACTTTTACAGATTGTATGTACGAAGATCAGCCTGCACTTTTGTCCAGTACGATATATTGTTACCATTTTGTGGTTATCATTTTGGCATATTTGGACATCCAAATTGATATTGATGTATTTTGTTAAAAATTCTACCATACATGTATATACTAAGTAAACAAACCTGCATATCTCTCTAGGGAAAGGTAAAATAAACAAAAATGACGCTGAAAAATTATGTGATGTTGATTGACTTTGCTTATAAGACTTTGTTATCCAAATTCTATGAAAAAAAATGCGTCTTATAGTCGAGTATATACGGTAGTGGAAATGCAAACAGGTTCATATTTTAACGCACCCTGGTGGCCATGTTTTTTTTTAGATATAGAAATTCTTTGAACAATCTTTAAAAAGGGGCCCAAAAAGAACATTCCTGCACGATTAATTCTGAACTAATTTTGCTTTGACAAATCTTTCTCCCTTCCAACTAGGGATGCTCAGCACGACATCGATTTTCCAAGAGGTTTGGGAAGAAAATATTTTTATTAAGTTGTAAATTTTACCATACATGTATATAGTGAAAACAAAAACACTTTCAAAGTTCAACGCACCATGGTTGCAGTTTTTTGAGATATCTAAAAAAGATTTACCAATCTTTATAGAAGAGCCCCCCAAAAATATTCCTGTGAAATTATTTTGAAATCTGACCAGTGGTTTATGATAAGAAGATTTTCTTAAGGTTTTTACCAAATATGGGCATATTTGACAAACCTTTCTCCCCTCTAACTAGGGATGCTTCACATGATATCTCATTAAAATTGGCCCAGAGGTTTGAAAAAAAAAAGATTTTTGTAAAGTTATAAATTTTAGCATACACGAAATGCGTTCAAAGTTCATCGCAGCCTGGTGGCCATGTTTTTCGAGATATCAAAATTCTTTGAACAACTTTTGAAAAAAGGCCCCCAAAGAACATTCTTTTTTCATGCCACCGCAACCAAAGTTCTGCATGGAATCAATTTTTTTGAACAACTTTTGAAGAGCATCACCCAACGGACATTCCTGTGAAGTTTGGTTAAGATTTGCCCAATGGTCTAGGAGGAGAAGATGTTTAAAGAAATTGTTGACGACGCACGATGGACGACAGACAATGGGCAATCACAAAAGCTCACCTTGAGCACTTTGTGCTCAGGTGAGCTAAAAAACCTGGGCGATTTCTACTTTTGACATATTGTTTGTTTTTGAGGGGGTTTATAACCTTGTGTGCAATATTTGAAATAATTTTCAGTCATGCAACGGCTTTCCTGGAATCGCCCGTTATAGACTATAGTGCTCTGAAATGTCTTGCCAAAAACACAAAAATCAGAGGTACTGGAGAGATTCGAGCACAGGACCACTAAGTTCTAAGACATGCCTTCTTGACCACCAGTCTACAAAAAACCTTATTTCACCTTTTTCTTTTTTATTACAACAGTTTTCACCTGCATAACAACTTGCTCATGATACATTTCATTACATATTAATTCTTATGGCTGTTAAAGCTTGTGTTATCAACATGAAATGATAGGTTCAAACTTATAGAACATTAGACATCTTTGCCAAATTAAAGAAAAGGAGAAATTCTTAAAAAACTGAAACATGAAAGTTTTAATGACTTTAATCCACACCCTTTATTCCTTCAAAAAGGCTATAGGGATGAGTTTACAGATTCTGATTAATAGTAAAGGGCTCAAGAGTGTCTCTATAAACCCTTTTCCAAACAATTTAAGCATTTGACGACTTTGTAGCAGACGACTTTAGAAAACATTGTGGGAAAAGGAGAAATTGCTCACAACCAGCAATTTTTCCTTCTCCCACAAGGTTTTCTGCTCTTTCTGAAGAATATTGTTCAATTTCATCACATTTTGAAATATCGTCTGCAAACTCTTTCAATTTGGGACAGTCAAAAATTTGTTCTTTGGGAAAGGGTCAACCTTACCTTGGAAGATTTCGGTACAAACAGTTCATCATATTTGAACCACTCCACAAGGGGTTTGGGTTTCCCTTTGACGGGACATGCAAGCTGTAACTCTGCACCTTCCAGCACATTCCTGAAGTAGTTATTGGTCAGGGCATCCGCAGAATTCTTCCAATCTGGGGGTTCTGAAATTTACAACATGAAATTAGAAGAAAACTAAAAACTACACAGTGCATTTGGTTTGCATCTAATAGACACATTTCTATACTTTGTGTGTTAAGACAAAACTGATTATCTTTAACGATTGATTAAGAAGCAAGTTCTTATGACTAATTTTATTTCTTTATTCATTTATGTATTTTTTATATTGTGTCAACATTATTTCATTTGCCTTCCGAACTCATAATGATGCAGGAAGGCTCCAAACTTAATTGTTATTGATATCAGCAGGGCAGAACCATAGGCATTCCTTAAGTCAGTCTATGCTATGGATATCAGTAGGGTAGAATGATAGGCATTCCTTAAGTCAGTCTATGCTATGGATATCAGCAGGGTAGAACCATAGGCATTCCTTAAGTCAGTCTATGCTATGGATACCAGTAGGGTAGGACCATAGGCATTCCTTAAGTCAGTCTATGCTATGGATATCAGCAGGGTAGAACCACAGGCATTCCTTAAGTCAGTCTATGCTATGGATATCAGTAGGGTAGAACCATAGGCATTCCTTAAGTCAGTCTTTGCTACAGATATCAGTAGGGTAGAACCATAGGCATTCCTTAAGTCAGTCTATGCTATGGATTTCAGTAGGGTAGAACCATAGGCATTCCTTAAGTCAGTCTATGCTATGGATATCAGTAGGGTAGAACCATAGGCATTCCTTAAGTCAGTCTATGCTACAGATGTCAGTAGGGTAGAACCATAGGCATTCCTTAAGTCAGTCTATGCTATGGATATCAGTAGGGTAGAACCATAGGCATTCCTTAAGTCAGTCTATGCTATGGATATCAGTAGGGTAGAACCATAGGCATTCCTTAAGTCAGTCTATGCTATGGATATCAGCAGGGTAGAACGATAGGCATTCCTTAAGTCAGTCTATGCTATGGATATCAGCAGGGTAGAACCAGAGGCATTCCTTAAGTCAGTCTATGCTCTGGATATCAGTAGGGTAGAATGATAGGCATTCCTTAAGTCAGTCTATGCTATGGATATCAGTTGGGTAGAACGATAGGCATTCCTTAAGTCAGTCTATGCTATGGATATCAGTAGGGTAGAACCATAGGCATTCCTTAAGTCAGTCTATGCTATGTGTATCAGTAGGGTAGAACCATAGGCATTCCTTAAGTCAGTCTATGCTACAGATATCAGTAGGGTAGAACCATAGGCATTCCTTAAGTCAGTCTATGCTATGGATATCAGTAGGGTAGAACCATAGGCATTCCTTAAGTCAGTCTATGCTATGGATATCAGTAGGGTAGAACCATAGGCATTCCTTAAGTCAGTCTATGCTATGGATATCAGCAGGGTAGAACCATAGGCATTCCTTAAGTCAGTCTATGCTATGGATATCAGCAGGGTAGAACCATAGGCATTCCTTAAGTCAGTCTATGCTATGGATATCAGTAGGGTAGAATGAGCATTCCTTAAGTCAGTCTATGCTATGGATATCAGTAGGGTAGAACCATAGGCATTCCTTAAGTCAGTCTATGCTATGGATATCAGTAGGGTAGAACCATAGGCATTCCTTAAGTCAGTCTATGCTACAGATATCAGTAGGGTAGAACCATAGGCATTCCTTAAGTCAGTCTATGCTATGGATATCAGTAGGGTAGAACCATAGGCATTCCTTAAGTCAGTATATGCTAGTATCAGTAGGGTAGAACCATAGGCATTCCTTAAGTCAGTCTATGCTATGGATATCAGTAGGGTAGAACCATAGGCATTCCTTAAGTCAGTCTATGCTATGGATATCAGCAGGGTAGAACCATAGGCATTCCTTAAGTCAGTCTATGCTATGGATATCAGTAGGGTAGAATGATAGGCATTCCTTAAGTCAGTCTATGCTATGGATATCAGTAGGGTAGAACCATAGGCATTCCTTAAGTCAGTCTATGCTCTGGATATCAGTAGGGTAGAATGATAGGCATTCCTTAAGTCAGTCTATGCTACAGATATCAGAAGGGTAGAACGATAGGCATTCCTTAAGTCTGTCTATGCTATGGATATCAGTAGGGTAGAATGATAGGCATTCCTTAAGTCAGTCTATGCTACAGATATCAGTAGGGTAGAACCAGAGGCATTCCTTAAGTCTGTCTATGCTATGGATATCAGTAGGGTAGAACGATAGGCATTCCTTAAGTCAGTCTATGCTCTGGATATCAGTAGGGTAGAATGATAGGCATTCCTTAAGTCAGTCTATGCTACAGATATCAGTAGGGTAGAACCAGAGGCATTCCTTAAGTCTGTCTATGCTATGGATATCAGTAGGGTAGAACCATAGGCATTCCTTAAGTCAGTCTATGCTATGGATATCAGCAGGGTAGAATGATAGGCATTCCTTAAGTCAGTCTATGCTATGGATATCAGTAGGGTAGAACAATAGGCATTCCTTAAGTCAGTCTATGCTATGGATATCAGTAGGGTAGAACCATAGGCATTCCTTAAGTCAGTTTATGCTATGGATATCAGTAGGGTAGAATGATAGGCATTCCTTAAGTCAGTCTATGCTATGGATATCAGTAGGGTAGAACCATAGGCATTCCTTAAGTCAGTCTATGCTATGGATATCAGCAGGGTAGAACCATAGGCATTCCTTAAGTCAGTCTATGCTATGGATATCAGCAGGGTAGAATGATAGGCATTCCTTAAGTCAGTCTATGCTATGGATATCAGTAGGGTAGAACGATAGGCATTCCTTAAGTCAGTCTATGCTATGGATATCAGCAGGGTAGAACCATAGGCATTCCTTAAGTCAGTCTATGCTATGGATACCAGTAGGGTAGGACCATAGGCATTCCTTAAGTCAGTCTATGCTATGGATATCAGTAGGGTAGGACCATAGGCATTCCTTAAGTCAGTCTATGCTATGGATATCAGTAGTGTAGAACGATATGCATTCCTTAAGTCAGTCTATGCTATGGATATCAGCAGGGTAGAACGATAGGCATTCCTTAAGTCAGTCTATGCTATGGATATCAGCAGGGTAGAACCATAGGCATTCCTTAAGTCAGTCTTTGCTACAGATATCAGTAGGGTAGAACCATAGGCATTCCTTAAGTCAGTCTATGCTATGGATTTCAGTAGGGTAGAACCATAGGCATTCCTTAAGTCAGTCTATGCTATGGATATCAGTAGGGTAGAACCATAGGCATTCCTTAAGTCAGTCTATGCTATGGATATCAGCAGGGTAGAATGATAGGCATTCCTTAAGTCAGTCTATGCTATGGATATCAGTAGGGTAGAACCATAGGCATTCCTTAAGTCAGTCTATGCTATGGATATCAGTAGGGTAGAACCATAGGCATTCCTTAAGTCAGTCTATGCTATGGATATCAGCAGGGTAGAACCATAAGCATTCCTTAAGTCAGTCTATGCTATGGATATCAGTAGGGTAGAATGATAGGCATTCCTTAAGTCAGTCTATGCTATGGATATCAGCAGGGTAGAACCATAGGCATTCCTTAAGTCAGTCTATGCTATGGATATCAGTAGGGTAGAACCATAGGCATTCCTTAAGTCAGTCTATGCTATGGATATCAGCAGGGTAGAACCATAGGCATTCCTTAAGTCAGTCTATGCTATGGATATCAGTAGGGTAGAACCATAGGCATTCCTTAAGTCAGTCTTGCTATGGATATCAGTAGGGTAGAACCATAGCATTCCTTAAGTCAGTCTATGCTATGGATATCAGTAGGGTAGAACCATAGGCATTCCTTAAGTCAGTCTATGCTATGGATATCAGTAGGGTAGAACCATAGGCATTCCTTAAGTCAGTCCATGCTATGGATATCAGTAGGGTAGAACCATAGGCATTCCTTAAGTCAGTCCATGCTATGGATATAAGTAGGGTAGAACCATAGACATTCCTTAAGTCAGTATATGCTATGGATATAAGTAGGGTAGAACCATAGGCATTCCTTAATCAGTATATGCTATGGATATCAGTAGGGTAGAATGATAGGCATTCCTTAAGTCAGTCTATGCTACTGATATCAGCAGGGTAGAATGATAAGCATTCCTTAAGTCAGTCTATGCTACGGATATCAGTAGGGTAGAACGATAGGCATTCCTTAAGTCAGTCTATGCTATGGATATCAGTAGGGTAGAACCATAGGCATTCCTTAAGTCAGTCTATGCTATGGATATCAGCAGGGTAGAACGATAGGCATTCCTTAAGTCAGTCTATGCTACTGATATCAGCAGGGTAGAATGATAGGCATTCCTTAAGTCAGTCTATGCTATGGATATCAGCAGGGCAGAACCATAGGCATTCCTTAAGTCAGTCTATGCTATGGATATCAGCAGGGTAGAACGATAGGCATTCCTTAAGTCAGTATATGCTATGGATATCAGCAGGGTAGAACCATAGGCATTCCTTAAGTCAGTCTATGCTTTGGATATCAGCAGGGTAGAACGATAGGCATTCCTTAAGTCAGTATATGCTATGGATATCAGTAGGGTAGAACCATAGGCATTCTTTTAGTCAGTCTATGCTATGGATATCAGTAGGGTAGAACCATAGGCATTCCTTAAGTCTGTCTATGCTATGGATATCAGTAGGGTAGACTGATAGGCATTCCTTAAGTCAGTCTATGCTATGGATATCAGTAGGGTATAACCATAGGCATTCCTTAAGTCAGTCTATGCTATGGATATCAGTAGGGTAGAACCATAGGCATTCCTTAAGTCAGTCTATGCTATGGATATCAGTAGGGTAGAACCATAGGCATTCCTTAAGTCTGTCTATGCTATGGATATCAGTAGGGTAGAACCATAGGCATTCCTTAAGTCAGTCTATGCTATGGATATCAGTAGGGTAGAACCATAGGCATTCCTTAAGTCAGTCTATGCTATGGATATCAGCAGGGTAGAACCATAGGCATTCCTTAAGTCAGTCTATGCTATGGATATCAGCAGGGTAGAACCATAGGCATTCCTTAAGTCAGTCTATGCTATGGATATCAGCAGGGTAGAACCATAGGCATTCCTTAAGTCAGTCTATGCTATGGATGTCAGTAGGGTAGAACCATAGGCATTCCTTAAGTCAGTATATGCTATGGATATCAGCAGGGTAGAACCATAGGCATTCCTTAAGTCAGTCTATGCTATGGATATCAGTAGGGTAGAATGATAGGCATTCCTTAAGTCTGTCTATGCTACGGATATCAGCAGGGTAGAACCATAGGCATTCCTTAAGTCAGTCTATGCTGGGGATATCAGTAGGGTAGAACCATAGGCATTCCTTAAGTCAGTCTATGCTACAGATATCAGTAGGGTAGAATGATAGGCATTCCTTAAGTCAGTCTATGCTATGGATATCAGTAGGGTAGAACCATAGGCATTCCTTAAGTCAGTCTATGCTACAGATATCAGTAGGGTAGAATGATAGGCATTTCTTAAGTTAGTCTAGAGACTACCTCATACAACTTATCACTCTCTATTCTGGGTACACTCTAGCTCCCCCTTGACAAATACATGGTAGTTCCTCTACAGAGGATGGTTTGAAGTTTTAATCTAATATAATCCAACACTTTTAACCCTTTCCCAAATAATAACGACATTTGACCACTTTGTTGCAGACGACTTTAGAAAACATTATGGGGAAAGGATAAATTGCTCGTAACAAGTAAAATTTCTCCTTTCCCCACAATGTTTTCTGCCCTATCAGAAAATTATTTTCCAATTTCTTCACATTTTGAAATGTCGTTTGCAAACTCTTTCAATTTTGAACAGTTAAAAAAATTTTGTTTGGGAAAGGATTAACCGGCTGTCTGCTGCACCTGCAGCAAAAGACGTGAGATTTTGTCAGAAGGACAAGCATTAATTTTGAGTTTTAAGAAAATCAAGCAGTCCAAAGGTGCGGACCTTAACCATTGAAAAACAGGATGCTGAAGGACTAACATTGAAACCTCCATTAACAGTTGAAATTGTGTTACAGCAAACCCACTGATTAACAAACTAAACTTGTTTAAAAAAAACCAGTGAAACAACTGTAACAAATTCCACAAAATAAAAAAAAAATTCTTATGCAACATGCTTTTGAATTATTTGTTAGTTTGAGGTTTAACCCTTTCACCGATGTAGTCGACTTAAGTCTACAGCGTAGTTGACCGCCGAAGGCGACTTGAGTCGACATAAAATTGCGTTAAGTAACCACTGTTATAAGCAGCCAACCTGTCTTAGACAACCTCTTCAGAAAGTCCCATTGTTAGATTAATGGTGTACATCAATTTGTGTTAAGCAGCCAACCTGTCTTTATCAGCCAATTACTCATTTCCATAGGCTGACCTCTTAACACAAGTTTGACTGTGCAGCATACTACTTTTTCCCTAGAAAGCGCTAAATATATTTGGCGCTGAGATGAACTTTTTGCTACATATTTGGCGGCGAAAGGGTTAATGTCTACAATTATTCAGTTATGCTAGTTTACCTGGATTCACCAGTACCAGGGCTCTGATGTGTTTTGCCATGGGACATTCCCACCAAACCAGAAGCACTGGTGTTGCTCAAATGTGTGGTCCCCTAGTTTTTAGACCCCTACCTTAATCACTGAGAAACGCAGGACCCTTTGTTTTTTTAACAAACCTACTGCAAATGTGTATAGAGCACAACATTTATCAACTGTAAAACATTTAGTTGTTGTGAAATATATATAGGAGAAGAAAAGAATATAAGCACCGTCCTCATATTTATTTAGATCTAATTTTAACTTGGGAAAGACAAAAGCATTTGTCTGGCTTTAAAACTGCCTTATTCAAATTCCATCTATTTGTAGAGTTAACAAAATCCTGAAAATAACATTGGTTTTAGGACAGGGCTTTAACCCTTATAGTGCTGGAGCTGACTTCATGCTTATGAAAACAGGTCAGATCCAGGCCAGCCACCAAGTAAATTGACGGCTGGCCTGTGGTCTAACCTGATTGCTACTCTGAGTATCTTTCCTCAACAGACAACACACAAATCTAGTTTAAGAAAACCACCCAGGATTCTAAGGGTTAATTGACATGTAGTGAGTATGGGAAAACTAATCACTGAAGATAGTCAACCCAGAAACTAAACAAGGAAGGGGAGACATCAATTACCCGGCCCTGTAATTGAATTAGTACCTCATTTAAACACTGATAGGTTAATTTATAGTCTTTCTCTCATAATTCATGTTCATAATTGGAATGTATGGATGTAAATAAAGCACTTTTTATAACCATATCCCACAGCATAAATTTGGTAAGTTGGTTGAAATTAATGCCATAAAGCATAGACATTATGTTTCATTAAATAACACTTTTATTAAGGAATCCAGCTGGAAACATTGTAATGACACAGAGAAAAGTCATATTTTATAAGCCTTTCAATTCAGTAAATGTGTTCAAAGAGACACTAGCATAATCTGAATTTAACTATTCTAAAACCTTATGGTAGTTAGTATAGTTGCTTTTTTCACACATATATGCATACGCACACACATATATGCATACGCACACACATATATGCATACGCACACACATATATGCATACGCACACACATATATGCATACGCACACACATATATGCATACACACACATATATGCATACGCACACACATATATGCATATGCACACACATATATGCATACGCACACACATATACACAGTCATTTGAAGCATTTGCCAGACAATGCTGCAGAAATCATTGTATGCAGTAGATGTTTCTCCAACTATTTTTTCACTCATCACATTTATTCTTTTTTAAATTGGATGATTCAAGTTGACCAGACATTGGTCAAAGAAAAAGAGAAAAGGTTCATAATGAAGAAAAAGGAAAACAATCCAAAACAAATACATAGGTAATTTTAGCATAATTACAAGGTGCTCCTTGTTGAGATAGAAAAAACAGAAAGAAGCCTCTTCAAGGAAATCACATTACAACCTTTTCGTTGTAGATTTAACAAAACATATACATATTTCTTCTTTAAGTTTCATTTTTAGCTTTCCTGAGGATTCACAAACACTGTGCAAGGACTCTGAAGTGATTTGCCAAAAAACATGCACTGGGGGATCCAACCCCGTACCCGATATTAGTTCTCAACCATCTCCACTAGGCAATGCAAGACGCCATTGCAAAAAACCTTGAAAAAGTTGTCCGCAGGAGAAAGCATGAAAACATATAGATTATGTAGGCTCAGGTTTATTGGATAAATAAATCCCCAAATTCTCCTTTCCCTGGTTTTAACAAGAAATAAAGCCATGTTCATTATTCAAACCCAAGACAGGCACCATTTTAGTGGTTACCCTTTCCGTTCACACTTAACTCTTTTTATATCTATAATTTAACCCTTTACCAAACTCCAAATTTTCGACTGTCCCAAATTGAAAGAGTTTGCAGACGACATTTCAAAATGTGATGAAAAATAATCTTCTGATAGGGCAGAAAACATTGTGGAAAAAGGAGAAATTGCTCAGTAAGAGCTTTTTCTCCTTTTCCTACAATGTTTTCCAGAGTTGTCTGCAAAAACTGGTGAAATGTCGTTATTGTTTGATAATGGGTTAAAAAACGTTTGTAAAATGTCTACAATCCTTTGTAGTAGTCTCTGTCAGTGTGTTTGTATGCAGGATTTCAAATGAACTATCCAGTGAATCCTTTGTAGTGGTCTCTGTCAGTGTGTTTGTATGCAGGATTTCAAATGAACTATCCAGTGAATCCTTTGTAGTAGTCTCTGTCAGTGTGTTTGTTTGCAGGATTTCAAATGAACTATCCAGTGAATTCTTTGTAGTAGTCTCTGTCAGTGTGTTTGTATGCAGGATTTCAAATGAACTATCCAGTGAATCCTTTGTAGTAGTCTCTGTCAGTGTGTTTGTATGCAGGATTTCAAATGAACTATCCAGTGAATCCTTTTATGTGGATAATCTGAATAATCTCCTCAATAAAAAAATAACCACTTTTTTTCCTTTTCATTGGGCACCTCTTCTTTGGATTTCTCTTTTCATTGGGCACCTCGTCTTTGGATTTCTCTTTTCATTCGGCACCTTGTCTTTGAATTTCTCTTTTCATTGGGCACATCTTCTTTGGATTTCTCGTTTCATTGGGCACCTCTTCTTCAGATTTCTCTTTCCATTGGGCACATCTTCTTCGGATTTCTCGTTTAATTGGGCACCTCTTCTTCAGATTTCTCTTTTCATTGAGCAGCTTTTCTTGGGATTTCTTAGTTTGTTTTTTAAAAATTCATCATGCAGTTAACCAAGTAATTTTTTAATATGATTAAACTCAACTATGAGCAAGTACTTCCTATATTAAAGATTTATTTAGAAAATTAATACTGCTTATAATTATATAAAGTTGAAATAGTTTCACAAACAAAAAGATTCAGCCAACTGAATGAGTTATAATCCATTTGATTGCATCTTTATGTCATATCTTGCAACTAATGGTTTCTACATTTTGCTTTTGCAACAAAACATCAACTAGTACAACTTTGTCAACTAAAGTGAAGGAAGTGCTTCGAACCCTTGAATTGTCTTCTGCTTGTTTTTTCAAACTGCAAAACTTCACCTAAAAGGTTTAGAGTTTAACTTATTTTATTTCGCACCTATTGTGATACAAGCTGTCACAACTTATATAAATCACACTTAATTCTGCTTCCTGGATAACCAGTACTCTCTCCAATTGTGGATTACTCAAAGGTACCAATGTAGATCCTACTACTCACAGGATTTGAACCCACAACCCTTGTGTCCTGAGGCTAAGGTTCTACCCCTGGACCACTGTCCTCCACTAAAAAGTTATCTACCAGTGAAATATTCAAGGAGCAGGGGACAAAATTTATAACGAAGCAACGGTAGAAAATGCTGCACTTTTAAGAGAGCATGATAAACACACACAAATATGCAATGTAACTAAGTGAAATGAGGCGACACTTTCCATTTCCCAAAGGATCTACAAAGTCAGGGGATTTTGAAATAAATATCAGTTTGAAACAGAGTACAACGCTTTGTTAAATGCTTTTTCTTCCTCAAACCTCTAAATCAATGGAATTTTTAATAGTGCAACAACTTTGGGAATAACAGACATTGAAATTTTCAATTATTTAACACATAGAAAACTGGTTATTGCTTTTGTTGATATAATATCTTTTTTATGTTAAAACGATATCTTTAGTTTTTTCCAGGATTAGAGGAGGAAACAAATACTGATATAAATAATCAATTACTCATTTACTTTCTTTGATCAAATACATTGTTACTTGCTATATTGCAATTAATTTTACTTTTGAAACCCAACATATACTTTAATATAACCAAATTACCTTAATCTTAAGCATTATTTAGGGATAAATCATTCAATCTTTTACCTTAAAATAAATAGCATTCACAGGGCAACATAATTACTAAAATATATTAATATTTTCAAACCTTTTAAGATGGATTGCAGCATTCTTTTGAGTTCTACAATAACAAGTTATTCATTGGCATCCCTATTAGCTATGAAGATATTGGGTACATTTGTTGAAAGACAATTAAATATTGTTAAGAGACAAGTTATATTTTCTATGTGATTATGACAAGAAACTGTCCATAAGTGATGTCCATAAGAAAGCAATTGCTCATCTTTAACCCTTTCCCAAACAATAACGACATTTGACCACTATGTCGCAGACAACTTTTGAAAACATTGCGAGAAAAGGAGAAATGGCTATATCTGAAGAATCTTTTTCAATTTCATCACATTTTGAAATGTCGTCTGCAAACTCTATCAATTTGGGACAGTCGAAAATTTGTTATTGGGGAAAGGGTTAAAAAATATTTTAAAGAGAGAGATATTAGGGCAGAGAAAAATAATCTAGAAAAAGATTTCTTCAGTTCACATAGTGGACTTTTTGTAGAAAAAGTAAGAAAATCTGCATAATAATTTGGTTCTTGAGAGACTTAAAGCACTCGGTCTGTCTGCAACCTGAGATAACAAACTTGACCCTTCTAGTGCTGGAACCGACTTCATGCTTATGCAAACAGGTTAGATCCAGGCCAGCGGCCAAGTAAATTGGCAGCCTGTAATCCAACCTGTTTGCTTCTCTGGGTATCTTTCCTCATCATAATTAAGAAGATACAGACATTTTTAAATTATGAAGCATTCTAAGCGTTAAGTACACAGGCGAATTTTCAAGCCATTCCCTTCAGTGCTCAATGGGATACCTGCTTGCCTTGAAAAACTTAATCAATAACTTGTATGCACAAAAACGGTTAACTAGTTTGTTTAAAATCCAAGCTAGAGTTATGGTACTTGGTCCACAAATGATTCCTTGTTTTGTCCTATTATTTGCAATTTATAAGCTTCAAGTATGTTGAACCAAATATATGAGAGGGAAAAGGTTAACCAGCAATGAGTTAGCCCGCAGGGCATTCTAAAATGCCGAAGAAGATAAGGTTTGTTACAGGCTTACACAGCTGTAACTCTTCATCAAGATGGCTGCTGGGAGGGCGAGTAATTTACTCCACACATCTGATTGCAGACAGAATTAGATAAAGATAGCAGGCAAGAGACTCCTTACACTTTTCCCTTACATACATGTCTTTAACCCTTACCAAACACCAAATTTTCAACTGTTCCAAGTTGAAAGGGTTGCAGATAACATTTTGAAAAAGTGACGAAATTGAAAAACAATCTCCTGATAGAGCAGAAAACATTGTGGGAAAAGGAGAAATTGCTCGCTACGAGCAATTTCTCCTTTTCCCATAATGTTTTCCAGAGTGGTTTGAAACAAACTGGTCAAATATTTTTTTATTATTTGGTAATAGGTTAGCCCATTCTTTCATATGGTAATTTATTGGACAGTATCACAGCCTAGAATGTTGGCCTCACTACAAAAGGGTTGTGGGTTTGAATCTAGTAAAAAGGGGGGTCTACTTTGCCAGGTTTCATTAATGAAGAACACCAATAAGCTGCCATAGCGAAGCTCATTCTTTGTTGGATCACTTCAATCAGTTTGTTACAAATTTGTCGGGCTGGAACTTTTTGCATTAATCCAAATAATTCCGGCGCCGACTGATGTATACCGATAACAACCGAAGTAATGAAAAAAGAATGAGTTTCGAAATGGCAGAATATGGGTTTTCTCTTTAATTCTACTTTCTGCAACAAATGTTAAGCACTTAGTACAACATTGCTGTGGGCCCTCAATATGGCCCTTGGCTGACTCCAAGATATGGGTTAATGATCCTTATGGTGAAGACAGAACCTTATAACAGACCCTGTATGTTTATAAACAAGTGTTGGGATCTGTATATCTGATGGATGTCCCAAGGTTTATGTTAGCATCTTGCCTGTTTATGATATCATCATCAAAGTAGATTAGCTCTGGAATAATTTCAGACATTGTTCTCATTAAGATCAGGCTCCTTATTCATTCTAGGGATAACATTTATGCATGTTTGTTTACTTTGAGATTTAACAAAGCATGTGGCCTGGAAAGTATGTTCTCTGACTGAACAAAGACTGGAGATTGAACCCCAAAATGCATAGGGCATATTCTACCAAAGCAAAGTGCAAAAGTATCATAAAGCATTAAATGTGATGACCATAATTCAATTCTGACGCCACACAGATTTTGGACTTAGATGTTACAATGCATGTATTCAAAAGGTGCAGAGCATTACTATGGTCAAATAAAGCATAGAGCAAAATATTCCTATGCTTGACCCAATGGAGAATACATCCTGATGTCACTAAGCCTGAAGTCTTTTGCCACAAAGCCTAAGTATGGCTGATTAAAGCATAAAGCCCAATAATACAAAACATAGAGTAAAATATTCGAAAGCATGACCCCAAACAAAGATGCATCCTGGTGTTGCAAAACATGCAGTCTGACACCACAATGCATTGACAGAGCATTATAACACAAAATAGAAGAAGATATTTCAAAACATGGAGACCAACCCTCATTGAACCTTCATCCTGAATCTACAAAACCTGAAGTCTGAAGCAACAATTCATTCAAATAATTTAGCAATCCACAAAGCCTGGTGGTGCCATAAAGAATTGAGCAAGATATTTCATTGTGTGGGATCTAATCCTCTAAACTAAGAGTCCTGATGTCACACAGTATGTGTTCTGAAGCCACAAAACTAGTATGGCCAATCAAAGCATAAGGCCCAATACCACTATAAATGGAGCAAGATATTTCAAAGCATAGAGTCCAACCTTTAATGAACCTGAATACTGATGCCTCAAAGCCTAGTCTGATATCAAAAAGCAAAGATCAAAACATTCCAACACATGATCCCATGATTTCAGAACCATTAAACCTGAAGGCATGGTATAATGAAACAGGAAGCCTGATTAATCCCATTATCATACAATAACAACATTTTACCACTTTGTTGCAGACGACTTGAGCAATCTCTCCTTTTCCTACAATGTTTTCTACTCTATCAGAAAATAACATTCCAATTTCATCACATTTTAAAAGATTGTCTGCAAACTTTCATTTTGGGACAGTTGAAAGTTTGGTAAAGGGTTAAACCTGGCTTTTGGTCTTATGTATGACTTTCTCCGAAGATTTACAGAGGTTCAGATAACCCTTTCCCAAACAACAAATTTTCGACTGTCCCAAATTCAAAGAGTTTGCAGACGTCATTTCAAAATATGATGAAATTGTAAAATATTCTTCTGAAAGGGCAGAAAACATTGTGGGAAAAGGAGAAATTGCTCGTTACGAGCAATTTCTCCATTTCCTACAATGTTTTCTAAAGTCTTCTGCAACAAAGTGGTCAAATGTTTATATTTGTTGGGAAAGGGTTAAGGAGGGGTTCCAAGGATTTGGCCTGGCAGTATTTCTGAAACTACTGGACAAACCATATTTTGTGGACACTTGACAGAATTCTTGTCAAGACAACTCTTATTGGTACCCACAATAAAGGGTTTAGAGAATCAAAAAAGAAGTTAGGCGGTGGAATAAGAGCATTAACTGGGCCTCTGAATTCATAATAAACCATCACTGAAAATCCCTGGAGAGGGTCTTCTCTCTATCTATAATAAAGACTTACACAAAATTTTCTATTAGCTACTTTTCAAAGCTCTCTCAATTTTCTCATAAATGTTTATGAATATATGTTATATGTGCCATAAGAAAAGTACTGATAGCGCAGCAAAGGGAAAATTGATAAACATGAGCCAATTTCTGTTTTGTGACAATATTCTGCGAAAAAAATAGATGCAATAATACACTGTAAGTGTTTAGCAGGGAGTTAAGGTTAGTCGTATTTTCCCTGGTGTTGAAGGGGTAGCCTGACATGACAAAGGCTAAGCAAATCAGACATGTCAGGGAAGGCAAGAAAATAACAGTTTATTAAGTCATTTCCCCTGTAATGACATGCAGATGGGGAACCTTCATACCCAATTCTGGAATCATCCCTGCACTTTAAAGGTGCTTGTTCACAAATGTGGGGGAATTTGGAAGTTCAACAGTAATTTCTTTAAAACTGCATAATGGCTGTACTGTAATATGATACACACTAAAGAATGGTCTTTGGAGGCAAAATTAGATCTATTTCAATTCTTAAAAGCGTGTAAAGAGTGGATTAACATGCGTTTTAATCCAAAAGCCTTTTAGATTGTTTAGAATTTATGGTATTAAGTGTGAACAATAATTAGCTACGAAGAAAAAACCTTTGTTTTATAACTATGGAGCAAACTACAAATCAAATAGAAACATTGCACCTTAACCCTTTCCCAAACAATAACGACATTTGATCACTTTGTTACAGACGACTTTAGAAAACATTGTACGAAAAGGAGAAATTGCTCATGACGAGCAATTTTTCCTTATCCCCAATGTTTTCTGCCCTATCAGAAGATTATTTTCATTTTTCATCAAATTTTGTTGTTTGGGAAAGGGTTAAAAACAGTGTCTTCTGCAAAGATCATAATATCCATATCTTCAATTAATTAAGTCTTAAAGCAGTAAAGGGCAGTCTCCCTCCTACCCCCTGAAGCACAAATAATATGAATTTGGAGTTCAGATAGCTCCCCATATGGGAAGTAATAGCAGACAACAATTAAAACAGCTTGAATATTGAAATATTTTCTTTTGATAGGACTGATATCAACATAGGAAAAGAAAAAATTGCTCTTGTAAGAAAGTCCTTTTTTCCCTGAAATATTTTCAAAACTTGATTCCCAAATGACAAATAGTCCATCAGGGTTGTCATTAATCTTTGGAGAGGTAAACTTTAGATTTGAGGAGGCAAATGAAGCAAACAAATCACAAAGATTAGATGTTACTAATGACCAACTTATTATATTTCTTATTATTTGAGATGACCAAAAAGTCATTTGGAGCGATCAAATTGGAAGACAGCCAGCACTTCATGACAACCCTGGTCAATACATGTAGGAAATTTGCTGAAGGGTAAATAAACTGATTACTTACTCTGTGAATGAGTCAGTGTCACACAGATGCTTGCCAGAATCACCACGGTGACAAGGGAATGTACCTCCAAGCTCATGATGGACGTAGATCAGATATTTACTGCGGCATGAGAAATTTACATCACACAGTGTTCTTGTTGTAGTCCTGTAAAAGAGAAAACAAAATTAGTTCAATCTAGTTGGATTCTTAAACAAATACAAAATAGCAGTTGACAACTTTCGTCATGTTCTCAGAATCTAAATCCACTTGTTAGCGCAATGCAAGACCATAGCAACCTCTTCAAACCTTTACCAAAAGCCAAATTTTCGACAGTCCCAAATTGAAAGTTTCCTAAAGAAATTTCAAAATGTGATGAAATTGGAAAATTATCCTTGTATAGGGCAGAAAACATTGTGGGAAAAGGAGAAATTGCTTGTCACAAGCAACTTCTCCTTTTCCCTCAATTTTTTCAAGAGTTGTCTGCAACAGAGTGGTTAAATGTCACCATTGTTTGGTAATGGGTTAAAACACTTCATATAGTAATGCACTGAACCCTTAACTTAAATTAAGCCTAAAATTTACCTACATATTAGACCTGGTACAAGGTTTTCTGTAATAGACAAATGGATTAGACCTTTCCTATTGGGCATGAATAAGGGATCTATCTAAGAAAACAGCCTAGAGATTTTGGTACATCTAAACCTATTATGTATCTGCCAATGTCCTTCGTAAGACCATATTCAGACTCTTGGCTTCTCTAAAATCCATTAATTACACTGTCTGTAGCCAGCCTACTGTTTCAACAAGCCTTTTGCCTATTGGCCGCAAGGATGAACACTTCATTCATTCTTTGGTAGTCAAATGGACAGACCTTAAGAAATGCCATTATTACAGCCATAATACCTATTGCTTCAAATTGCAAATTCTGACATGTTGTAATTGAGTGCAACAGTCAATGCATATTTATTAAATAATAATTATGGAGAATGAAAGGTAATATTTTCTGTGTGATATTGGAAGCAAAATATTGTGACAATATAAGAAATTGTGTTGTGAGAAATGTAGTGAGTGCTAATCAGAATCCTTATATGCAGCAATTCAGTTGATTCCTGACTGTGTAGGATTAGACAATTAGCTATTTCAATATCATCTTGTTGATTCTCACTGCTGCAGCTCATCCTGATATTTATGTTAAACTGTATTGTTGTACAGTCAAGCTTGTGTTAAGAGGCCAGCCTATGGAACTGAGAAAATTGGCTGTTTAAGACAGGTTGGCTGCTAAACACAAATGGATGTACATGTACACTATAAATCTAACAATGGGACTTTCTGTAGTGGTTGTTTAAGACAGGTTTGCTGCTTAAAAGGATGGTTGTTTAACATAAGTTTGACTGTATGTATTAATGGGCCAGAGGCCTAATTACCTAGACAAACAGGTCAAGGCTATCAGATGAAAAAAGACTAGAGCAACTGAGTCTTAAAAGTATCATTGAATCAGATTAAACAATCAACCTTTCAAACTAGTTTCAAGTTCCATCTTTCATTTTCAAATTGAAATCCTTGCAAATTACAATATGCGGAACAAAGTCACAATCCAATCCCTGTTCTGAAGAAATTTCCTTGCTGACACTTTCAGAATGGTTTCATGTTACAGTACTGTATTGGGTTAATATATCTTCTCGCCAATTCCTATGTGATTATAGGACACTGTACAAACTTGTCTCATGGACTGAGAACAGAATTCTCCGATACAAGGAAAGAGGATTACCTTTAGGTTAGTTAAAAAAGAAACCAGATTCCAATATCCCAAATTATCCTGTCTGCTCATATTACAGAGTACAGTGAAGCCTTGTTAATCCGGACCCTGATTTTCCGGATGTCTCGCAATCCGAATGAAATTGTAAGGGAACGGAATTATTTGACCAGTTTGTTGCAGATGACTTTTGAAAAAATTGTGGGTAAAGGAGAAATTGTTCGTGACGAGCAATTTCTCCTTTACCCACAATGTTTTCTGCCATATCAGCTGATTATTTTTGCAAACACTTTCAATTTGGGACGGTCAACAATTTGGCGTTTGCTAAAGGGTTATAAGTATACATGTGCATACAGACCGTTTATGTCTTAAAGTGTTAGTCCGGATGATTCTGTAATCCGGACATTTTGTTGGGAACGGATGTGTTCGAATTAACGAGACATCACTGTATATCACATTACACAGGGGCTACGTTGATTGGTCACAGTCTATCTCTGGACACGGTCATACAGAAATTAATTTCTCCTTTATGATTCTGTAGTTTCTAGAACATTACTAGCGTTAACACCAAAATGTGATTAGATTACCTGAAATTTATACCACCATCAAATTGTAAACAATACCAAAATCTAACCAACATGACACTTATATACCACCATCAAATTGTAAACAATACCAAAATCTAACCAACATGACACTTATATACCACCGTCAAATTGTAAACAATACCAAAATCTAACCAACATGACACTTATATACCACCATCAAATTGTAAACAATACCAAAATCTAACCAACAAGACACTTATATACCACCATCAAATTGTAAACAATACCAAAATCTAACCAACATGACACTTATATACCACCATCAAATTGTAAACAATACCAAAATCTAACCAACATGACACTTATATACCACCATCAAATTGTAAACAATACCAAAATCTAACCAACATGACACTTATATACCACCATCAAATTGTAAACAATACCAAAATCTAACCAACATGACACTTATATACCACCATCAAATTGTAAACAATACCAAAATCTAACCAACATGACACTTATATACCACCATCAAATTGTAAACAATACCAAAATCTAACCAACATGACACTTATATACCACCATCAAATTGTAAACAATACCAAAATCTAACCAACATGACACTTATATACCACCATCAAATTGTAAACAATACCAAAATCTAACCAACATGACACTTATATACCACCATCAAATTGTAAACAATACCAAAATCTAACCAACATGACACTTATATACCACCATCAAATTGTAAACAATACCAAAATCTAACCAACATGACACTTATATACCACCATCAAATTGTAAACAATACCAAAATCTAACCAACATGACACTTATATACCACCGTCAAATTGTAAACAATACCAAAATCTAACCAACATGACACTTATATACCACCATCAAATTGTAAACAATACCAAAATCTAACCAACATGACACTTATGTATTTCTAATGAAAGCGGATAACATAACCTTTGGTAGGATAAGATTAAAAAGGGAGAAAAGGCTTCCATGACATCTCTAGTTTTTTATTAAAATTGAGATGTTTCTTAAAAATATCTCACAAAATTGAGTCTAGATAACATGTACAGTTGTATTATAGAAGTCTGCTTCAATGGCAGTTCTAGGAAACTAAACAAATTGACCGTGACTGTGTTAACCCTTTACCAAATGCCAAATTTTCGACTTTCCCAAATTGAAAGAGTTTGCAGACAACATTTCAAAATGTGATGGAATTGAATTATAGTCTTCTGATAGCGCAGAAAACATTGAGAAAAAAATGTTTTCTAGATTTGTCTGCAACAAAGTGGTCAAATGCCTTTATTGTTTGGTAATGGGTTAAAGAAGTTGGCTTCAATGGGAAGTCTAGGAAACTTAACAGATAGACCCATGACTGTGTTTACTCAAATCAAACAAATCCAGAACAAAGGATAATTGTTCTTCAGACACACAATCTTCCTGAATAGTTATATTTCCATCCAGTATCTTATTTCAAAAGTCTTCTGTCTAGAAAGAAATAACAATATAAAACATGAACTAAATAGCTTACTTCTGCTAGATCCTACAGGGGAACTGAGATATTGAGGTGAAGTGATATTGAGCTCCATATATTTGTAGTACAAGACTTGTTCATAACAGCTATCAAACAGAAATAGAGCTCTAAAGTAAATGCCCCCTAATCTTATAAGCTAGCGTGTAAGTTTTATCATACACAAATCCTTACGCCCCCAAAACGAATATTCCGTTAAAGCCTGGAAATCTGTTATCACCATTTCCAGGGAAAGAGAACAGATTGATGTTTCTTATCAACATAGTCAGTATGTAAAACAGCTGTCAATAACTTCACCAACTTCCCCAACCAACACAGTTTCTTAGATTTGGAAGGTATCTCTACTTCTACTGTAAACTTGAGTAACAATTCCTAAGATCTCCATATAGTAATGGTCTGATACATTTCTTTTCCTCTTTTCAAGTGAGTACTAACACAGCAGAATTCGTTGAACAAAAGTAATTGGACCATCTTGAGGTTGTGAAGCACTTTCTATAGTCTTGCATTGAACCCTATATCTGCTCTCCATTAGCTTAAAGAGATATGTATTGCACACTTCCATTCAAAGATTTAACAAATTATACCATGAAGTGGCCATTGCATATACAAGACATGCCCATGGCCATAATGTTGGGTGATGTATTGTACCATGGTTTTCATCCAGTCAAACCGTTTGCTCTGTTATACCTCACATTTTCACATCTGCTGCATAAAACCATTGTCACAAAAGGGTAGTTTGATCCTTACATGTGATGTCACAATGGTGTCAATTCAGATTTGTGATGCTATTCTTGTTGTCTGCTGTTAATTTCAATTAGGACAAATTCCAATAGGAGTAGGTAAGCTAGAGATCTATTTCATAGATTCAAACATCAAATATCTGTTTATTGGATTTTGACATTCTCCTTAAAGGTGCTTTTTCACAGAACATTCACACTCTAAAAAATTCAAAACAATCTAATTTTGTTTCCAATAACCTATCTTCATTGTGTATCATACAACTGTACATCTAATGTGCAGTTTTAAACAAATTAATTCTAAATTTCCAAATGTCCTCACATCAGTGAATAAGCACCTTTAATCCTTTCCCAAACAATAACGACATTTGACCACTTTGTTGCAGACAACTTTAAAAAACATTGTGGGAAAAGGAGAAATTGATCATAACGAGCAATTTTCCTTTTCCTACAATGTTTTCTGGCCTATGAGAAGATTATTTTTCAGTTTCATCACATTTTGAAATGTCGTCTGCAATCTCTTTCAATTTGGGACAGTCGAAAATTTGTGGTTTGGGACAGGGGTTAAGACTTGCTTTGTTATATTGTGATGCCCTGCCCACATTGGATGGAGGAAGCTCACTTACTAACCTGCCCTATAGAGGCTGGTCAACCCTGCCCTATAGAGGCTGGTCAACCCTGCCCTATAGAGGCTGGTCAACCCTGCCCTATAGAGGCTGGTCAACCCTGCCCTATAGAGGCTGGTCAACACTGGTAAAACCATCAACATTCTGTTAGTAAGTCAAGAGAGCATATCTTATGAAACTCTGGCACTACCTTGATTTGAACTCATGCATGAATGGGCTTTATGATTCCGAGTTTTGTACTCTGACCACTAGATCCTTGCACATAAAATAGGTCAGCAGAAGTAGATAACAAAGTATATGAAAGATCCAAGAGGGCTACCTTTAAAAAATATAATACTAGGTAAGTCCTTAGATATGGGTGTTCATAAGGATGTAAGTAATACGAAAATATCTTTGCAAGACTACAGTAAGAATTAGTGTTTCATAGTTATATTAAGTTACTGACACAGATCCTATATGGGTCCTCTTTGTCCGTGCCGTACCAACATTTTTCACTTTTGTAACGGCTTTCCTCGATGCACCAGTACTAGGCTAGGGCTCTGAAGTGACTTGCCAAAGGCCACTCCCACGAAACCAGAGGTGTCCGGGGGCTAGAACCCGCGACCGCCAAAGGAATAAGTCCACCACCTTAACCACTGAGCCATGCAGGACCCTTACACAAAGAGCTTACTTATAGTCTTGCATTGAACCCTTGATACAAGATGATTGATTTTTCCCAGTAAAAAACTAATCATCACTTGGTCTAGGAAAAAGCTCCTTGCCTGAGGACGCTCCTTTGTGACTGTCCAGTAGCAAGGATAAAACATAAAACAGAAATGTCAGACACCAAATGTTTAACCCTCTACCACACCAGAATCTCTCTTGCACACAGAGAGGCTGGTGTTAATTCCTCACTCTGTACTATCTCAATTTACTGCATCAGCTGTGGAGGACATTGGTACAGTGGTGGAGTGCCCGCATCTTGTACCCAGGGTCCCTGGTTTGATCCCAGTAAGGACAGGTTAAATTGCCATACTGACCCACAATCAATGTGAGTTCTGGTTTAGCAATCAGGAAGCAATCGTCAGGATTTTATTTAATAAGCTTCAAGCTTCTGTCACAATGGATTTCAAATAAATAAACTCTAGCAAAGGTGCAGAAGACTTAGGAAATCATAAAGACAGAAGGATAAATTGCTCCTAATGAATAGCTTATCTTTGTGTCACAATAGATCTTACCCAATATCATATAAAAAAAAATATTGAGTATCGTTTATCTGCCAATTTTGGTGGTCTGCTCAAGTGTTCAATTTCAGACCCAGTACCAAATTCCCCTATGAGGGGAGCGGGTGTTAATTCAATCCAAGTTGTTATGTTCCAGGGGTGTGTACCAATTGCAGCAGTGCGGATGTGAACCACATGGTCCTGAATATTGGATATAAACCAATTATAGCAGCCTGCCTTGTGACCGGCCTGACCTCATGTCGCAAATAAATTGGATACTCACTGAAGCTTTTTCATCAGTAAAGTTTAACCCTTTACCAAACAGTAATAACATTCGACCAGTTTGTTGAAGACGACTCTGGAAAACTGTTGGAAAAGGAAGAAATTGCTTGTAACAAGCAATTTCTTCCTTTTCCCACAATGTTTTCTGTCCTATTAAATTTTTAAATGTTGTCTGCAAACCCCTTCCAAATTGGGACAGTCGGACATTTTGGTGTTTGGTAAAGGGTTAAGCCTATCAAAGCAATATTGGATGTAATCCTTCTTTCCTTATAAAGATGTTTTTTTTTATCCTGTGCCAAAATCAACAGCAAATAGATCCAGTCCATGACTTGAAGTAAAGCAGATAAAATTTGATTTTTTCTTCTCTTCACAATAATCTGGAGATACATGTATGTGTACCTACCTTACCAAAGCCAAATCTGCTGCAGAAGATTTCCAAAAAGAAACTACTTTAACAAAAGTATAAATTACTCCTACTGAGGCAAAACATCAATGGCACAATTGTTTCTCTCAAAGACAAATACTATTTTTTCTTATATTAATTTGTCTTCTGTTTTTTTTCTTATTTCTAACATCCGAAAATTCCCATACAAGTAAAACCAGACCATTGCACTAATTACAAAAAGGTTATTGCTAATTAAGATTGGTATATTCATTATCAGCATTACTATATGAGTAATATGAATAATACGAATAGCAATTTAGGAAGAATGGTTATTTAGGAAGAATGTCCACCTAGGTGTAGATTTTTTATTCCATAATGTAGTCGGTCATAACAAAAACCATATTTTGGCTACCTTATCATCATTGTTGCCTACTCAGGCCATCATTTTATGGCATCTCCCAAAACACAATAATATGGGGTTGTAAGTAAAACCATACTTTTATCTTCTTATCTCTTTATCATTGTACTTTTTCATTAAGGTAAAATGAGAAAATATTTTGTTCAGTTAAATAAAGTATTCATATGTGAACTGTTGCTCAACCTAACGATATGGTAGTCATGGTCTCTATTTCCAAATGGAGACAGCTCACTTTATTGGAAGTCACACATACACGATCTATTCAAACATTCATCACAAAAAATGGCACCATGAAAGGATTTTAACCCTTAGAATGATGGGTAATTTACTAAAAATAGATATTTGTGTCGTCTGCTTTCCAAAACCTTAAATATCAGCTTAATCTTGATAAGGAAAGATACCCAGAGTGGCAAATAGAATAGATCACAGGCCAGCAGCCAATTAATTTGGCTGCTGGCCTGGATCTGACCTGTTTGCATAAGTATGAAGTCGGTTCCCGCACTATAAGGGTTAAGGAAGGAGTTTGACAGCTCCCCCTATCAAATTTCCCTGCAATAATTCCATCAAATATGGAAATGGATTGACACTAAATATTCCCATGTGAAAAGCAGTTAGATTTTACTGAGAGTTATGAGCCTTATGACAGTTGTTTTATTCTTATAGAAATCAATCCAAGTTGGTGGATTTGCAAAGCACTTGACTCACTCCTTCCCTTGTTTTACTATGATTCCCACATAGTGGAGTTTATGACTGATCTTTATTGAATGCAACAACAGATGACATTTTTTTGATGGAGATTTGCATGAGAGGAAGTATTTATTATTCACCTCCATGGCTTAGTGGTCAGAGTAAAGGGTACTGTTTTACTAAACAACTTAAGGAAAACATTTGCGGATTCAAAACTGATAGATGGATAGCGTCTTAACCCTTTCCCAAACAATAACGACATTTGACCACTTTGTTGTCCTATCAGAAGATTACTTTCCAATTTCATCACATTTTGAAAAGTCGTCTGCAAACTCTTTCAATTTTGGACAGTCGAAAATGTGTGCTTCCGGAAAGGGTTAAATGAAATACAGTATTGCCATGTGATGATGATTTGTTTAAGCTTTCAAAATTTCTCTTCTGTTAACAAGCACCTTTAATGCTTGGATTCACGATTCTTCATTGATCATTCAGCCATTGCATTTAACAACTGAAATTAAGACTCGATGCATGTAAGAGCCCAATAAACAAACAAATCTCCTTTTTGTGTCAAATCCTCATGGAATTGTGTGAACCTCAAGCTTCATGCAAGCAGAAAAGCTTAAATTGCTAACTGTATCAGCAGAAAATGTCATTTATCCATTACACTATACACAACACTTAGATGTGTTCAATTTGACATCATCAACAGTCTCAGAAATTTGAATTTTTTTTTATCTTAATATGAAATGAAAAGAGAGAAAACAAACATCCAACCCAAAAAGGTCAGTTCTTATCTTGCATGATATTATTCCTCTTTCCAAAAATGTTTCTATAGTCAACTACAGCATATTTTCTTTAAATAAAATACATTTGTGGAGTCAAGGATTTCAAGAACCTTCTTTGCATCCAATGCAATCAAGGTTTAAATGGTTCAATAAATTGAATTCAATTGACTGTTTAATTTGTATGCCTTGTCAAGGGAAGACAAGACTTGAGATGGAGTTAATTCAAGTCACAATATGTTACCCTTTCAAACATATAGACTTCATTAATTGTGGCTGTGAACTTAGGAAATCATTGTGTTAAAAGCTAGAATTCCTTAGCATCCTCTGCTTATGTGAAATTCAAGCTTTTATAAAAATGATCTTTATTGAAGATGCAATGTATTACAATAAATTTTGCATCTGGCCAGTGGCTTTGGTCTATGTTGTTAAGACAGGGGTCTCGGGTTAAAATCCTGCGAGTAGCTGGATTCACCATGCCATCTTTCATTCATTCACATTCATGGCACAAGTACTGCTTATGTATCCAGCTAACAAAATCGAGATATAAGTTGTAAGAAATTGTGTCACAAACGGTGTAAAATTATCATTTTTTAATCTAAATAATTACAGATAACAGCTGGGATCAAATAAACCCACACAAGTGTATAAATCTTAAATACAGTATAGGAAAGTTGGGAAAATATAATACTTTAATCTGACGCTATTGTACAGTTAATGTACAGGAAATAGAATCAATATATTCTCCTTCTAAAAGAAATCATTTCCTTTTATTACAGACAGCTCATCTGCACTTATTTTTTTTCATTGCCATGTTTTCCTTATAATTTTCATTTTTCAATCTGGGCCAGGTCACAAAATTCCTGAATCCCCAAAAGCAATGGAAACTATTCACACACATGTTTCCAAATGGTTTCTGTCAAATAATTAGCAGGTCTGCTGAGCTCCCTACACAAACAACCCCCCCCCCCTTTAGACCCATTAGCAAAGTGATACATGGAATATTTCCTTCTATATTGTGTCTTTGTCCCTGCCTTCATGAATACTCGTTTTGATTTCTTCCTTCACAATAATCATCATAAAGTCATAAAGGGATTACATCAATATCCCACAGAAACATTATCTATGGTTCAATGGAAGACTTTAGTAAGTGCTTCACGAAGCACTTATTTATTACAGTATTGAACTGAACCTTTGTTATTATGCTCTAAAAATTGTCATAAGTATTTGCTTTAGCTTTGGACTGGTAACAAAACCCAACACGACCAAAATTAATGGCTTTATGCTGCTCGCTCATAGATGTGCGGAAATTTGGGAGTTAAAACTTGATTTCTTTAAAACTGTACAACAGCTGTACTGCTGTACGATATGTACTAGAGAATATCCATTGGAAGCAAAATGAGTTTAACCCTTTTCCAAACAACAAATTTTGGACTGTCCCAAATTAAAAGAGTTTGCAGACGACATTTCAAAATGTGATGAAATTGGAAAATATAATCATCAGATAAAGCTGAAAAACCTTGAGGGAAATGGAAAAATTGCTCGTTACGAGTAATTTCTCCTTTTCCCACAATGTTTTCTAAAGTCGTCTGCAATAAAGTAGTCAAATGTTATTATTGTTTGGGAAAGGGTTAGGTTTGAAGAGTTGTATACAGTTAGTTGACATGTATCTAAATCCAAAATCATTGCAATGGTTTTGAGATCTACAGTATATACAGTAAACCCTCGTTTATCCGAACGTGTCCGTTCCCAACAAAATGTCCGGTTAACCGAATAATCCGGACTAATGAAGCAGAGCATGTTCTTATTCACATTAAGACAAAAACGGTCTGTATGAGCGGTATATACTTATAACCCTTTAGCAAACGCCAAAATGTCGACCGTCCCAAATTGAAAGAGTTTGCAGAAGACATATCAAAACGTGATGAAATTCAAAGATAATCTTCTGATATGGCAGAAAACATTGTGGGAAAAGGAGAAATTGCTCGTCACTAGCTATTTCTCCTTTACCCACAAGGTTTTCAAAAGTCGTCTGCAACAAACTGGTCCAATAATTCCGTTCCCTTACAATTTCGTTCGGATTACAAGACATCCGGATAATCGGGGTCCGGTTAAACGAGGGTTCACTGTAGTAGTCTCTGTAGTAACGAAGCTTTTTTCAACATTTGAACAATAATCATGCGTAACTTCAGGCATCAGTCAATATAGCAATAACCTTCGAGACCAGAAATCTGGACTACAGCATTAAGTTGGTAAATTACTTAGATGTATTTTCACTTCCTAAAACAATCACCTGGTATGCTTTCAATAGCTCCTTTGAATCATATATCATACAACAATACAAAAACTGTATAGTTAACAACATGTCTATGTTGGCTTTCAAATTTCCTCATCTGTGACCAAGCACCTTTAAAGTCAGGAAATGCTAGAATTGCACTGATGCTATCAAAGTAAACCAATATTTGCCTATGTGATGGAAGTCAATGCAGACAGTAATGGTATCTATTGCTAATTGGATTATTATGTCCCTGGCATGTTGCATTAATTATGACAACACTTCTTATCTCCACGTTTGGTACATTTCTCCATGGATACACATTCTAACCAATTAATATCCTGCGACTGGTCCAAATTCAAAGCACCAGCAGTTGACATCAAATAGTATGAAGAAAATACTTTTTCTCTATAACACTTGGGCAGAAACCAGTGGGAAATAAAACTAGATTTCTTAGGAGCAAAAAAGCAACAGCAGAATAAGAATAAACATGAAGAAAATAAATTGTCTCTATTACAACTATTAGAAGTCATTGTGACAAAATGATGAATTGTTCACTAAGAGATGGACATTTTGAAACATTGTGACAAAGGGAAGATTCATTCATGCACCTTCACTTCCACACCCATGGTTAATTCAAAACCTGTCTAAATATTCGTGCAGCAAGCCACTACAGAAGTACTTATAAGTAAGTTCTATAGGTCTATGACAACTGTGTATGCAAATGGTATAGTTTTGGAAGCCTGCAACTCTTTTGAGAGTGAAGTTACAATCCCTCCAAAGGACACAAACAGGGTGTTAATGAGCTAGATGAACAGACATGAAGGAAAATGCCTATTCATTAACAAAAGTAGCACTTGAAAATGTTCATTAATGTTTATGAACATATTCATGTACATAAATATGTCCGTGGAAATGTTTATGAAAACGTTCACCAGGTTCTTGAAGCACATGAAAATCTTCAAAAACAATTCTTAGTTCATAAATGGCCATTTCTTGTTCATGTCTTCATGAAATTCATGAGCACAGTTCATGAATCCTTTGCAGGGGAGAACTTATAGTATTACACTGAAACCTTGATATGAAGTAAGATATTTGTATGTTGATATGCATCAGGGTAAACCCTTTCCCAAACAACAAATTTTCGACTGTCCCAAATTGAAAGAGTTTGCAGACGACATTTCAAAGTGTGATGAAATTGAACAATATTCTTCAGATAGAGCAGAAAACCTTGTGGGAAAAGGAAAAATTGCTCTCGTTACGAGCAATTTCTCCTTTTCCCACAATGTTTTCTAAAGTCTTCTGCAACAAAGTAGTGAAAAGTCGTTATTGTTAGGGAAAGGGTTAAATTAACATGTATCATGTGATCTGATCAATATCTGCAGTCTTATCACACCCAACAACTGCAGCCAGTAACTTTGATACAAGTAAGATTGCATGTCACCAGTCCTACAGAGCCTTTATACCAAAGAGAATTCTATATGCATCATTTTTTCTCAAACTTTCATTCATTATTCTTTTCCTACATTTAACCCTAAGAATGCCTCGTAAATTTCTAAAATTAGATTTTTGTGTTGTCTGCTTTCCAAAACCTTATATAGCTGCTCAATTTTGATGAGGAAAGATACCCAGAGTAGCAGTTCAGATTAGATTTACTTGGTGGCTGGTCTTGATCTAGCCTGTTTGCATAAGCATGAAGTCAAGTGTATTTATATGTTGAAAATGTATGATACATATGAAAGTGTGATACATGAAGCTTTTCCAATGCTAATGCGGCTATCTCAAACAATACTGATGGCTATTAACCCTTTCCCAAACAACAAATGTTACCCTGTCCCAAATTGAAAGAGTTTACAGACGACATTTCAAAATGTGATGAAATTAAAAAATATTCTTCAGAAAGAGCAGAAAACCTTGTAGGAAAAGGGGAAATTGCTCGTTACGAGCAATTTCTTCTTTTCCCATAAAGTTTTCTTAAGTCGTCTGCAACAAAGTAGTGAAATGTCGTTATTGTTTGGGAATGGGTTAAGAAGAAATTAAACAGAACAAGTAAATTCTCCTTTTTTAAAATATCTATAATTACAGCAGCTGCTTTCAATTTAGATCAGTAGAAAAGAAGGGAACATTAGTCTAGCAACCTTATTAAACCACAACCTTAGTAAACCCATCCTTGTTAAACCATGTACCTCAGGTCTTTTTTAATAGGTATCAACACCTCAAAATTAAATGCATTAATGCTAATCAACATTTTTAGTCTATTGCAGTTTCATTGCCATTCTATAGTAAGTGCTTCACAAAGATGAAGGCATTGCTACAGTATTGAATTGAGTCTCAATATGGTGTGGTGATACTGCTTTCTAATGCATTCTACATAACATGGTGTGTAATCAAAGCGCTGATAGCACTGAAGGACTAAGGAGCATTTAAAGCAAGATGATTGAGGATACATTTGAAAATTTCTTTGGGCAATATCTCAAGGAAAACAGCTGCCCCTTTTACCACCATTTCTCTAATTATTATTTCTGTGGACAGAGACTGAACGATAGTCTATATTTCGAACATCTTGAAATTTTATGATATCCCATGAGGTAACAGTTATAATAATATAGAGCAAAACAAAGGAGTAAATCCTGACTACATATCTAATTCCAAGAAGGTATTAGTCCACACAGTGAAGGCGGATGTTTAATGAGTAATTGGGGTCAGATAAAGTACCATCTCTCAAAAAGAGGTATGTAAATTCAATGAACTAAGGTGCTGACGCACCCTTAGTCGAAACACTGTTCAGAAGCTTCCCATCAAGAAGATTCTAATGACCATTTCAAGTTTATTGCAATAATTCATTGCAAGACGATAGTAAGTCAGTATAGCTACAGTATTGCATTGAGCCTTGATTTGGTGTGGTGATATTGCTTTATCATATCACATATTGTGTGAAAACTGTTCAAAATCCTCCCATCAAGACCCTTCACAAACACACCATCAATATCATGGGTGAAAGTTTAACAATTTCAGAATCCCAAAACCTCTAATACTAGATCCTGATAGGGTAATTTTGTCATATTGTTTATATACAGTACAATCTTTAATATAGCTCAGTTGAAGGAACCTCTTGATAATGTTTCACATAAAGAGAGTTTGACACAAAGATGTTAGGAATAGGATATTGATATAACTGTTGGTATGAAAATTATAGAGAGCGAAGGACTGGAAGTGCAAAATGTTTCATTTTATTCAGTTTGTTTAAAAGAGTTTGATAAACAGAATGTTGAAATGAATTAAGTATGACTATGACTGTATAGTCACAGAAAATCCTAAAGTCAGGCAAATCAGGAATATTTTCATCCAAGTAATATAGCCTTTTGTAAACAATTATCATAACACTGTTTCCCAAACAGGAGAACCCAAAAAAGTTTTCATGCTGACCCTAGACTTATCTACAAGTTTGCAGCAATCTTCAGGTATTTCTAAAATGTAAATATATGTGTAAGGTCATTGCTTCTGCAGGCCCCCATTACTCATATTTCCACGGAATGCCAAAGGCATTATGGGAAGAGATTTCACTCCACCCTTTACCCTACAACTATCGAGTTTGTGGTTTGCTCAACCCTTTACCAAACGCCAAATTTTTAACTGTCCCAAATTGAAAGAGTTTGCAGACATTTCAAAATGTAATGAAATTGAAAACATAATCTTATGACAGAGCAGAAAATATTGTGGGAAAAGGAGAAATTGCTCACAATGTTTTCCAGAGCCGTCTGCAACCAACTGGTCAAATGGCATAATTGTTTGATAATGGGTTAAATTGAAAGCATCATCAAACTGCTGCATGAGTTTTCAGCACAAGACTATAGAAAGTTATTATAGTCTTGCACTGAACCTTTGTGCAGGACATGTTTACTTACTTACTATATGTATACTTATTTTAATCCTGATTTTATTTGTCATGTGCTGTGGGAGTCCCAGTCACTGGGTTGGGCAGCAGGCAGATAGATTTTCCAATACCAAATCTCCAATTAGTTCAAATTTTATAATTTGGAAAATATGTCTTCGTTATGAAATAAAATGGTGCAAGAAGGAAACCTTTATTTCAGAAATGAAAAGTTCATTTTTGCATCTGCTGCAAGTTTTCCTATTCAACCATAACTCCAATCTGAACGCATCGGGTTTATCCAATGAAAACACCTCTGAAATAATAGGGATGACGCCATATTGGTTCCTGCAGAATGACATCACTTAACTTTCGTTTTTAATAATAGAGCTTAAATGTGAAATCTAAAAAGTTGTTTGATTTGATGAAGGAAACAACTATATATGTCACAACTTAAAATTTCGCTATTTCATATCAGTTACTGATAAAAAATGATATAAAACGATGTCCAACACTCCATATACATTGAACTACTTAACATGCAAGCTTAGTAAAGGTGTTAATCAGCAGGGAGGATTTACCCGAAAAATTGTAACCCTACACTCATATCAGATGTGTATTTCACAGCTCACGGAAATGCCCGAGTAGTTCTGATTGCCATAACTCATAACTATGCCACATTTGCAGCAGAACATTGAAAAAAAAAAAAAAAATGACAAGAGAAGAAATTACTTGTAACAAGAAACTTCTTTCTTAATCAATACAAAATGGTGTCTATCTAAAAGTTATTTTTTCACTCACTGCTTGAAGCAAATTACGTTATTTCATTGCATAGTTTCCTTGGCATAACCCCTTATCCTAGATAAGAACTGATAAACTATCAAAGAGACATGACCATGTTAGATATATGCTTAAAGTTTTCCAGAAGAAACCATTGTGGTAAAGGGATAACATTCTTTAAACGTGCTTGTTCACAGATATGAGGAGATTGAGTAAAAATTGATTTCTTCACAACTGTACAATCACACTTCTGTTATAAAATATAAGGAGATTGAGAAGTAAAAATGGATTTCTTCACAACTGTACAATCACACTTCTGTTATAAAAAGTGAACTGAACAATAGGCATTGGAAGCAAAACTAGATCGTTTTCAATTCTTCAAAGTGTACATAGAGTGCATTACCATGTATTTCAATCCGAAGCTTGATATTTCTTTTGAGATCTATCACTATACATACTTCTATATCAAGCAATGATTCAAAAACTGTATGATTTCAACAACACTCTATTTTGACTTTCAAATTCTTCTACTCTGTGAACATGCACCTTTAATCGTAGATTGCTGTGCCTCATTATTGGTTAAATATACTTGGTAAATTTTAGGGTTAAAAATGAGTATGTTGTGAGGAGTAATTGGTAAAGAATGGCAGAGCACAGTTTCATGGGTGTGTTTTGTTGTTGAAGTATTCCAGAAGTTCACTTGGTCTAATGTATCCCAGGAATCTGCTGTCAGGGCAGGTCGAGCATCATTAGGCATATGGGATACCTGGAAAATCTGAAACCCCTTCTCCCAAAAGGAATCATATTACTTATTCCAAACTGAACAGGTAAGAAGTCCTTGATTTATTGTTTTACAAAATTTGATGTCAATGTTTTCGGTACATGTTTGAACCCGAAATGATATATCAGGAGTTGTTTCGAAACGACAGGGCTAAAAACACAAGCCACACAGTTACAAATCACTTCCCAACTAAAATAACATATCATTACTAAAAAGATGCAAGTTAACTATACCACATTAATTGGTTGTACCAAGTCAAAAGTCAAATGTAAAAGATATTCCTCAGAATATATCACATCAAAAGGTCCGTCAGTACGGATTGTAAAGTTTATTTTCCTCAGTATGTGTATATACAGAAAGTTATTTCACTTTAAAAATCTCCTCCTGTATAATTTTCCTCACTTTAAAAATCTCCTTGTTGTGGATGATAACAATAACTATGTGATTCTGAAAAGAAACCATGGTGACCGAAGGAGAAATTGCTCATAGTGAGTAATTTCTCCAATGGTTTCAGAAGTTTCTCGATATGGTTTATTAACAAGTGTTTGAGGGAATGGGTAAAAAAAAAAATTGTTGTTAATATCTTCTTTTGTAGTCTGTGGTTACATTTGCTTATCCCTTTACCCTATATTGAGTGTGTGGTTGGTTTACTCAACCCTTTCCCAAACGCCAAATTTTAGGCTGTCCCAATTTGAAAGAGTTTGCAGACAACATTTCAAAAAGTGATGAAATTGCAAAATAATCTTCTGAAGGGTCAGAAAACATTGTGGGAAAAGAAAAAATTGCTCGTTTTGAGCGATTTCTCCTTTTCCAAATATGTTTTCCAGAGTCGTCTGCAGCAAAGTGGTTAAATGCCGCTGTTGTTTGGTAAAAGGTTAAGACAAATCACAGAATTCCTTATGCGGTAAAAACAACGAATCAAAAACACACCACTGGTACTTGGCCAATCATGCTCATCCAACCATGAAACTTAATGAATTGATTTTTTTTAAATTTACATATTGATCACATCTTTAATCTTATTACCGATTTGTCACTCAAGACTTACAATCAATAACAAAGAAAACAAAAGTTATTGCAATTTGTGTCGGTATGACATCACCATCACATTTAATTATGAGAGAAATAATTAAACCGAAAATAGAAAAATTAAGGTCAAATCAACATTTGAACGTATACCGCCGTTTCACGGTTGGATGAGCATAATTGACCAAGTGCCATTGACGTAATAGAGCAAAATTGACATGTTAGTCTGATAAGAATATTATGTCCATTTAAATTCCTGTTAAATTATAACGGAATACGATCAGGTTAAACAAGTTGAAAAAAATGAGGGGGCATATGTCCACCTTCCACATTGCGGCAAGGGGGCAAATGTCCGCCCTATACCAAAAAGGGGGCAAATGTCTGGGGTGGCAAATGTCTGTATACCAAATTATAATAATCCATGGGTTAATGCACCAACCCTGTACCAACACATATCATCAGCCGTAATTAACGGGTCTGTTAATTAACCTACAAATAAGTCATCATTATGCCTTATATCTATAGATAGGTAGGATCAAACTCCTTGCTGTATAAAAATGACTTTTAACAACTTTGCAGCAGACAGAATATGAAGACACTGTTACCAAAGCAGAATTTGATCATTACAAGCAAATCTTTTTTTAAGTCGCCATTTTTTCTATTTCATTGAACATTTTTTTCATCATCCAAACATATTTATCTAAATATTATTGCTTGCAGCTACCTTCATAGAACAAAGAAAGAAACAAGTTTTTTCTAAGGAAAGAATGCATTGTATTACTTTAGAACCAGATTTTACATTAGTAAACCTTTAACACTCATCACACTAATAAAACACCCCCTGCTCATTATGAACGAATCCTCCTTATTTGCCAAAATGCTATCAATCAGGTTGCTCTACACAAAAAAAATCTTTAATTCATTCTCAACTTGGCCTGTAACATTATGAAGAATAGGGAAGACCCAGGGTTCCAAAAGAGAAATATACTCAGAAATTTCAGCAAGTTTAACCCATTACCACATGCAAAATTTTCGACTCTCCCAAATTGAAAGAGTTCGCAGACAATATTTCAAAATGTGATGAAATTAAAAGATAATCTTCTGATAGGGCAGAAAACATTGTGCTTGTTAAGAGCAATTTCTTCTTTTCCCACAATGTTTTCCATGGCCGTCTGCAACAAACAGGTCAAATGTCGTTATTGGTTGGTAATGGGTTAACGCAGCCTGTCACATTATGAAGTATAGGGAAGGCTCAGGGTTCCAAAAGAGAAATATATACTCTGCAATTTCAGCAAGTTTAAGAGAAAATAAAGCTGGCAGATTGAGGGGTCCCCTGTGATAGTTTTAGTATGCACAAAATAACATCTCTTCGGCATCAGCTTCTCAAACAAATTATCCAATAAAACATCTGAAATCACTAAATTATACTGAAAATGTCGGAATCGACAGTTGAGAACAGCATGCACTTGTCCTTCTTAAGACTTCTTTGAGATTATAAAGCATGATTGCGTTTTAAGAGAGTTCTTATTTCGAGGGTTCAATGCAAGACTGTAGCAATTCTTTCACTTTTAAGAAGAACTTGTGCAAGATTTGCATTGAATTCCCTCATTTTATCATTATAAAATTTTACATTCAACATATTGTTGCATTCTGACCAAAGCTGCTTCAATGCAAGACTATAACAAGAAGTCCTTCACTTTTTTGCAAGAAACAAAAAAAAAAGTGTATCGTAATATAAATATAGTACAATACACATTTTTTTCATTTTTTTTTAAGGATGTTCTCGGTAGTTTTTTCTGCGCACTTCATCTGAACATCAAAGGGAGATAATAATCTGTTACAGAAGAGGAACTTGCATAGTAGTCGGACAAACGTTTTTATTTGGATGAAATTTACTGTATGCAATTTTTTTCAAAGAATGATCATATCATCCATAAAACTGTAAAGGTTATTAACAATATTATAATTTTCTCATGCATACTAAGGCCCCAGCTTCTATTTTTCAAGTTTAAAATTATTTTATGGCGTTTTTATAAAAAAAAATTCACATACGGTTACCATGCAAACTGTCATTTTACAAAAAACCAACTCGTCAACACATCCTTTTTTTGCATTAAATTTTTGTATTTCAAGATTAAATTTGACTTCACATACTGAAAAATAAAAAAATCTATGAAAAGAATTTTGAAATATCTTCATCTTTTTGCAATATGCATATTGATTTTGATTGTTTTTTGTTAAATACAACAATTTGAAAAACTGATTTGGATTAAAAAAATTGTTCAGATTATAATAATTTGAAATACCATTGAATAATAAATTATTGAATTTATGAATTCCGTTTTTTTTTGTGTTAATAAATCTTCCAGAAATTATTTTATTACCCAAATCTTCCAGAAATTATTTTATTACCCTTGAAGATGGTATGGTCATTTTGACATTTTTGCCCCAAACGGTTACCATAGAAACTGTCATTTTACAAAAAATCTAACATGTCAACCCGCATTTTTTTTTCATATCTGAATTCACAACACAATTTTAACTAACATATCAAAAATTTAGAAAATTCTATGAAAGGATTATTTTTTTTTATAAAACTGTAGAACATGTCCTTAATGGTATCTCCACTTTTGTGAATCATAGATGTAATAGTCTTGCATTGAACCCCATCAAATTTGACATTCAGGCACTTTGTCTCAAACTGATCTTAGTCTTGTCCTTCATATGGAGATCTTTTACTCAAAGCAACTACCCAGACAATAATGATGAAGACAGAAAAAGATACTTTGCGACATTCATAAGAAAGTTTATCTCACTCACCATTAGGCAACCCAGATATGTATAAAATAATTTAGATAGACAAATATTTTATATAATGGATTAATGTCCGCATAATGGTTTAAGCATTGAGGAGCAGAGACCATGGAGACTACCAGCGTTTTATTCCCTATAACATCAGCGTCAAGTGCCCTTTGGCAATGCACAATCCCTGGCCTAATACTGGTAGGTTATCTAGGGCACACATACGCTAACGATCAATTTATTTATTTATTTAGTTCCACTTTAACAGTGATTTGAACAACATGAGAATACAATAGAACAGTTTGCACATACAAACATTTGTAATAAAGTAAATATTATTTACAGGATCATTCACAAACAAAACTTGATATGCTAAAACAAAATCAGAGTTACAGAGGTAAGGTGTCTACCTCTTTTACCGAAGAACCTGTGTTAGATTCACATTAGGCCCTTAAGCCGACACAAGTACTGGTTTAGTATCCAGAAGCACTCTTCAACAGTGAACTTAATAAGCTTCAAGCTTCCATCACATTAGATGTAAAAAAGATAAGTCTAAAACATTGTGATGAGAGGAACATATTTTCAAAATTGAAAAGTCTTGTTTTTTTTTCAGGACAAATAAGTAATGGATCTTACCGTAAAATTTGGCTTATCTCATGCTTCAGCTTGGTTATCTTGAAACTCCCTGAAGATAAACAGGACAAAATTAAACATTTCCCTTCCCTGATAGCACTTAAACCCATTACCAAACAATAACAACATTTGACCACATTGTTCCAGATGACTCTGGAAAACATTAAGGGAAAAGGAAAAATTGCTCGTAACGAGCAATTTTTCCTTTTCCCACAATGCTTTCTGCTCTGTCAGAAGATTGTTATTCAATTTCATCACATTTTGGAATGGCATCTGCAAACTCTTTCAATTTGGGACAGTTGTAAATTTGGCGTTTGGTAAAGGGTTAAACCCATTCTCCAATATGAAAAATTGTGACTGGTTCAAATTCAAATCAACAGCAGACAACAAAATGAACAAGAAGAAATTATTTTTGATTTATAACTTTTGGGTAGTAACCATTCACAGCATTGTGACAACAATGCTGATAGCTATAAAGAGGAAATAAGCCCAAAGTTTGCTATTTCCTTCAGTTCAGGTAGTTTGGGTAAATATTGAGGTTGAGTGGGATATCATGGAAACAATCAGCTTCATAAAGTTTGGTGCAGATTACATGTGAAGTATCTTAATTATAGAGGAAGTTTTCGCCCATTTTCTAATCATTCATGAGCTGTAATTCTGAGGAGCATAGAAAAGGCACCTTCCCAATTCTTTTTTTATATTCATGATGCTCTCGTGTTTAAAAGAAACAATGATAAATATGATGAAAATCATTAATCTAAACAAATATTTTATTCAAGAAAAAAACACCACTATATACAACACAAACAATTTAGTGAAACGGACTGGATAAAAATCATTGTTAAAGAAATAAAAATAATCATAATACATGATGATAATGACCATGATAACCAGAATATAGTAACAAGTGTATAGTTACCAATAAAATAGGCTGCTCCTTTAAATGGTTTATTGTCTCAAGTAATTACCAAAAGGCAATGTAAAAGTTAAAAATCACTTATAATTCCCTTATTATTCTCTTAATATCACAATTAAATTCACTTATTACAAAATATTACAAAATAAAAGTCAAGACAAACAGTTTCACATCAAATCCAACAGAACACATCCAAATGATTATCTTATAAATAAAAGTCACAATATTTTCATTCAGACTGTATAACCATATGATAATAAGTCACACAAGTATAATAATTATGTCACTATAGAATAAACTCCGATTAATTTCCTCTTACTATGAGTTCCAGAGAAGCGTTTTTGTTCCACCCATACAACTGGCAGTACTCAACCTCTGTAACCCAAAGCAAAAACAAAAGATGTTTTCAAGAGAGAAAATAACAAAAACCAGGCCTGCCTATCCTTAACATGATTTTGTTTTTTACACTATCATTATCATTCAAAAAGATTGTTGGGAAATAAAGAGAAATTCATTTATCTTTTTTTCCCAACAATCTTTTCTTTCCCAGTATTTCTTAATCAGTTCAAATTACTTCCATACAAATCATCAAAATCCACTAACACAATTCCTGCCAAAAAGATGATTCCTGTTTCAATGATGTATGACTACTGAGAGGTGGGGTAAAGAAAGAGGTAAACTCAGTATCTACACCTGTTTCTTGGCAAAGACTCAATATGCTCCTACCTGAATCATCCAATAGACTCCTAATCTAACAGCTTTATCTCCTCCACGGCCTATTTCTGGGGAAGTTACACACAGGGCGCTCCAAGGCGTGTAAACTTCTCCGGGACTCAAACTGTGCAGTACCCCAGCCTCCAGTTATATGCAGCAGTAGTAGGAGATCTGGCTCAGGCTTCCTTATCTCGTTATATCTTGATTTATAACACACCTCCCACCCATATGATCATGATGTACTGGAACTTAGGGAACCTGCAAGTATATAGAGAGAAGAGTTAGTGGATTTTAACCCTTAAGTTGGTGTGAAATGCGTTATTACCTATCTGTGACTTCAAGTTACTTGATTTCTAAATTATAACTCATCGGTTTATTTTATATTCCTCATTAAGTATCTACATCAGGATATTCAAGAAACGTTTTGAGGAATCAATGCAAGATGATAGAACGTGCTTCACAAACATCAAGCACATACTATAGCATTACTTTGAACCCTTTGTTTGTATCAAAGAAGAGAAATTAGTTGAGATACTTGTGTAATGTATAATGATTTACAACACGAAGCCTCCCCAAAAATAATGATGTACAGTATTACCAATAAAAACCTACTAACAACATGTAAGTGTTACTTGATTTTAACAACCTACATTTAGATAATATTTAGTTAATTCAATCTGCAGCAGAAAATTTAAGAACCATTATAGGTACCTAATTTATAACTTAAAACTTACTTACCTATATAATACAAAAAAAATATTTATGCAAGTAAAATTCATAAATGTTAACCAAAAAGAGTCCAGCAAAGAGGATCCTACCAGGACCCGAGCTGAAAAACTACAACAAGCAACGATAAGCAACTATAGCTACATATTTCTGCTCAATAATGGACTCCCCATTTATCGTAGATAGGTAAACAACAGTAATTTCTAAATAGTTTGATAACATTTACTCAAACCTCGCTTAAGTTCCATTTATCATTTCAAACAGTGGCAACCAAAGAAAACCAATGCATAAAAAGGAAAGTGAGAAAAATCATTGTCAATTTGTCTTTCCAGACTATCTTGGAGTAATTTAGAGACAGACATGACAATATCACAGATAAACACAAACGGATAGAAATCCAATCCATACTACCAATGATTTCAGGCTTCGACACCAACAGTGTTCTGGAATACAAGCGCTCTAAAAGAAGGAAACCAAACTAATGCATTGTTCGGCTTCCAAGATAACTGTTAAGTTTATGCCATCATTTCTGTTTTTGTAATAGATTGTCATATTTCTTAACCTATTACCAAACAATAAAGACATTTGACCAGGTTGTTGCAGATGACCCAAAAAACATAGTGGGAAAAGGAGAATTTGCTCTTACAAATTGCTCCTAGCAAGCAATTTCCTTTTCCCCCATTGTTTTCTACCCTATATGAAGATTATTTATTAATTTTATCACATTTTTAAAGGTTGTCTCTTTCAATACAAGAGAGTCAAAAATTTGGCTTTTGGTAAAGGGTTAAGAAAGATGATTAATATCAACAACACATTTTGATTATTTTTTAATTTAATAAATTATTTGTTTTTCCATATTTCTTTACAAATTGTAGCCTATGCATAACCCTTTTCCAAACAATAACAACATTTGACCACTTTGTTGCAAACGACTTTAGAAAACATTGTGGGAAAAGGAGGAATTGCTTGTGCAAGCAATTTTTCCTTTTCCCACAATGTTTTCTGCCCTATCAGAAGATTATTTTCCAATTACACCACATTTTGAAATGTTGTCTACAAACTCTTTCAATTTGGGACAGTCGAAAATTTGTTGTTTGGGAAAGGTTTAAGAGGTAAACGTCTATGACAATAGAGACTATTGACTTACTTTCTTATTTTGAATTTTCTGTTTTGGTAATTAGTATCAAAGATGTATTTTCAATGTTCGATTGAGTTCATCTAAAGAACAAAATATAATTGTTAAAGTGCTTTGCTTGACTTTCACTTTCTTTTGAAACAACGTTTTCTGAAATATTCAGCTGGGTTTTGTATTCCAATGAGTTTATATGACAAAAAAGATGAGCAAACCAAGTGTGTGTTTTTTTGTTAAAATGCTAATGAAATTAATTGAACATTGATTGGTACTTTTCTCTTGAGTGTACTAATTGAAGCATTTCAAAGATTCAATGCAAGACTGTAGGAAGTCCTTCATTACAGATACTACAGTTTTGACCCCAAATATATGGAATTAACGCAATAAATGTTTTTATGACAAAAGGTTTTATATTGCACCAACATTTTTTCAGTTACATTGCAATGCCTGGTTAATAATGTATGGAGAGAGAGACCCCTTAGTTCACTGACTTTAAGAGCAGATGAAAAGAATGGGAAGAGCCATTGAGATTTCTCAAATTAACTGGGAGACTGGCTCTTATGAAAATTCAAATATACTTCCACCCTTATTTAAATCCACATGGAGAAGGCTTTGTGACTTTAAGTGCTGTACTCTAATTGCAAAGCAAAGAAGGCTCCTTAAGGTAGAATACCCATTATTGGCCATTTTGCCGGATGACTTCTATCAAACAAGTCGGTCAGAGTTCGGAACTATTCGGATCAATGTGAATCCTTGTCGCTCAGACCGAGGTATACCAAGAACGACCAAAGTAATCTGTCAGATTAAATTTCAAAATGGCAGATTATGGGTATTCTACCTTAATGACAATGTATCACCACCAACTAATGATTTCTGCTTTAATCAGGACGATGTTTACCAAAGGCAGTTTGAATATATCTATAACCTATCAGGAACTGGAAACATAATAGAATTCCCTAATTATCATTTATCCAATTAATCAGTGTTTCCACTATTCCACATAATTGGAGATTACATTAACTTGTTTTATTAACACTTCTCATTGTCAACCAGAGGCAAAACACCTCATCAACATCAAAACTAAACATATTCTCACTTATGTCTGCTTAAATTGAAAAACATTGACATGAATTGATTTCACCTCCCCCTTAACCCTTTCCCAAACAATAACAACATTTGACAACTTTGTTGCAGATGACTTTAGAAAACATTGTTGGAAAAGGAGAAATTGCTCGTAATCATAGGTTTGGGGGAAGGGGTGGTTGGAGGGCCAGGCAGGCAGGTACCAGGTTTGGCGAGCAGGCAGGCACCCCCTTTAAGCAGTGCACTTCAACCCCACCTCTCCCCCACCCCCAACCTTGAACTCTTATTCCATAAGCTGCAGTCCATCAGATCACCAGAGCAGCAATAAAGTCTAATACCAGGTGACTTATTGTTCCCACCCTGATGTCTACACATCCAATTAGCCCAATATAAACCACCTACACAGAGTTGTTTAGATCTGTTTGTTAGTTCTACTTCATGAAATCTCATCTTTCCACCTCTAGTACAAACATGTAACCCATTACTTCATAATGGGACTTTGGTGTGGTCCAAATTGATATCATCAGAAGGAGAAAGGGAATAACCATGACAATTGTAAGCTTTTATTGCATTATCATAATCGAGGGTTCAGCGCAGTACTATAGTCTTGCGTTGAACCTTTGATATGAGATATAACACTGTGTCACTCGTTCCAAAAACTCCCTGTTCCACTGAAGAGGATTGAACACAGGATATCCGGATTACTACCCCAACATCTGCGCTCTGAGCCATTAAAGACCCTCTATGCTTTAGGAGATATTTGGTAGAAACAATTGAGACAAGAGGATAAAGTTGTTGTTCTTGGCTTACAGTCACAGAGCAGATGTGTCAAGGTATGTCAAGGTGAGATAAGGAGTAATGGGGTAACATAATTATGAGAACTTTTATGGGACTGCAGCCATAAGCTTTCATGGCAAAATACTTATAAAATCATGATTATTCGACGTATAGTGCATGACTCATTACTACTGGAAAAAACATGAAAGACATAATGAGAAATTGCTCTTATCTTTTTAAAGAGTAATATCATTTGAAGAAAAAAAACTAGTTGCCCTTTTTACCAATATCATTTTGCTTACTACTACAATAACTTCCAATTTTATGATGAATGGTTTGTCATCTGCAAACTCCTTGTATATGGGTCCATAAAAAACATTGTTTGTAAATGAATTAATAAGATATTACCATAACACTTCAGCTTCGGAAAAATAAAACATTAAAAAAGAAACCATGATTTAGTGGCGAGCCAATCTTATATAAAGACCATTCTAGCATCTAATCTGATTACGAGGGAGTTTTTGACTGTTTCCACAGATATAGAGACATTTTTATGACCTTAGGAAAGGACTAAAAACAATATATCTGGACATCTCTTGACCCTTGTTTTATAACAGATGTCTCCAAACACAAATTTCAGCAGACAGCAGACACAAAGTGAAAGAAAATTGCTATCGAAGATTTATTAAAAACACACAATAATAACAACGAGGAGTTGTTGGTTAACCTTTTACCAAACGCCAAATTTTCGACTGTCCAAAATTGGAAAATTGCAGGAATTTGCAGATGGCATTTCAAAATGTGATGTGTTGAAATTAAAAAATAATCTTCTGGCTAGAAAACATTGTGGGAAAAGGACAAGTTGCTCGTTAAGCCAACAATGTTTTCCAGAGTCTTCTGCAAACAAAGTCAAATCTACTTATTGTTCGGTAAGAGCTTAACCCCTTCCCAAACAATAACGACATTTGATGACTTTGTTGCAGACGACTTTAGAAAACATTGTGGGAAAAGTAGACAATATTTTCTGCCCTATCAGAGGATTATTTTCCTATTTCATCACATTTTGAAATGTCGTCTGTAACTCTTTCAATTTGTGACAGTCCAAAATTTGTTGTTTGGGAAAGGGTTAAAAGATATGAACCTGTTACTCCATGATACATCACTTTTACACCTCTTCTACAGAATTCTTGCAATTAACCCATGGAATTAAAAGAAATGTTGCTCCTACTAAGAAATTTATTATTTTGCCACACTTATATCAATGCATATTGACTGCACATACTTGTATAAATTGACACTTCCTGAATTAATTATGCTTTCAATAGCTACTTTTAGATCTACATCAAACAACATTACAAAATCTGTATTGTTTCAATATTGTTTTATTTTGACTTTCAAATTTTCTCATCTGTGAACTAGCACCTTTAAACAGGGTTTATATTGGTAAATATATTAAGCAAAGAGGATTTTAGCAAGGAACATGAGGCTTAAAAACAAATGTTGATTCACTTGCCAGCAGGAGCAATGAATTTGCAGTTTGAGACAATAACAAAGACAAATTAGACAATAACAGAGACTTTAAACTAATCTACACACAGATGAAAAGAGAAACAAGAAATATCTATTTAAACCTTAATTTCCTCCGTTTCGAGAAACCATCAGCAAGTATTTCGAGGGTTCCATGCAAGCATATAAAATGTTCTCTACAGATATGAAGGACTTCTTATAGTCTTACACTGAACCTTCAAGTTAACAATAAAAATACAATTTTTTCAAACATGATTGTTACTTGCTGCAGTGCTAACTTTCTGAGGACTCTGAACTCAATATCGAGTATTCAATGCAAGACTAATTAATATAGCGTGTGCTACACATACACAAAGAACTTAATTTAGTAATGCACTTCATGAACCTTCCATATAAATGAAAGAGTTGATATTTTGATTAGTGTAGAAAAATCATCTTATAACTGTCCTTACAAGTACCATATACTTTTTCAGTACTTTTGAAAAACAGTATAAAAAGGGTTGGCTTCAGCATTTTCAATAAACTTATGTATTTTCCCATCAGTGTTGAAAACAATGAAATCCTTTCTTCACCTTGTTTTCATTTATCTGTCTTATCCTTATCTGTCTACCGACTCTTGAAAACTGTAATTATTTCAACTCTTCCAATTTGGGAGCATTAAAACTTTGTCTTCAGGTAAAGAAATAACCAATCTGTTTCTTACTTTCCATGAACTATCCAAAAAATTAACTCTGCACCACTAATTCTTAGCTGACAATAAAACGATTCTCATTTCAAACCAATGATTCAATCACTGTCGTATATGGGACTGTAACCAGAAGTAAAGTTTTCTCCTTCACTATGAGTTCGAATATTATGTAGATATTTTGCCTAGAAAGTATAGAATTGCTTTATCAAGATTGCGATTATCATCCCACAGACTAAGAATTGAATCGGGCAAATACGGATCCAATAGATTAGAACGTCATCAGAGAACATGCCCTTTTTGTGATACAAATGATATTGAAGATGAGTTTCATTTTGTCATCGTTTGTCCTCTTTATAAAGAATTACGCAAGAAATATATAAAACCATATTATTATCAGTTTCGCAATGTTTTTAATTTCATAAGCCTTATGCAATCAAAAAATAAGAACATAGTAAAAAATCTTGGAAAATATGTATATGAAGCCTTTCATGTTAGATCGATTCAAAATGTCGACATCCTATAATGATATGTGATTACATAGTTTGGATTATCCTCCCTGATTTGTTTAAACAATGTTGTGAGATTAACTTCAGAGTGCCTTGATCATGTGAATGTATATTATATTGTATATCTATATGTTATAACGAGAAACTTGTAAAAGTTTAAGTTAATAAACATCTATCTATCTATCTACTATTCAAGAGACATGCTGAGAACATTTTCAATAGACACATTGGCCATTATCCTAAACCTTAGAACTATGAATGCTTGAAAAAGTGTTTTAGGACAAATTGAAAGTCCAATGTAAGACTACAGTAATATTGCTTAACCCTTTACCAAATAATGACGACATTTAACCTGTTTGTTGCAGATGACTCTTAGAAAACATTGTCGGAAAAGGAGAAATTGCTCGTAACAAGCAATTTCTCCTTTTCCCACAATGTTTTCTGCACTATCAGAAGAGTATATTTCAATTTCATCACTGTTTGAAACATAGTTTGAAAACTCTTTCGATTTGGGACAGTGAAAAATTTGTTGTTGGGTAAAGGGTTAACAGGTTACAGTGTGAATCACTGGCTAGTCTTGTACTGAATTATTGATATGTGTTTAGAGCACAATACAACTTTGACAAAATGAAACTAGTTTATAATGATGACATTGAATTCTATTTTGAATTCTATTTTTTTAGATACCCATGAGAGCAATTTTCTCTTAGCACTAAATAGTTTTATTTGAGTCTTGTCCTTTCCTTTCAAAACATGAACCCCAATAGATTGACTTGCAACACAAATGGGTCTCAAGCACACTTCCTAGCTTGGCTAATATTTCTTCAAACATTCAAATTTAAGTTCTACTTCCTGGAGACATAACCAGTGCTTGTTGAAAAGTTGCTAAATGGACCCCAATACTCAAGGGATTAGAACCCACAACCCCTGTGTCCCGAGGCCAACACTCTACTTCTGGACCACTTTCCTCAATTGCTCATTAACATCTCAATATTTCCTTGGGATCCTTTTCATTCTAATCATGAGCCTCATTGTATGTAGTTATAGCAGGATTTCACATTCAATCATAAACATGAGCCTGACCAGTGTCCTTTCTTGCATAAAATGAGATCATTTCATGGTCCATGATTTTGTCAATGTTTAACCCTTTCCCAAACAATAATGACATTTGACCACTTTGTTGCAGACAACTTTAGAAAACCTTGTGGTAAAAGGAGAAATTGCTTGTAATGAGCAATTTTTCCTTTTACAACAATGTTTTCTGACCTATTAAAAGATTATTTCCCAATTCCATCACATTTTAAAATGTCGTCTGCAAACTCTTTCAAAATTTGGACCGGACATTCGAAAACCAAACAAGGGACATTTGAAAACTTGTTGTTTGGGAAAGGGTTAAAGGAGATCACAGCATAAAGGTAGGTTCAGCTCACTACAATGAATGCCTGGGATCATTTGGGAAAGGAAATAAGTGGCTTCGAATGACTATAATTGTAATGAACAGAAAACACTCTAGGAACTTGGATTGGTAGACTGGTTTAACTCTCATCAAAACTATTCCCTGCGAATTACTGTTTTCATCAACTTGATGAACAGGCATGAACAAAAAATGTCTGTTCAAGAAAATATTCATGTACATTAATATGCATTCAAGAACTATGTTCATGAACTCCATAAAAGGGCATGAACCAGAAAATGGATGTTCATAAAAGAAATTGTTCTTGAACATGTGCATGAACTTGAAGAGCATGTTTATGAACATATGAATGGAAATAAATATGGTTTCAAGGATAGTGTTCACAAACTTAATGAACAGATAGCTACTTATGAACAAGTTGTTCTAGAACACATTCATGAGTTTTAAAGAACATGTTCAAGAACACATTTATGGATATGTACATGTCCATTGATATGTTACTCAACATATTCAAAAGACACTAAAGTTGACAATAATCAAAACAGTCTTTTACAGAGCACAACCCCAGGAACGTCAATAAAGTCAGCAAATCTGTCAATTATTGATTCACCCATAAGGCTCCCAGCTTTCATTAATTATGGAAACGTTTAAAAATATCTTCTAACACTTCTGACACAAATGATGATTGAATAAGGTAATTGTGTGACTTGAAGTAAATGCTTACTTGCAAGATACACTTCTTTGATATTAACCCTTTCCCAAACAACAAATTTTCGACTGTCCCAAATTAAAAGAGTTTGCAGACTACATTTCAAAATGTGATGAAGTTAAACAATATTCTTCAGCAAGAGCAGAAAACCTTGTGGGAAAAGGAAAAATTGCTTGTTACGAGCAATTTCTCCTTTTCCCACAAGTTTTTCTAAAGTCGTCTGCAACAAAGTTGTCACATGTTGTTATTGTTTGGGAAAGGGTTAAAAGCTGCATATGTCAAAGCAACCAATTTCCATTAAAACCTTGAAATCAAAGTGACAGAGAATAATTACTGTATCCCCTGTAAAAGATTCAAGGATTATGTTCATGAACTTCATGAAGATATATAAACAACAAAAACCTGTTCATGAACACAAAGCTGTTCTTCAATGTCATCATGAATTTCAAGAAGGCGTTCATGAATGTATTTATGTCTGTAAATGAAGCTCATGATCACAGGTCTTGAATCCTTCACAGGGGATAGCTCAAAGAGAACAAGTGTTGTTAATGCTTCATGAAGTCTCCTTCTGCAGATTTGATGAGAACTTATGTGAAGGAACAGGTTTCAACCCTTTACCAAATGCCAAATTTTCGACTGTCCCAAATTGAAAGAGTTTGCAAACGACATTTCAAAATGTGATGAAAATGGAAAGTAATTTTCTGATAGGTTAAAAAACATCGTGGGAAAAGGAGAAATTGATTGTTATTAGCAATCTCTCCTTTTCCCAAAATGTTTTCCAGATTCATCTGCAACAAAGTTATTGTTTGGTAATGATTAAACAAGTAAATATGAAGTAAAATTGTAGTGACTTATGAATTATGAGTTTGCAAGGATTCCAGAAATTCCTCACATGCCAATTTTGAATCAATAATTTTACATTGTAAATATGAACGCTTTCCTGCATTTCAACCAATCTAATCTACTATTACAACATAATGGTACATATATGCTACATATTGTAAAGATCAAGATATGTTTTTCCTTTTTATTAAATTGAATGTTTTTTTTCATATACATGTATATATGAGTTATTGCATCATGTGAAATTATTTCTGATATGCTGTGATAACCAACTCATGACATAAAGATGGAGGAATACCCCATACTTAACTACCCATAAGGGCTGGTCAAGCTGGGTAGAACAATGGCCACTCCATAAGTCAGTTAGCAGACTGTCTCTCATGGGTATACAAATGTCCTCACCAGGATTTCAACCAACTCGGAGAGGAGTCAACCCATCTGAAGTTGCAGCATCATCGTACCTCTTAGGTACCTTTCTTCACTATTGTGAAAACATATTTTTCCACATTGAATGAAAGCTTTTGTGCTGATAAGTGGTTCACTCACATAACCTTGTATCAAATTTGCAGGGAGCTGGAAAGGAGGGAACCAGTTAACCCTTTACCAAACACCAAATTTTTGATGATCCGTAATTGAAAGAAATTGCAGACGAAATTTCAAAATGTGATTAAATTGAAAAATAATCTTCTGATAGGGCAGAAACATTTTGGGAAAAGAAGAAATTGCTCGTTAACCAGTCGTTTTCAACAAACTGTTCAAATGGCATTACTGTTTGGTAATGGGTTATAAAATATAAATGTTTGATAAATCAATCATTAAGTCAAATGATGATTGTGTCCTATAAATTTGTCATATATAATACAACAATAGAAATCTATTCAAAGGGTCTGATTTCAAGAACCATTTATTTGATCAATTATAATTAATCACAGATTATTTGACATTCAAAGTGAATTTTTACCATTCAGTGAAACATGTTCTCAAGCTTATTCTTCATATAGAAATTTGTGCATTATGAAAAGGAAATGAAAGCAAAAAGGAAAAAGAAAAAAATTACCATATTTACATGTACTTCAAACTTTGCTCTGCTGTATGTGAATCAAAATTCAGAAATGGGATGAAATAATCATTGGGAAGGAGAATTCATATCAAACTTTAGTGTTCTTCCAGAATCTATCTCTGCACAATACAAGTCTGCCCATTGGTATATGATTCATTTAGGATGCTGAAACAACGTAACAAAGAGCTGGACCCAATAGAGTCAAAGAAGGATGAACAATGAGCTTTTGTTAAGACACTATAGTAAGTCCTCCATTTTTGTGAAAGACTTACATAAAATTCGTCTTTCACAAATCCCTCGACAGTTGGGATAGACTTGTTTGTTTGAAAAGATTTTACATGTCATCAACAGTATTTCAGATATATTACGATGCATTGCTATACCTAGGTGGAGTAGAAACCCTTTACTTAACTGTCCATTACGGCTGGTTATGGAGGGTAAAATCATCAACATTCTGTAAGTCATCTAAGAGACTAAACCTATTGACTCACAGAAAAAAAACATGGTGACAAATCAATTGTATGTATTGCTCAGCTTGTCCAAAAGCCTTAACAGACAAGTGAATTTTACTAATACTATTTAACCATCCTATGTACAAGTTCCAAAAACCAATTCGGCATTAACAGACAAGTAAATCGAAATGAGACTTTGCCAACCCTGAAACATACACCGAGTTGAACCCGCACACATAGAGGATTTCAAGTTCAATTTGAGCCAAGAAGACCTCCTGTTGTGTGGGGATCAAGCTATCATAGCAACCCTTATAGAGCTGGATCCAACTTCATGCTAATGCAAACAGATTTTTAAGTCACAGGCAAGCCGCCAAGTAAATTGGCGGCTGGCCTGTGATTTAACCTGTTTGCTTAGCTCAGTACCTTACCTCTGATCAAAATCAAGCAGAAATCTAAGGTTTTGGATAGCAGACGACACAAATATCTATTTTTAGAAAATTACCCAGCATTCTAAAGGTTAAGGGAAAAGTCGTACATGGCCATCAAAGGCACTGACCGATAAATCATCTAAATATTTCTTGAGCCGAGAACTTAGCAAGAAGAATTGTTTTCAGAGGCATCCATTATCAATTTACTTAGCTATCGACATTTCTTGGCCGTCCTAGCAGTGGCCCACATTAACCACTCATGCCATAATAAGTCAATTGTCAGCCGCTACAGAAAACATTAGAAACCAATGTGACAAAAGAAGCTATAGCCAGGGGCTTAATGGGGCTTCGTCGCCCACAAACATTTTTGATCTTGTCCCATAGATGCTCTTACTTGGACTTATAACCCCTCCCACCCCCACCCACCCCCCCACAGCACACCTTGCCCAATTCTGGCAGCACTCTGCCCCTTTTCTCTCCTTAATATAGCACTATATCTTTCAATGTTCAGTGTTCAGTAGCCAGTCCAGCTACAAGTCCAGATAAAGATTGATGGGTGTGGCTAGATTGGAGCTACCCCAACACTCCATTACAGTGTCATTGGGGGAATCTGGAAATTAATTGGTTCTCTATGAACTTGCCTTGCATAGAAGTTCCGTCTGGATTATAATGTCACCTAAAATTGAGAGCTTTAGTCACTAGTGTCTGCTGATCAAAGTCAGCCTGTAATGGTGACCTGCCAATGTTATTTAACCATTTCCAAAACAATAACAACATTTGACCACTTTGTTGCAGACGGCTTTAGGAAACATTGTGGGAAAAGGAGAAATTGCTCTTGACGAGCAGTTTCTCCTTTTCCCACAAGGTTTTCTGCTCCATCTGATGAAAACCCATTAAAGAGATACTTTAAGATGAAGTCAATTTGATAAAAGGACATAATCTTTCAATGAACTCCTTTGCCATACTGTTGGTTGGATGGATGGATGGATGGATGGATGATTAATTGATTGATTGATTGATTGATCAGTCATGTTGTTAGATGGTTGGTTGTATGGTTGGTTTGTTGGTTCATAAGGTTTTATCCCTTTACCAAACAGCACATTTTCGACTGTCCCAAATTGAAAGCGTTTGCAGATGACATTTCAAAACCTGATGAAATTGAAAAATAATATTCTGGTAGGGCAGAAAACATTGTGGGAAAAGGATAAATTGCTCATGATGAACAATTTCTCCTTTTTCCACAGTGTTTTCCAAAGTGTTCTGCAACAAACATGTCAAATGTCTTTATTGTTTGGGAAAGGGTTTATCAATCATATTGAGTTTGGCAATGTACTTGCGAATGGTCCTGTGTTTCCTCACTTGGACTACACAATATTCTTTCAACATAATTGGTTAACATCAAGAGTAAGAACCATGCAACACTGACTTCATCTTACATAATGGAATAATATTGGCCGAGTAGGAAGTTTAACCCTTTCCCAAACAATAACGACATTTGACCACTTTGTTGCAGACGACTTAGAAAACATTGAAGGAAAAGGAGAAATAGCTCATGACGAGCAATTCCTCCTTTTCCCACAATGTTTTCTGGCCTATCAGAAGATTATTTTCCAATTTCATCACATTTTTAAATTTCATCTGCAAACTCTTTCAATTTGGGACAGTCGAAAATTTGCTGTCTGGGAAAGGGTTAACTTAAACCCCCTGTGTTCAGACTCAGCTTCTGTAATCAAAGGTGAGTTTAATCAAATGCCTAATGCAATATTGCTTGGTTGTTCTTTCTTTGAAAAGGGTTCAGTTTATCATTTCAACTTTTCCCAAATCTAAAAGTGTACTCTTATGGAGGAACACACTCTAGAAAATTGTTCGATGAGCTGTACACTATTTAATCAATCAGGGAATTCTTCCCTTTGCTAGCGAGAGAAAAACTGAGAGAAAGAACTGGGTACTATGCTGAAGAGCGTTAGTGCCCGAGACATTCTAGGGGTGATTTGTGTCAATTAATCATTTAACAGCATGACACTTCATCAGGACTGATTAGTCAAGATGCTTCAACTGCCCCTTTCAAGGAGAGGCAAAGTCAGAGGAAAACTACTCCCAAGCAGTCTACATAAAGGGATACAATATGGAGGGTTCAGTGCAATGCATGATAGTAAGTGTTTCAATATTATGAAGCACTTACTGCAGTCTTGCATTGAACCTTCAATATGGGGCTTAAAACACACAATTTCAAAATAGGACAAATCCTAAATTGTAGGTACCCAATAAAATGATCTTGTAGTGATCTTTTTTTATCTTTATTTATCTATGTGTGGTTTTACATCATGTGGCATCATTTCAGTTATATTGCTATGACCGACTCTTTGACCAAGAACCATTTATATTACCCCAACCCCTCCTCTAAATAAGTTGGGAAACTGCCTCTTCATACAAATCCAAACACTGTCATCTGGATTTGAATGCACTGGGAGAGGGACCATGTGCTTTCACTTTTTGTACTCTAACCATTAGGCCCCGTGATTTTTCTAGGCCTAAGATCATTGAGTATTTGAAGGAGCAATACAGAGGTTAGCTAGGGAAAGGCCCCTCTAATCCTGACCTCTTCACCAATAAGCTTTATTATCAATACAGAAGAGCCTTAATCCCTTACCAACTGCCAAATGTTTGACTGACCCAAATTGAAAGAGTTTGCAGACAACATTTCGAAATGTGATGAAATTGGAAATTAATCTTCTGATAGGGCAGAAAACATTGTTGGAAAAGGAGAAATTGCACCTAACAAGCAATTTTTCCTTTGCCACAATATTTTCCAGTCTTGCATGCAACAAAATGGTCAAATGTCATCAATATTTGGTAAAGGGTTAAAGCCATGTAAAAGATAAATTTTGAAATCTTTTAGTCGCATTCAATTTCTATTAAACAGTTATGCCAGGCCATATTTCATAAACTCTCTGTTACTTTCTGTTTGATTTCTAGAACTTGCTTTTGTGGCATAATTGCATCAAATCTCTTGGGACAGGAAAGATTGTTCTATTAATTGGCTAGATGGTTTTTGTCACCATTATAATTGGTTTTAGAGTTCCTGCTTCACTTGTTGTCACAAAATATAATCGAAACTTACTAATCAAGAATTGCAATGTGTTAGCATGGTAGGTAATATCAGTGATGAAAGTATTCAGCCGACTTGAAGGTTTTGCAATTACTAACTAAAATTGGGAAACACCTGTCCTGTGATAACTCTAACATGTAGTATAACATCAAAATGCCAATAAGCCAAGATCACAAAAATGTCATGGCATCTCAAGGTCACATGGCATCTCAAGGTCACATGGCACCTCAAGATCACATGACATCTCAAGGTCACATGGCATCTCAAGCTCACATGGCACATCATGTAACTTCACATTGACCAATTTCATTCTCCAACATATCTGATTGAGAAAGGAAGAGAAATGTTATTGGTCACAAACGGTCACATGTAGAGACGAATTATAACAAGCTATATCTAGACTTATTCTAGCAATACAATAAAGAAATGTTCAAATAAGTAGGATCTGACCCCCTTGCACATTCTGCAGTACATGATCTATTTATTTTTATATCAAACAAGTTCTTACGACTTCAACTAATAATTCTTAATAAATTCTAACCCAAAACCCAGAAAGCCGACGCTCTGCCCCTGGACCACTGTCCTAATTATCCACCACTGAAAAATGATTTAAATATTTTGCCTTATCAATTGACTTTGAATTGACATTTTGTGCTTTAAATCGTTATCTAAAACTTCTAAAAATCCACTACTAATTTGGTCCTTCAAAATCTCAATATTAAATTTTAGAAAATAAAAGGCAAACTACACATTGAATTATTTTGACTAGGGATGAAAGAGGCAGGTTTGATTGAGTAAAGGGTTAAGCTGTTAATTGTTTTGTCAAGTGAACACCAGTTGATGAATGATAAGTTATTGCAAATTCATTGGTAATCAATACATATCAGTTCTTGATTGAAACTTCCTCTGGTTTGAGTAACATGCAGCAGATAACAGAAGCCATTGCCCTCTCAAACCGATTTAGATTTTCATCTTCTGCAAAAAGGATTTCGGATTGATCGATGTCACGGAATCAAACTGTCAGGGATGGGCCTAGTGATCGTTGAGTCAATTAACCCATTACCAAACGATAACGAAATTTGACCAGGTTGTTGCAGACGACTCTGGAAAATATTGTGGGAAAAGGAGAATTGCTGTTAGAATTAAGAAAGGGTTGATTCACAGAAGTACACACACAAAAAATAGAAATTTGACGAGATGCTCATGCCAGTTTTAGAATATTTGGGGTCTCAGCCTTAGAGCCCCCATCAGACAAACGAAAGGTTGGAATATCACAGAAACCAAATAACCAGCGGTCAATAGAAATCCCTAAATCCAATTGACACTATTGCAAGTCACGTTTATGACTTTCTTTACTATCAAGTACATTGTAGTTCTCCTCCCACATATGAAATAAGGACAGAGGTGCGAATAAAGATGACTTTAATGCATTCCACCTTATATGGGATTTAAACGAAGTTGTGAAAGGTTCTCATCGAAATCAAAAGGAGAGAACAGTTATTATGTATCAACCTTTCAATATCATTGAGGAAACCTTTGTGACAAAAGTTAAGCGAGATATTTCTCCTTTACTTGGAGAGGTTTCTTGGGTCTTCTGCTACAGGCATGATCATGTACTTTACATACAATAATGGGCTTAACCCATTTCCAAACAATAACGACATTTAACCACTTTGCTGCAGACCACTCTGGAAAACATTTGGGGAAACGGAGAAAATGCTCGATAAGAGCAATTTCTTCTTTTCCAACAATGTTTTCTTCCCTATCGGAAGATTATTTATCAATTTCATCACATTTTGAAATGTCGTCGGCCAACTCCTTCAATTTGGGACAGTAAAAAATTTGGTGTTTGGTAAAGGGTTAACCCCTTGGTGTTTGGTAAAGGGTTAACCCCTTGGTGTTTGGTAAAGGGTTAACCCCTTGGTGTTTGGTAAAGGGTTAACCCCTTAAGTACCACTTAACATGACACCCCTGTAATATATGTCTACAGCAATGTGCTGTAGAATCATAGCATAAAAAAGGATAAATGTTCATGCCATTGACGGTTTCTTCACAATCTATCGATAAAAAATGACACTTTTGTATGTTTTAGCTTTTGCCTTTTGTATGTTTGAATTTTGCTGTCTGCTGATTCTTTCAATTTCACTGTGTCACAACATTCCTTGTGCTGTAATGGACCGCCAGGTCACATACCATAGAGGTCAAGCTCTGATGACCTTCAATGCATCTTAACAGTTAACTTTAGTATCATGTGACATCTCTAACTAAACACTCAATTTTAACTCTTTCCCAAACAATAACGACATTTGACCACTTTCTTGCAGATGACTTTAGAAAACATTGTGGGAAAAAGGTGAAATTACTCGTAATAAGCAATTTTTCCTTTTCCCACAATGTTTTCTGCCCTATCAGAAGATTATTTTCCAATTTTATCATAATTTGAAATATCGTCTGCAAACTCTTTCAATTTGGGAGTCGAAAATTTGTTGTATGGAAAAGGGTTAACTTTACTATCTCCACTCAATTTTACACATCTGCAGCAAAAGCCTCAACAAACCACAATGACCAATATTTATCTAAACAGGATATCAAAGTATTATATGAAAGAAAGAAATGCTGGTAAAGTTAAATTGGCTCATCATGAGCTCATAATATCAATTTTTCAAGATTGACGGTCTTTTCAAAGACAAACGAATAATGAAAGTAGTGTAAGATAATGCTACTATGTCTGGAAAAACCTGAACCATGTCTAAAATGGGAGCAATAGTCAGGTTCCAAGGAAAATAGACATGTTTACTGAAGCAGGCATGGCAGAGAGACAGTCCATCTTGTTTTAACCCTTTACCATACATTAGATATTCGACTGTCCCAAATTGAAAGAGTTAACAGACAACATATTAAAATGTGAAGAAATTGAAAAATAATCTTCTTATAGGGCAGAAAACATTGTGGGAAAAGGAAAAATTGCTCGTTACGAGCAATTTCTCCTTTCCCCACAATGTATTCTAAAGTTGTCTGCAACAAACTGGTCAAAAGTCATTATTGTTTGGTAATGGGTTAAGCAACCATAGTAAAAGAGACATAATAATGGTGCATAAGAAAACTAACAGGTTTATACATACGGCAGTCATTCAGAAAGCTCCAAAAAGAGCTTGCGGAATAACTAACATCCTGCTTTAAAATAGCCTCAGACTAAATAACCTCTCACACACTGCTTAACTGTGGTCATTTAAATCAAGATTGATTGTATAACTAAGATATTAATGAAAACAATGGTATGCCACACACCAATTTTATTGAGTATGATTGGTTGATTTGAATGGTCTTTTATACTATTTTCAACAAAATTTCAGTCCTATTGCAGAGGTCAGTGCAACTATCCTTGTTCCTAACATTTGCTTACCAGTAATAAACAAAAATCCTCCAAAGCCGCTAACTGCTTTCCAATATGATCAGAAGTGGTCATTGGTGAGAAATGAAAATTAGTAAATCATGTTGCAATGAGGTAACTCTAGTAAACTTTGGAAAGAATATTGGCCAAGCAAAGCCACTGAAGAATTGAGGATCTGACCAGTTCAAAACAAGGAGCCGGGCTTTTGACTGCTTTCCCATATAATCCAAAGTGGTCATCGGTGAGAGATGAATAAATTGTGTTGCAATAAGGTAACTTTAGTACTGTTGGATAGAATATTGGCTAAACAAAGCCAGTGAAGGAATGAGGATATGCCTTATTCAAAACAAGGAACCAAAATGTTCAGATATATATTTTTGACTTGAGGAGAAAGGTAGCATTGTTATTAATTGAACGCTGTTATTAACCGATAAACCGGTGTAAAACCATTTATCATCTGGCAATGTTATGTTACACACAATCCTGTATCTCTTTACCAAACAACTCCCCCTAAATTGTGGCATAGCTGTCGACCACTTTTGAATCAATTGTGGAAACATAAGAGCGCTAGTTTGATATGATAATAATGTATTTCTTTTCTTTACAAATCATTTATTTCCTAACAGTATAAAAGCTTCCAATTCAATGTAATTCTGCTTCTTCCCTTGAAGGTAAAAACATTTTTCTAAGGTTAAGAGTTACATTCCATTCTCAGTTGAAAAGAAAATTAGGAGACCATTCAATAAATTGAAGCTGGTTTGAGTGGTTTGTTAGTTTAATTGGGATTTTACATTTTGTCAACAATTTTGCAATGCCTACCAAATAATTGATGGAAGAAGAATGCAATCTTAACTGCCTTAAAACTTCCTGTCAAAGACTACCTCTCAAGAAAATTAAAATGTAATGTTACTGTGATTTGAAACCAATGGGAGAAGGGGGCCATGGAATTTTAAGGTGCATGTTCACGAAATAGAAAATTGGAAAATCAAAGTAAAATGTTGTTGAAACAATACAGTTTGTGTGTTGCTGTTTGATATAAAAAAGAAGATAGCTATTGAAAGCATATTAATTCAAGAAGCCTCAACTCATCTAAGTATGTGCAGTTTATATGCAGTAAGTCTCAAAAATGATGTCATCCTTTTGGGTGAAAATATGTGTTACATCTAACACTGGACAGAGAAATTGCAGTCGAAGACTGTATGCGCACTTGTTAATTGTGATTTCTCTGTCAAATTCTTACGGAACACCATTAAAAAAGCATGGATTATCATATACCGGAAAGTTGATGGTCAACTTATGGTGGGTTCACAATGTTGCTACCATTTGCAAAAGTAGGGAAAAAAAGCCAAAATACTTGGATGCAGAAATCTTGTGCGGATATAAGACAGTAAACATCGGTCAAATGATTCTCCAACCTAATATGGAAAGAATGATTCTCCAGCCTGATATGGAAAGAATGATTCTCCAGCCTGATATGGAAAGAATGATTCTCCAGCCTGATATGGAAAGAATGATTCTCTAGCCTGATATGGAAAGAATGATTCTCCAGCCTGATATGGAAATAATGATTCTCCAGCCTGATATGGAAAGAATGATTCTCCAGCCTGATATGGAAAGAATGATTCTCCAGCCTGATATGGAAAGAATGATTCTCCAGCCTGATATGGAAAGAATGATTCTCCAGCCTGATATGGAAAGAATGATTCTCCAGCCTGCTATGGAAAGAATGATTCTCCAGCCTGATATGGAAAGAATGATTCTCCAGCCTGATATGGAAAGAATGATTTAACCCTTTTTTACATAATACTGTACATTGACTCATTTACAACAGAAGTCTTTGCAAGAAATTGTGACAAAAGAATAAAATGAGCTCTAAAATCTTTTATCACAATAGTTTCTAAACAACACAATGAAGAGGCGTGTATATTTGTATTTTGGCTTTAGTTGCTGCTTTGAATATGGACCTGTTACAAATCCCTTAATAGGTGACGTTTGAATGTTATAGAAAAATAGCTTATGTCCTAGTGAGGTTATTTATCTGTTTGGGAAGAGAACTGGCAATTTACCAGGAGAAAGTCTATGCTTCGACAATTAGATTGTGTAAAAGAAATAATTTGTCATACAAAACTCCTTAACAAAGATCAATCCCTGGTAACTTCCTGAAATCTTACAAATGTAATGGACCTTGTCTTCCATTCTGTGAAAACCCTTTATTTCTTTCATCATTTAATTACAAATATACTTGCTTTAACACTACTACAGCAGAAGATATTTTTTAAAGATTTTAAGAGCGCTGTCAACAATTTTTCAATTATGTTATGGCTTTCCTGGATTCACAAGCACTAAGCTAGGGCTCTGAAATGACTTGCCAAAGGGCACTCCCACAAAACCAAAAGTATTAGTGTTTCTCAAACACTGAACCCCGGATTATAAGACTGCAAACTTACCCTATGGGCTGCGCAGGACCCCTAACATTGTAACAAAAGCAGAAATTCCTTAACATAATCCACAGGTATTTTTCTTCTTTTGTCACATTAATTTCTACAAAAGTACAATTTTTTTATGTTGAGCAATTTTAAGGTTTAATGGTTTTGTCCCTTTGTATGCATTGTAAAAATAAAGCAGAGCAATAGTACGGGAAAAAAAATTGTATTGCGGGTCAAAACCAAATCCCTACTACACTAACAAAGGAAAATAAAAAAAGTCTGTAAAGAGGAATCAGAGCATTACTATAGCAAGTCCTTAATGGAAGTGAAAGACTTCCTTTAGTCTAGAATCTAAGTATTAGTATAGTATCTGGAAGGGGTAAAAACAACTAAATATTTACCACATGTCACAGGAGTAAATATAAACACACGCCAGATGTTTGTGTTTCCCCCCTCTTATTATAAAAGATGAAATTATTTCCTGGAAGCAAGCCTGGTTTTGCCTCATGGTGCGGTCTCATTACAAAGTCATTTCTTATAAAAAACAGATAATATTGACAAAAGACTCATCTTTTCTTCTGTAGCCTAGACAAAAGATAGCATTGCGAAAAAGAAGTAAAAGTTTGTCACAAGCCAAAATCTCTTATCATAATATTTCAAACATTGATTTAATTGTTATTCTGAGAACCTCATGAATTTGTTCTACCCAACCTTTTCTCGAAATTATATGACAACCAAGTTTGAGTTTTATATCAGGACATGTTGATGACAGACTCACAATTAACTGTTTACAGGTACAGGTACGTCCCAAAATTCAAGCTAACTGATTACCGAACCATTTACAGATTATTTCAAATGGGAGTCAATCTCATTATGTCAGCCGCAGCAATTTTTACCTCTACCAATTCAATATTCCATGTGAAACAATCGGTAAATAGCAATGCCATTATTATAACTTATGAACCATGTTTTATTCTCTGCCACTCTCATACATAAAGGTAGAAACCCACAGATAATATGCGTGCTCTTCTGTATTAAAGGCTTTAAAAACAACGAAAAAGATATTTGTAAACTTATTGGTTCTCATAGTCTACAGTTATTTGTTAAATGCCAAAAAAAGACAAAATGGGAAGATTTTTTATAATGATTTTTACTAATGGAATGTAGCATAAACTGAGTACCACATGCCTTTTGAATTGAACTGATAATACTTGAAATACAGAATTCTACAATTGAAAGGTCTATGTTTGACCAAAAGGCCTCTGTCGCCTAGTAGTGAGAGTACAGAACTTGAAAACACTACCCTATTCGTTAGTATTTAAATCCCTGTGGCAGTATCTATAAGGCCGTTCATAAAATGAAGTCTTCGGTGGCCAACCCTTATGGGCAGTTAAGCCAGGAGTCTTTTTTGATTGATTAACCCATTACCAAACAATAAAGATATTCAAACAGTTTGTTGTAGACGACTCTAGAAAACATTTTAGGAAAAGGAGAAATTGCTCTTAATGAACAATTTCTCCTTTTCCCACAATGTTTTCTGTCCTATAAGAAGATTATTTTTCAATTTCCTCACATTTTGAAATGTTGTCTGCAAACTCTTTCAATTTGGGACAGTCAAAAATATGGTGTTTGGTAAAGGGTTAATTGATTATGAGTTGGACATACATGTAGCAACATAAGTGAAGACTGTTGAGAGATGTAAAAAGTCAATAAAGGCAGGCTTTTAATGATCCACCTAACAGTATAATGTGATTGAGTCTTCTTATATTCCCATCCTCCAGGTAAAGTTAGACTAGAGGCACATTCTTTACTTCTGTTTGAAACCCTTATTTATATACTCTTTAGACTAGTCTCATCAACATCAAAGAATCTAACAATCAATTTTTGAAATATTTAAAGCGAAAAACAAAAGCAATATTAAGTATGTAATGAAAATATGTTTCCATCTATATGGGATTTAGATCATGAGTATTTCTGTTATGTTGGGATGCCCTGCTTTTAATGATGGAGGAAGCCCAATACTCAACTGCCCAATAAGGGCTGGTCAAGCCATTTAACTCTTCCCCAAACAACAAATTTTCAACTTTCCCAAATTGAAATAGTTTGCAGACGACATTTCAAAATGTGATGAAATTGAACAATATTCTTCAGAAAGAGCAAAAAACCTTGTTGGACAAGGAGAAATTGCTTGTTAGGAGCAATTTCTCCTTTACCACAATGTTTTCTAAAGTCGTCTGCAACAAAGTGGTCAAATGTCAGTTATTGTTTGAGAAAGGGTTAAATCATCAACATTCCTTACTCTGTGGGGAGACTACCTTGCATGAAAATCAAAATGCCGTCACTGGGATTTGAACCCACATGGAGGGACAATGCAGTTTCAGGTTTAGGACTCTAACCACTAGGTCACAGAGGCCCATTTGTAATGAAAACATTGTGTTTAATGATACCAGAATTTGTAATAATTAATTGATTATAATATAAAATAAATAAAATCATATTGTCATCATCATATGTTTTGAATTTGGACCTATCAGAAAAATGACAGTGAAGTAGAAGTAAAGGATAAAGAATTTATCACATCAAACATACATACTCCCATTATCTTGAGCTCTGTTATTAAGATTTCCGATTGCTTTTTACCCACAAGGGAATTGATAACGGACAGGAACAGTCATTACAAGAAAGGAGAAAATGGAAATTTTGACATTCTCTGACAGCTTTTATGATCAGAAAAGTGAACACAAGTCAGCTTAACCATTTCCAAAATGTTGGTATCAATTTTTCTTTCAAACAAACATGGCTTTGGGAGCTATTTACAGAAACACACAGAAAGTATGAAGACCTGCTAACTATCAGCTATTTAAAAGTTTTAAAGGCCCATTAAAGGAGATTAATGTTATATCAAACTACTATATTTGGTAAACTTTCTGACAGATTCAACTAGTTTTCACCAGAAAACACCATCAGCACAACTTAAATGAGAAAGTAAACCAGAAATAACACAGATTAACAAGTTTTATAATTCAGATTTCCTGCTTCTTCATCTCTGACCTTGACAGTTGATACACACATTTTTGAACCGACCAATCAGAATTCGTTATTTTGAATATGTAAACAAACAGGTTGTTGATAAACATGATTGGAGACAACCATATTTCAAGCACAAAATAACCTATTTTAAATGAGTCTATTTAATAGGGTCTTGATGCATTCCTAAACTAATTCTCATGACTTTTATGAACATAATAAAAGATCTCCATATATTTTTTGAGTAATTTATTTGTACTCCTCTCCTTTGATGTGCCTTTAGGTGTAAGCGCAGTATGGAAGCTTTTCCAGGTCCTTGTTGCCTAGAAAGTAGTTCTTTAAAATATTGAGTCCCACTTCCGATGCGTTACCACAGGAAATTGTTATGTTAAGAGTATATAACCAATCAACATTAACAGTGTGTGATTATTTTGTCGGATGTTACATGATTTAAATGTGTTTTGTTTGTATTTTTCAGGATAACATCTCCATGCACTTTAACCAATTACCAAACAATAAGGACATTTAACCAGGTTGTTGCAGAACCCTATGGAAAACATTGTGGTAAAAGGAGAAATTGTTCATAACGAGCAATTTCTCCTTTCTCCACAATGTTTTCTGTCCTGTAACAGGACTATTTTCCAGTTTCATCAAATTTTGAAATGGAAACTGTCAATTTGGGACAGTCTAAAATTTGGCGTTTGGTAAAGGATTAAAGAAAAAATGCATATCAACAATCTGGGTGTGACCTCTCCTAGTGGAATGACCAATAGGGGAAAACCGGACCTATCATGAGACACCTTGAACCCTCTAAATTGATTGCTATGAAATGGTTAAAAGGCAAAATGCCTACAAGAAAGAACAAAATAGGAGCATTTCTTGACTGCTGAGAAGAAGGGTCTTTATCATAGTGGAGATGGATGGAAATAAGACAGGGCCAACTCCAACAGGGTTTCTCTCACACAAACATGGTTTTTGGGGGGAGATATTTACAATAGTGTACAGAAAGTATAATGACGCAATACATCCCTCATTTCCATAAAAATGTTTATGTCTTTAATTATATTACCAAAGGCTTTTCATTTTATCCATGTTTTCTAATTATGAACATTCAAGAGCAAGAAGGACCAGCTTTGCATAAGGCCATAACTGGTAAATCTGGGGCAATTGCATTTAAAGCCTTTAAAGGTGAAAAATATGTACTGAATGCAAAATTCATCAGAAATTAATCTAGAATGCATCAATATATATCTATTAGAGACATATGAACAGATGTTAAAAGATGGATTTCAAAACCTTTACATTGCTTTTGTATCTGAATGCATACATAATCATTTTTCAGGGTTGTTATTATCAGCCCAATTTGACCGCTTCAAATGACTTTTTGGTCGGCTCAAATAGCAAAACTTATGATGAGGGTCCTAAGTGACACCTAATTTTTGTTGGGTTTTGGCTTCATTGGCCTCCTCATGTTGAACGTTCGCCTCTTTCTCAAATGATCAATGACAACCCTGATTATTGTACACATAGGCTCTAAATATGTAGAAATATGGACTTATTTCACTTTGAATCCCTATTCTCCAGTACATTTTATACAATAGTACAGCTGCTATAGAATTTTAAAGAATTAAAGCTTTTAATATCTAAGCCCCTTTAATGTCTTCTTTAGGTAGAAAATACCATATAGTGCAAGTTTTTTTCATCCCATTTACCAATCTTTACCAGGACTTGACATGTCTTTTTTGGTAACTTTGAAATCAATATGGGAAACTTGGGATTTACTCAAACAAATTTAAAGGAACACATATTTTATTAATTGAGCAAGTTAGATTTTCACTACTAAAAGACATTGTAAGATCTTTACCTTGACTTTTATTGAAGATAAGAGAGTCTTTAGTTGTCTTTGATAGCAGTTCTTCTACAGCAACATCAATCAGCTAAAATGAGAAAAAAAAGACAATAAATCAGAAGGCTCTAAACTAAATGTATTCCCTAAACTTTTCAACTTCATTTATCATTAAAGTGTGAGTCTTTGTAAAAGAATTTAACATTAGGAGAGACAAAACACAGCAAAGGATTTTCTTAAAACGTTTTAAAAATATTCCCTGATTGATTTTAAAACATCATGAATTAACTTATCTGACAATTTTATTAACCTATTTTAGGCATTACTAAATGACCAATATCCCTGGATTCTAGATTTTGCAAGACAACAATGGCATTCAGACATTGCTATAATTGAAAAGATCATTTCTTATAAGGTATATTATAAATGGTGTAAAACAGAATTTATAATTATTTATAAAAAAGGTTAAATCAGTTGAGAAACAATACTTCTCTGATATCTTTTTATAATGATTTTATTCTGATAACATACTTCTAGGGTTTAGTGCAATATGCTAAAATCAGTGCTTCACATTTCTGATTAACTTACTTAAGTCTTACAAGTTGAACCCTCAACTATGAGTTATTTGTAAAAGCAAAAGGGATGTGATCTTAAAAAATCGTTTAACTTAAAAGTTTTAAACTTAATCAACCATGCATTTTCACTACCCCACTCCCTGGTATCAAATTTCTAGACATCAATCTGAACTTCATGACCTAGATTCAACTCAAAAATGCCAAAATGTCCCTCTCAAAATTTTGAAAACATTTTTGTACTTTACATTTCAAAGAAATAATCTAAAAATCTCTGTGATGAACAGAAAATGGCCATCATGAATAAATTTTGTGATAGTCATAACACTAAAATAACAAGTCAAATAACTTAACCCGTTACCAAACAATAACCGCATTTCAACAGATGAAGACAACTCTGGAAAACATTGTTTGAAAGGAAAAAAATTGCTCATAATGAGCCATTTCTCCTTTTCCCACAATGTTTTCTAGCCTATCAGAAAATTTCAATTAATCTCCAATTTCATCACATTTTGAAATGTCGTCTGCAAACTCTTTTAATTTGGAACAGTGGCAAATCAGGCATTTGGTAAAGGTTTAAGGTGATATCCTCAAAGATTGTTAATTTGTGTTATTAATCCAATGGAAACAGACCCACTATTTTATATAGTTTATCTCCAATAGATCCACGGGTTTGAAGCAAATCATCCAAACACTTCAGGCGGTAGACAAATAATTGTTCATTACAGGCAACTTAACCCTTTACCAAACGCCAAATTTTCGACAGGCCGTTCTTGAAAGAGTTTGCAAACAAAATTTCATAGTGGGAAAATGAGAAACTACTTGTTAAAGGCAATTTCTCCTTTTCCCACAACAGACTTCTCCAAACTTCATAGGCCCTTGAGGTCTGAGAGAGACCAGACTCTCTTTGGTCTGACAGATTTTTGCATAAACAAAGAAGGAAGTGTTCAGTTCTGTCTTACTGGGGCTGTCAGTGTATGGGTAGTCTGCCACAATGTTTTCAAATGTAATTATTGTTTGACAAGGTGTTAAGTTTTTTGCAGGAGATTTTACCTTAATTATAACAAACAAATGTTACTCTTCATCTATTCGACATCAGTCAATGGTTAGTCCCACGCCTCTTTGTTTGTCAGATGTGCTTTCAAGATAGGAGCATTATGAAAGTCAATCACATGTCATGCATTTGTTGATCAGTGTACTATGTTTAACTGTTCAATGGTTAACCACTAGAATGCCAAGTAATTTGATAAGAATAGAATTCTGTATCGTCTGCTTTTCCAAACTTTAAATATCTACTATTTCTTAATTCTGTTGAGGAAAGATACTCAGAGAAGCAAACAGGTTAGATCAAAGGCCATCTGCCAATTTACTTGGTGGCTGACCTGGATCTAACCTTGCAGCACCATAAGGGTTAAGCCATTATACCTTTAAATGTTTATTTAACTGTATTTGATGCCTGAAAATTGATGCCAGCTTGATAGTTCTTACTTCAGACAAAATACATAAAATTTCCAAATTGACATTCAAAAAGCAGTTTCCATCTTTGTGAACATGACTTTTCCTCTACTCAATTTGAAAATAAAAACATTCTGAATTCAAAGGTCATGAAAAGAAAATCCTGCAGTACTATAATAAATCCTGCACCAAAGGTAAAAGTCATACTTTAGTCTCGAAATAAGATCTCAACTTCTTAACCCCTATTTCAAAATTGGGTCCTTGAATAATTGACTGATGCGGTAATGGGTTAATGTATTTGTAACAATGTAATTCTACACTGAGATAAAGTTAACTTTCTGGTTGATCTTCTACACACAATCACTGCCAACAATTTGTTGAGTCAAACCCTTTATGCAACACATCATTAACCCATTACTAAACAATAACGACATTCAACCACTTTGTTGCAGACGACTCTGGAAAACATTGTGGGAAAAAGAAGAATTGCTTGTGACAAGCAATTCCTCCTTTCCCAACATTGTTTTGTAGTCTATCAGAAGATTACTTTCCAATTTCATCATGTTTTGAAATGTCATCTGCAATCTCTTTTAATTTGGGCCAGTCCAAATTTGGCGTTTGGTAAAGGGTTAAAGCAATCTGCAGCCAAAAAGCCAGTTTTAATTTTCATAATCATAGAGGACATTCCATCTTATATTGGTGAAGAGTATGGAATAGTGGATGAATGAGCTTTGGTTTATGTACAAGAAGTGAGTAATTATAACCAAGTATAAGTTTGATCATTTATCAAACATCAAATTTTTCGACTGTCCCAAATGGCAGATGACATTTCAAAATGTGATGAAATTGAAAAATAACCTTCTAAAAGGGCAGAAAACATTGTGGTAAAAGGAGAATTTGCTTGTGAAGGACAATTTTTTTTTCTTTTCCCACAAGGTTTTCCAGAGTCATCTGCAACAAACTGGTTAAATGTCATTATTGTTTGGTAATGGGTTAATAGACAATTAGTCCCTGTTATCAAGTTGATCCCCCTAAGCAATGAGGTGACAATGCCATGCCTAAATAACCCTAACATCTGCATGAATGTCAGTCATTTATCCAGGAAGCAGGCATTGAAAGTTGATTTGAATTTTTTTAGCTTCAAGCTTCAAGCTTCAGTCACTTTCAATATAAAACAATTAAGTTTAAACTTATTTCATGTATGAGAATATAATGAATCCCTCAGACACTTAGTACATGTATTACATCCAATTCAAAAGCTGTCTATGTCACAAAGAATCGCATGTCACTAATTTATACAAAACCATTGTATCAAAGGAAGAATTGCTGAGGAATTGCGGACACTGGTTTCTTCAGACTTCTACACCAGATGGGTCAAGAAGGATAGTAATGCAGTCCAATGGGTTGCTTGTATGATCCATTTTCAACAAGAGTCAAGATTCCAAAAATTATTAATGTTAGAATTTGAAGATAAAATACATGCAGGCAACTGTCCACCAGCGTGGTACAAAAAGTGAGGTTGTTTGTTGATTCAGACTGGATTGTGGTTCAAGCAATTTTACACAGAATTGCAGCATTCAGCACCCCTATCCATTCATGTATTGCCATTAATAATGTTCCATTATCAAACGAAACAGTAAACTTTGTGTTCAGATTCGTAGCTTTATCTGCGACTCTAGTTACTAAACTTCATAGCCTGATGACTTCCTCTCATTACAAATCATATATCTATCACCACACTGCACTAGGCCCTAGGCCTTTGACTAACTGAAATCCCTGAGGTCTGACAGAGACCCTCTTTGGTCTGACAGATTTTTACATAGACAAAGAAGAAAGTGTTCAGTTCAGTCCAACTGGGGCTCTCAGAGTACGGGAAGTCTGTACCACTCTCAAGATTCCAACCGAGGCAAATACGGGGCTTTGAATTTTGATAATTACACAATTCTTTTTTTCATAAATCCTTTCAAAGAAAAGAAAATTCAGAATGTCTATCTTTTCTCCAAATTTTGTCCATAAACAACATGAATGGAAATATTTTGAATCTTTTTAAATGATTTCCTAATAGCTATATAGTAACTGTGTTCAAAAACAAATCAGGAGATGACAAGAAATAGCATGAAAAAGAGATAATTTCTCTATGACAAACAATAAAGGAGTAATTTAGCCTTTGTGAAGAAAGACTTATTTTGCATCAGATGGCGTAAAACTGAAGTATGTGAGGGTAAGGGGTTTAATCCTTTACCAAATGCCAACTTTTTTATTGGCTCAAATTGAAAGAGTTTGCAGACGACTTTTCAAAATGTGATGAAATTGGAAAATAATCTTCTGAAGGTGCAGAAGACATTGTGTGAAAAGGAAAAATTGCTCATGATGAGCAATTTCTTCCTTTCCCACAATGTTTAATCGAGTCGTCTGCAACAAACTGGAGAAACTGTCATCATTGCTTGGTAAAGGGTTGACCCTTTCCAAAACAATAATGACATTTGACCACTTTGTTGCAGACGACTTTATAAATCATTGTGGGAAAAGGAGAAATTGCTCGTAAAGAGCAGTTTTTCTTTTTCCCACAATATTTTCTACCATAACAGAAGATTATTTTACAATTTCAACGCATTTTGAAATGTCGTCTGCAAACTCTTTCAATTTGGGACAGTTGAAAATTCTTTGTTTGGTAAAGGGTTAAGGAATTCTTTATTACTCCTTCATTATGCAACTTCAGCTTTATTCTCAATCAAAGTAAATGGCTCCAGCTGGGCAAGATGGATATCTGTATAATGCTTTAATCTAATCTAGTTAAGCCCAAAACATTGGATTTTAGTTTTATTTTGTTGTAGGGGTGCGCATGTAAAACTGTTCATTTGTTCACCATACCATGTGTACCATTTAGCTCTATAAAGGTTTTGTTTGAATGGACTTCCAAATGGAACACATCAACAGTACTTCCATTATATTGGAAACGACCTGCTTTGAGTAATGGAGGAAGAACAATAACTTATCAGAATGGTGTAATGCAAGACTATTGTAAGTTAAAGTCTTTCACTCCAGTGAAGGATAGAGTAAACCATAAAGTACCAGAACATCATTTTGTTTTCTGCTTTGCTTTCAATGTGGGCCAGTCACAAAGTTCCATGTGGGGAGATGGGGTCCTTCTTTTCTTGCAGTTTATTCTCCATCTATTAACTGTACAAGTGTACAAACAAACAGGAAACCTTCTTCTTCAGCGTCCATTGGGCCACATTGATATCTTGATATTCATCTCAAAATACCTTACACGGTCACATTATATCATATTATGTGACTGTACAGGGTATATCGAGATGACAATACAAAGCTGTAATTAAAATCAGTAAATAGTGTATGATGTTGTCAAATGAAAAGAGTCCAGGCCAGCCTTGAACTGTCCAAGGTCTGGTGCCCAGGCATGGTTGTTGGACGCTTGTGCCACAGTCAGACTGCTACTGGGAAGAAGTGTTATAAACAAATCAGTACAATTTATAGACTATACTAGCATTTAGCCATCTTATCAAATCCATGTGAAGAAAACATAAAAAAAAATCTTTTGTTTTATTACTACCTCAAGGTATATTACAGATTAAAGTATATATGGCACCCATGTCTTAACCCTTATAGTGCTGCAACTGACTTCATGCTCATGCAAATACGTAAGATCCAGGCCAGTCGCCAATAATTGGCGACTGGCTTGTGATCTAACCTATTTGCTTCTTTGAGTATCTTTCCTCATCAGAATTAAGCATTTATTTATGGCAGACCACACAAAAATCTAGTTTTAGAAAAGGATCCAGCATTACAAAGATTGAAAGTAGCATAACCCGCTGGATCCTAAAACACAAAGATTGGGTATCAGACTGACTCTACTGTAGCATAACCCGCTGGATCCTAAAACACAAAGATTGGGCATCAGACTGAATTTACTGTAGCATAACCCGCTGGATCCTAAAACACAAAGATTGGGTATCAGACTGACTCTACTGTAGCATAACCCGCTGGATCCTAAAACACAAAGATTGGGAATCAGACTGACTCTACTGTAGCATAACCCGCTGGATCCTAAAACACAAAGATTGGGTATCAGACTGACTCTACTGTAGCATAACCCGCTGGATCCTAAAACACAAAGATTGGGTATCAGACTGACTCTACTGTAGCATAACCCGCTGGATCCTAAAACACAAAGATTGGGTATCAGACTGACTCTACTGTGGTATTACTTTCGAAAGCTTAACCCATTACCAAACAAAAATGACATTTAACCAGTTTGTTGCAGACGACTCAGGAAAATATTGTGGGAAAAGGATAAATTTCTTTTAATGAGCAATTTCTCCTTTTCCCACAATGTTTTCTGCCCTATTAGAAGATTATTGTTCCATTTTATCTCATTTCAAATGTTGTCAGCAAATTCTTTCAATTTTGGACGGTCGAAAATTTAGCGTTTGGTAAAGGATTAACCCTGTGAAGAACTGAAGAGCTGTGTTCATAAACTGTCAAGAACATTTTCATGTACATTTTTATGTAAACATTCTAGAACAACCTTGTATTCATGTACGGCCATTTTTGTTCATGTATGTGCCTGCAGTTCATGAACACAGTTCTTGAACAAGTTTTACCCTGAGACATTAAACCAAAACATACAGATTACCACCTATTTCAAGAATAGTTAGAAACATTGCTTTTAACTTTTACAAAGAGTTTCTTGTGCTTCTTAGTATAATGCAATGACCTTTTTTTATTCCCATTTTACAAATTTGAGACTTTATGCTTGATGTGGGACATTAAAATGGTACATAGTTCTTACAATGAAACTGAATATTTAACTTTTACAGATTGTATGTACGAATATTAGCCTGCACTTTTGTCCTGTACAATCTATTGTTGCCATTTTATGGTTGTTATTTTGGCATATTTGGACATCCAAATTGATATTGATGTACTTTGTCAGAAATTCTATCATACATGTATATAGTGGAAATCATCACGATATATAAATTTTTTTAACAATCTTTATAGAAGGGCCCCCAAAGAACATTCCTGTGAAGGGCCCCCAAAGAACATTCCTGTGAAATTATTTTGAAATCTGACCAGAGGTTTTGGAAAAAGAGATGGTTGCTAAGGTATGAATTTTATCATACATGTATATAGTGAAAACAAAAACACGTTCAAAGTTCAAAGCAGTCTGGCAGCAATGTTTTTCGAGATATCTAATAAACTTTAACAATCTTTGTAGAAGGGCCCCCAAAGAACATTCATGTGCAATTATTTTGAAATCTGACCAGTAGTTTGTGACAAGAAGATTTTTTTAAGGTTTTTACCAAATATTGGCATGGAAGCCATTTTGGACACATGACTAATTTTTGTTTGACAAATCTTTCTCCCCTCCAACTAGGGATGCTTCACATGATATCTCATTGAAATTGGCCCAGAGGTTTGGAAAAAAAAGATGTTTGTAAAGTTATAAATTTTAGCATTCATGTGAAAACAATAACGCGTTCAAAGTTCAACGCAGTTTGGCGGCCATGTTTTTCGAGTTATCAGAATTCTTTGAACATCTTTTGAAAAGAGGCCCCCAAAGAACATTCCTGTGAAATTATTTTGAATTCTGACCAATGGTTTCAGACAAGAAGATTTTTTAAAAATTAGTTTTGCATGGAATCAATTTTTTTGAACAACATTTTTTAAAAATTGGTTCTGCATGGAATCAATTTCTTGAACAACTTTTGAAGAGCATCACCCAATGGACATTCCTGTGAAGTTTGATTAAGATTGACTCAATGATTTAGGAGGAGAAGATGTCTAAAGAAATTATTGATGGCGCAAGACGTACGACTCACGACGGACATTGTGCATTCACAAAAGCTCACCTTGAGCACTTTGTGCTCAGGTGAGCTAAAAAGTACAAATTCTAATTTCCAATCATGAAGTTATTTAAAAAATCATCTGTAAACTCTTATAGGCTGCCCAAGAGTTAACATCTGGATGCCTGAGGTGATAAAAAATGTTTGCTTCTAATTACCAACCCTATCACTGATACAGTAATTCACATCAGATCATCCATAAAACAACATTACAAACATCGATCAACCCATATTCCCATTTATCAAATTCCAGGATTGACTTAAACATGTAACCTGAAAGAAACAAGCACAGCAGATGACTATTATAAAGTATGAAAACTAACATTTTCTTTGTGATGTTAACCATAAAGTATTGTGACAAGCAAATGCTTGTCACAAGCAATTTCTCCTCTTGACGTATTGGTTTCTTAACCCTTTACCAAACACTAAATTTTCGACTGTCCCAACTTGAAATGATTTGCAGATGACTTTTCAAAATGTGATGAAATTGAAAAATAAACTTCTGATAGGGCAGAAAACATTGTGGTTAATGGAGAAATTGCTCGAAAAGAGCAATTTCTGCTTTTCCCACAATGTTTCTAGAATAGTCTGCTACCAACTGGTCAAATGCTTTTTATTGTTTGGTAATTGGTTATGTCTTTCCCAGCAGGTTGGTCAACAAGCGTGATTATGGAGTGAGGAATTAACTGTACTGAACGTCATGAGGTTAGAGGAGAGGTTGATCAACTCTGCTGAACTCTACTCCTGACTTTCTGGTTGATTGCATGAACAAAACAAAACAGCTGGCAGGTTCTGTGTAGATCCATTGGATTTGGACATAACCTTTAAATCATACCTCCAGGCAGGGAATCACTTGACCACTGTTTACCATCTTATATCCAAACAAGATGGCCTCGTCAAAGTATTTTTGCCGATGATAGCCATATGTATGTGTATATATGTATATTAATTGGCAAAATTTTGGTCAGATTGAAATAGTTATCACAAAAAAAAGAATCAGCACAACCCAGATTTACCCGTTTAATTGTGTGATTCTTCACCCCTGACCTTGACAGTTGATACCCAAATGTTTGAACCGACCAATCAGAATTCGTTATTTTGAATATGTAAACAAACAGGTTGTTGATAAACATGATTGAATTGGAGACTACTATATTTCAAGCACAAAATAACTTATGTTAAAGGTGTCTATTTAATAGGGTCTCAATGCATTCGTAAATTAATTGTCATGACTTTTATGAAAATAATAAAAGAACTCCATATATATTTTTAGTAATTTATTATACTTCTCTCCTTTTATGTGCCTTTAAACTTTGGTGCTTCTTCACAGATGTGAGGAAATTTGGAAATGAAAAATTAATTTCTTTAATTGTATCATCAAAGCACAATTAAAAAACTGCATTGTTTCAACGACATTCTATTTTAACTTTCAAATGTTCTCTTCTGTGATCAAGGAGACAAGGACCATTGTGATAAATCACCAAATGATGATCTTGATTTCAACATAGTTCTTCTTTCATTGTGTAGTAACAACATTACTTAGTTACCTTTGTACCCCAATACAAAGGTAACTAATGTTTTTACTACAATCGGGGTTATTTTTTTGAAATTATAACAATGGGTTTTGGGGATGAATATGACTTGAAACAACGAGTATTTTGGGAAAAAAATGGGTCCCATTTTTTCTTACATCATTTGGAAAAGAATTTAACTCAATGATTCAACCTTCTCTGACTACCTGGTACGAGACACATGTTTCATTTTTTTGTCTCAAAAGAGAAAAAAAGAACATTTGTAATAGATGTTTAAAAGCATGAAAGTAAAAGCTTTACAAGTGATTTCAGTCATTGATACATGTGACATGTGTATGGGTTTTTTCCCCCCAATGGGTCCTGGGGGATGCATAGAAAATAAAACAATGGGTATTTTGAGATTTTAATGAGTAAAAAATGCAAATCCCATAGTAAAAAATATCCCTGTACAATTGAAAGTTTCTTTTAAACTTATCCTGATTGTGCTGCACAAATTACGTCTATATACATTTTCTTTTGTATACTAGATTTCGATCAATTTGTAACAATGAGTTATCTTCCAAAAATAATTTCTAGAAAATTACTCCCCTCCAACGGCATCATTTCCATGGCTCTTAGGGAGGAGCAAATGCCCACATTCTGTTATCAATATTATAGAGATAATTCACAGTTTACAACTCCTGGATATACAGAAATAACAACCTCATATCTCAACCATCCCAAATCCTATAGTGTGAGTTCAAAACAAGTCCTTCACTTATAACCCTTTACCAAACGCCAAATGTTCCCAAGTCCCAAATTTAAAGAGTTAACAGACAACATTTCAAAATGTGACAAAATTGAAAAATAATTATCTGATAGGATAGAAAACATTGTGGGAAAAGAAGAGCAATTTCTCCTTTGCCCGCAATGTTTTCAACAGTAATCTGCAAAAGACTGGTCAAACGTCATCATTGTTTGGTAATGGAATAAAGGACTTGCATTGGTCTTGCAATAAACTGTGGTATTTGCTTGTATAACCCTTTCAACAAATATAGCCTATCAAAAGAAAAAAACTTAGAAAACTTTTCATGACAAAGGAGTCATAATTAGCCAAGGATGTTTTGCTCTCCTCCATCTTTAACATCAATTTTGAGACTTTTCAACACCATAGTCACTATATCCAATCAAAGGGAATTAATAAGATGGCCATCAATATTTGTGTTAATGAAATATGAATGAGGAAGTTCCAGTGTTGAGACTTGTTCAGAAAATCATCCAATGAAATCGCCCTGTTTTAATTATGTAGTAACTTAACACCTCAGGGAAGTCAAAGTCTCTATAATGACACAGTACAATTAGTAAATATTGATTTCTAAACTTTATCCTTATTTGAAGGACTTTGTGCAAACAGTGATGCAAAAGAAAATCTTACAATAATTTCAATATTCATCCATTAACTATGTCGATGCTGTGGTTACATCTCTTCACTTTGATAGCCCTTATCATCATTCTAGTGCAACTTGCACATAAAAAGGCCCTTAGAGGTGTCGTCTAAATGTAACAAGTTGCCAAAGGAATATTCATGAATGTAACCTAATCCTTTCCCAAACAATAACTACATTTGACCACTTTGTAGCAGACGACTTTAGAAAACAAAGTGGGAAAAGGAGAAATTGCTCGTAATGAGCAATTCTTCCTTTTCCCACAATGTTTTCTGCCCTATCATAGGATTACTCTCCAATTTCATCACATTTTGAAATGTCGTCTGCAAACTCTTTCAATTTGGGACAGTCGAAAATTTGGCGTTTGGGAAAGGGTTATCAGCCTACTCTCCCATGGTACAAACTGACAAACATGAAGGACTTACTACATACAGTATTGCACTGAACCATCAATATAGTAAGATAGGGGTCCTCTTTCTTCCTTCATTAACACTTTACCAAACAGCAAATTTTCGACTGTCCCAAATTGTAAGAGTTTAAAGACGACATTTCAATATGTGATGAAATTGGACAATAATCTTCTAATAGGGCAGAAAACATTGTGGGAAAAGGAAAAATTGCTCGTCACGAGCAATTTATCCTTTTCCCACAATGTTTTCTCAAGTCGTCAGCAACAAAGTGGTTGAATGTCGTTATTGTTTGGGAAAGGGTTAAGCCTAATTTGTTGGAACTCATCATATTGTCCTGATTGATCACAACAATAAAGGAATTAATGTAAACAAATTAAAAGTTCAATGTAATACTATAGTAAGTCCTTCACACATGTTAAGTAATGTGTGTGAAAAAAATTATTTGTTAGGATATGATATAATACCTTGAGGGTTCAAAGCAAGGCTACAGTTAGAGCTCCATTTCTTGTGAACCACTAACTCTAGACTTACATAGTACCATCAAAAAAAGAAGTCAAAAAGTTTTAAGAACAGTTATGAGACAGAGCTGAAAAACTCTGATAAGGCAGAAATACATCCTTCATAAAGGGCTTTGCATGAGAATGGTCTGTTTTTTAATTGTTAATTGCTTTTGTGCTGATGGGCCTATAGCCTTTTTAATTAATAAAGTATCTATCTGTTAAAAAAAAACTCCACAAAAGATTGATATTTCTTCAAACGCCCCTTAGTCATGATGGTATAACAGGAGTTTCTACTGACAGTTTCATTAGATAGATAACCATCTACAGTGTTGTAAATACAACAATAACTTCAACAGTTTTAATGTTACTGATGTCTACAATAAAATGTTTATTAAAACATCTAAGGTTTCATGGCTTTTTGAGGGATACCCATCCTACTTTACCCCCTGGTCTGACCTGCTTACGAACATCTTTGATGTGCTAACACTTTTCTTCATATGAAATCATTTGATTTATTATCTATTAATAATATGTGTTTTATACGATTTCAATGCTTTTTAAGTTGTGTTACGATGCCCAACTCTTAGAAATGGAGGAAGGCCTATTACTCTACTACCCGTAAGGGTTGGCTAAGCCATGTAGAACCATTGGCATTTCGTTAGTCGATTGAGGGACTTCCTTTCATGAAAATCGAAATCAAAATGCTGTCACCGGAATTTGGACCCATAAGGAATCAGGGACCATGTGTTCTGAATACACACAAAAGCATAACAAAAGCTGTTCATCATAAAGTTAAATCTTTTCTTCATCGACCATGAAATGCAGAAAGGTTCTTAACCCTTTACCAAAAGCCAAATTTTCAACTCTCCCCAATAAAAAGAGTTTTCAGAGGACATTACAAAATACTATGTTATTGGAAAATAACCTTCTGATAGTGTAGAAAATTTCTTGGGAAAAAGAGAAATTGCTTCTAACAAGCAATTTTCCTTTTTCCAACAATGTTTTCCAGAGTCATCTGCAACAACCTGGTCAAATGTCATTATTGTTTGGTAATGGGTTAAAGCCATCATCAAAAGAATGAATAATTTCTCTGATTGTCAGAGAAGCATAGACCTTACATCTCACAGAAGATGTTAATTTTCCCCCATTATAATTACCATTCTGCATGCTCTTCTTTAGCATGTGTCAAAGTTCTGTACAGTCACTAATAATCATCTAAACTATAGGATCCTTCTAGGTTAATCAAATACAAGGTTTGACTAATTAAATTCATGTTTGAATTAAATAGGCTGTAGGGAAAATCATATTTCAAGGGCTCAATGCAATACTATAGTAAGTGCTTCATGAGCACTTACCATAGTCTTCGCTGAACCCTCGTTTTGTAAAAAACTTGTTGCAAATGATTCTGCTCCAACCATGAGTAAATAAATTGAATGAATGTATTCATGAATCTGTTCTTGAAATCTGTAAACATGTTCTTCATTAACAGTTTAAGGCTTTGTGTTCGTGAACGGTCATTTGTTGTTACCGTCTGTTCATGAACACATTTCTAGAATTCCATGTAGGGGAAGTTTCTGAAGTTGTCTGTTGCAATCCCATTCATGTGCTTTTCTTTGGGAAACGGGTTGATTAATTAAAGCTGACATTTAAACAAGATCAGTTGCATGCATTAGGTAATTAACAGGCAATACAAATGTGGCTGTATGTTGTTCCTTCTTCAGATACTTTCCTTTCTAAATATAAAGCTCTAATCTCCCTTGCATTACAGGACACCAGATAACATTGTGAAGGAATCAGAGAACCCTTTCCCAAACGACAAATTTTCGACTGTCCCAAATTGAAAGAGTTAAAATGCAGACAACATTTTGAAATTGATGAAATTGAACAATATTCTTCAGAAAGAGCAGAAAACCTTGTGGGAAAAGGAAAATTTGCTTGTTAAGAAAGCAATGTGACATAAATTGGGGGAGGGGGAGGAATCTTGTAACAATGGTTTCAACTTTAAAAGAACAATAAAAATGATATTCAAATCTACGTTTTGGTCATCTGCTATTGCTTTTAATTTTCCATCATGGAAATGGTTTAAAGAATGTTTTTATCATTTATAGCTTTCAATGAACATTAATATTATGATGGGTTTTTTTTCATAGACACATGTTAGCTTTACAACGCATATTAGCTTAACCCCTTTATTCGTAATTGTAAGCTAAATCTGCAACAGAAAGCTTTAGAAAACATTGTATTGGGAAGGATAAATTTGTCTTACTTATCTTTTTGTCACAACAGTTTCTACTCAATGTCATGACAAACATTTGTTATTTCTTTGTTTTTATTTTTATTTTCAACAAATTACAAATCTCTCTATAAGGGAATGGGTTAACATTACTTGGATCATTGATCTAATCTCTATCTGCAGCAATCCTAGGAACATGGAAAAGTTTATCACACCTTGCATGTGTCTGTATCATAAATGCTAGAGATTGATACTGCACATTGTGCTGTATTTACATAGATAACTTTCAAACCCATAGATAAGTTTCCTGTTTCCTAAACTAACTTTGATTGTTAAGTTACAAATTACTTCATGTAAAAACACAACTATGATACTCATTTGAGAGCATTTTTAACAGTTTCTTCCATTTCATTTGTAAAGGAATTGCAATAGTCTTGCTGTGAACCCTCAAAAATAGAGTTTATGAATGAAAGCGGTTCTAAGGCACATTTTCAGCTATTGTCTAGGTGACTGGACTTTAAAGGAACAAAAGACACTGAACAATTAAAGATGAAACCACAAGAGTTATCATTTTTTCAAAAGTCTCTTTTCTTAATGGCCCCAATTGAATGACTTTGGAAATATCATTTACACTTACAACAAAATCGAAGCACTGATACCACTGACATCAACGAAAATATAAATAGAAAATGTGAAAGTGAGAGCAATTTTCACTTTTCCTCAAAACAACTTCAATGCAAATGGTTGACTATAGCAGAGTTATAAAATCCCAGAAGTGCTTCAGCTTTGATGCTTATATATTTATTTGTTTGGAGTTTAACGCCATATCAACAATTTTACAGTTATGTAACTGCTTTCCTGAATCCGCTAGTGCTAGGCTAGGAACTTGCCATGGGTCACTGCCATGAAACCAGAGGTGTCGGTGGGGCTTGAACCCATGACCATCTAGTTCTAAGTCAGCCAACTAAACTTGGACAAGCAGGACCCTCAGCCTTGATGTACAGCTCTTCAACTGTATACCAATTCCCCAATATGGACATACAGTCAAACTTGTGTTAAGAGGCCAGCCTATGGGACAGAGTGGCTGTTTAAGACAGGTTGGCTGCTTATCACAAATTGATGTACACTATAAATCTAACAATGGGACTTTCTGTAGTGGCTGTTTAAGGCAGGTTGGCTACTTAAAAGGGTGGTTGCTTAACACAAGTTAGACTGTATATGCCTAGTCCAATCGGACAGGAACAACAGAGGACAATAATTGATTTAGGTGATTTTTTTCTTAATAAAACAATGGGTAAGAATATCTATATATATATATACTATATCATTGGTATAAATCATCGAGACAAAATGATAATCATCTTGTAAAGAGCAATTCATCTTTTGTGCTAACCTATTCTCTAAAATTCTTCAGCAACAGAGGTGTAATGGGCAAGGGCTGCAAAATCAATTCTCCATATTGCCCAGCTTGTCCATTTACCTCAATCGACACAGGAAATTTTACCGAAATTCACCATATAAGCATTATAAATATCAGAAAATCTAAGAAATGTATTTGATGATAATAAGAGCTTAGAGGGAAATAATTATGAAGAAAATGATTCCGCATTTACCGACAAGTAACTTGAAATCAGATTTCCCCAGCCCTGATGGAGTAAAGGGTTAACCCATTACCAAACAATAACGGAATTTGACCACTTTGTTACAGATGACTCCGGAAAACATTGTTGGAAAGGAAGAAATTGCTCATAACGAGCAATTCCTCCTTTCCCCACAATGTTTTCTGCTCTAGCAGAAGATTATTTTCAAATTTCTTCACATTTTGAAATGTTGTCTGCAATCTCTTTCATTTTGGGACAGTCAAACATTTGGCATTTGACGAAGGGTTAATTGAGTCCCCAGGCCGGGTGAGGTTGTCATCTGGAACTTGTTAGTTGGTGTGAAGTATCCCATTATAGGTCACAAGTCCTGGAATGCACATTGATTTTTTCTCTCATATCAAATTCATCAATACCAGTGTCCATCCATGGAAGGGATAGAGGCTAAAATACTATATTTGACCAGCATCACCCCTATGGTGAAATTTGTGACTAACAGCATGTAGCAGAACTACAGCTAAATTGGGTGATTTAACCCAAATAGTGCTGGAACCAACTTTATGCTTATGCCAACAGGTTAGATCCAGGCCAACCGCCAAGTAAATTGGCGGCTGGCCTGTGATCTAACTTGTTTGCTTCTCTGAGGATCTTCCATCAACAGAACAAAGCAGGTATATAAGGTTTTCGAAAGCAGACAACACATAAATCTATTTTTAGAATATTACCACGCATTCTAAGGGTTAAGACTCTTTTGCATGCAATATCAATACGTTTTTTATCCTTAATACATCTTTTGTCACCTTTTCCATTGTATACCATGATGAAAATAATGTTTTTCATACTTTGTTACTTGTACAAGGGTGGTGAAATCAATTCTCCAAGAATTGTTTACTGAAACTTAACTATTTTAAAACCATTATACGACAAGTGCAGAAAAAAATTTGGTATTTACAGACAAGTTAATCAAAATCAGAGTTCGCCACTTAACTCTTTCACAAACAACAAATTTTCGACTGTCCCAAATTGAAAGAGTTTCCAGACGATATTTCAAAATGTGATGAAAAGTGAAATAATCTTCTGATGGGCAGAAAACATTGCAGGAAAAGGAAAGATTGCTCGTTACGAGCAATTTCTCCTTTCCCCACAATGTTTTCTAAAGTCGTCTGCAACAAAGTGGTCAAATGTCGTTAATGTTTGGGAAAGGGTTTTAATATACAACACATTTTGCAGTACTATTTTGCTGGTTTTACTTGGGTCAACACTGCTTCATTATATCAGCAATACTCCGCTTATACTCAATGGTGGAAGAATGGTAAACCCATTAACCCTTTACCAAACGCCAAATTTTGGTTTGTCCCAAATTGAAAGAGTTTGCAGACGACATTTCAAAAGTGATGAAATTGAAATGTAATATTCTGATAGGGCAGAAAACAATGTGGGAAAAGGAGAAATTTCTTGTTAAAAGCAATTTCTCCTTTTCCTACAATGTTTTCAAGAGTTGTCTGCAACAAACTCATCAAATGTTGTTATTGTTTGCAAATGGGTTAAAGTGCACAAAGACCAAGGCTTTTTCACATAAATAATAACAGGCACCCATTATTGGCACCTTCACAAAAGGAAATGCCTTAAAATCATGCAGTTTTCCCAAATTTTCAGTAATTTTCGCCATACAAAAACCCAAAATTAGCAGGCCTAGGGTTCTTCCCAATTTAATGAAAAAAGCCCTAAAGGCAGGTCAAACCTGGTAGAACCATTAGCAGTCATTAGGTCAAGCTCTAAAGAAACCTTTATTCATCTATTCATTTATATGGGTTTTTACATCATGTTAACATTATTCAAGTAATGTTCTAATAGGGACTCATAATGATGCAGGAAGACCCCATGTATTCCAATCCCCCCCTCCCCCTGTCAAGCCGGGTAGAACTATCGGCATCTAGAACTCTGAATCATTTCATAAATACATACTGGGTTAATCTAGAAATAAATTCTTTTTAGAAGTTATTAACATTCTATAAGGTGCAAAAATAAAATCGATGTGACTGAATCAATGTACAATCTGGCAAGGTTCATTGTAAATTTATATTCTTTTATTATGCAAAAATGCAGCACAAAAGTTCACTTTAAGATAAATTTTAACAAGTAAGACTAGCTAGCAGAAAATAGTTTACTTCCACCAATAAAGAAGAGTCGATATGCCAAAATATATGCACTCAAACATGAAGGTGCCCTTCCAATTCCGTTCTTAATTGAACAATTTTCGCATTTTCTTTCAAGTACCTGTTATATTTAATGCTCCTTCATTCTTGTACGGTATTTTACACATTTCCTAAAGTCGTATACAAAATGTATAACACAGTTATATTTGTGTTAAAGATATGCCGTTCGAATTGATAAAAAGGTACGATATTTATAGGGACCGAAGTTGCGGTGTAGTATCACAACAAAGGAGATGCTCATTTTGTAGAGATAATCGAATAAAATGCGATAAGAATCACATTCGGCATGTAAACGTTAATTAAATCCACGAAACAAATTAGATAAAAAATAACTCACCTAAACAGTTGCAAGTCTTGAAGCGCAGTACGCGATTTAACGATGTAGAACTTTGTTTAAATGTTTCGCGAAATCCGATACAGCTCCACGGGATATCTGACGGGGTAGGATAAACTTGTAAGAATTTTACAGCGGATATCTTATCATTACAAGGCGTGCAGAGTTAATTCCCTTTAAAAAAAAAGATTATTTTAAGATGTCTAGATGTCAAGTCGGTGGTATTTGATAGGTGACGATCGTTTCATCGAGCTGGTATTAGTGCGATTTGAAGGATATCTAAAAAGGGTAGTCGTTTCGTCTACATGAAGTAATTGGGTTGATTTACTACTAATAGAACTCAATATGTAAGCCATTGTATAGTTGATCAGGTGCGAAAGTGTGTCTAACTGTACCGGTGTACTTCATTGGTCCTGATCGTTTTGTTGAATGCCTGGGTGATTGTTCCCTCATACAACATGCTGATAAACAAACACAGTACAGGAGTCAAAATACCTCCTCCAACAGCTCACTACTCGATTTGATTCTCATCAATAAAGAAAACGTCATTTAGCTCCATTTGGTAATTTAGTGACCTAAAACACCGTTCATACATTACATGTGCGGGGGAACAAATAGATAGCAAGACTAAACAGAAACATTGATATATGGACAAATTTTAACTTTAATTCCGTACTTAGGTCACCGGCCCATATACAATAAAGAATACATAATATGCAATTACAAACTGACATGAAATGACCAATTAATAAGTATACAAATATAAAGTTTCAAAGTGACATGAAATGGCAAACGAGGCATAAAACTTGTAAAAGCAAATCAGACTATTTGGCAAATGTATATAGATTCAGGACATATATGATTACCAAAGATAGCGTAAAGCAAGAATAAATGTTGCACAGACACACCAGAGAACTACAGCAAACCTTTTAAGAGACATTGACAAGAGAGATTAAAACAAACCCGAAGGCATTTTGGAAGAACTACCTGTGAAAAGTGGCGTGGGTGACTTGCAAGATGATGGCCAGCAGTGTATGCGCAGATGACCGTTCCAAGACTGAAATTTAAAATAATTTATTTCTTCAGCATTGTTTTTACGATAGAGGCCATTGCCAACATACCTGGAACGAACAACAGATCAGATGATAATTATTTAACTCACATTTCCATCACAGAATATAAACCAGGAAAACATAAAAGTAAGCAAGTCCCGATGCCAAGGATGGTTGGATCCGATAGTTCTAAAGGGGGTAGCAGGTGATTTTGGTAAGCCATTACGCCTCATATTCGTGAAAACTGTCTACTCCGGCATTCTACCCACTGTAAAAAAGGTCAGATCACACCGATTTTCAAGAAAGAAGACGGAATTTCACGGGGTAATGATAGACTTGCTATTAGACAGAGAGGGGAATGAACCATATGACCACCAACATGTTATTTAGCGATGACTAACATGCTTTTGTGCCAGGAAAATCTTGTGCGACCCCATTGCTTACTTGCCTGAACGACTGGACTAGGGGAAACCATTGGATACCATTTTCATTGACTTTAACCCTTTTCTAAACAATACATTTTCGAATGTCCCAAATTGAAAGAGTTTGCAGACGACATTTCAAAATGTGATGAAACTGGAAAATAATCTTCTGATAGGGCAGAAAACAATCTGGGACAAGGAAGGGAAAAGGAGAAATTGTTCGTTACTAAAGTTGTCTGCAACAAAGTGGCCAAATGTCGTTATTGTTTGGGAAAGGGTTAAACAGCGTTTGACATGGTTCCTCCTGAGCAAATTATAGGCAAACCACAGAATAGCATTTCAGGCAAAGTAGGACTTGGATATCAAACTTTCTAAAGGACATAACCCAGAGAGTCTCGGTGAATGGTAAGATCTCAGGCTGGACTAAAGTAATTAACGGAATTCCCAAGTAAGCGTGCTAGGGATAATAATTTGGAAGACTTGTGGGCCTCGAGTCGTCAACACCGGGAATTCCCCACCAGATGGTGTGATCAGTGCCAAAACCATAAATGACTTTAATACTAAACTAGACGAGCATTGAAGCGAAAGGCTCTATATAACCATGACAATCTTATTCATTAATAGTGGAGACTAAATAATGAGCTAGCCTGTGGTGGGGAATCATACGTCTTTCACCTATGGTGTATCGGGGATGAAGATGATATCGGTGGTCTATCCAAATGATCATCATCACCAATCCAAAGTCTATCAGGAGTACCGTGACGTTCCATTTTCCGACTATCTAGTTTTGATTCAAGTCACACACTAGTTCAGTTTGAAACCACAGATAAGATGCTAGCTGCTTCAGCCGAAAATGGGCTTGATTGCGTTCTGTTATTTATCGGATCTTTGTATATTGACAAACTTGAAAGCGATAGCAGACGACTACCATGAAGTGTCAACAACATGAACACCTATGACGTTGCATAGAAATCGCTACACGGCATACCGAGAAATTGCCCGTTACCTGTAATTGATCCTTTTATAAAATTGATTTCTTTGATTTTTATTTGAATTTTTATGTCATCTGCATATGCCTCATACTGGATGTAAATAGTGCTACAAACTGAAAGAAATAACAAACACGATTTACAAATGTATTATCATCTGTTTTGACGGAAAATGTGCGGCGATGCGTTAAAATGTTTGAAAATTGAGAGATGTTTTCTTTCTTCTATCTATTTGGTACTCGCGGGTTTCAGATGATTAACAAGAGGTGGGCAAACAATAAAATAGGTGAACAGCGTAGCGTTAAAGGTCTACAAAATGGTTTGAGGAAAATATTCTTAGTCACCCTTTTTCGTTTGGTGTAGATGACTTAACCCTTTCCCAAACAATTACAACATTTGACCACTTTGTTGCAGACGACTTTAGAAAACATTGTGGGAAAAGGAGAAATTGCTCATAACGAGCAATTTTTCCTTATCCCACAATGTGTTCTGCCCTATCAGAAGATTCTTTTCAATTTTCATCACGTTTTGAAATGTCGTCTGTAAACTCTTTCAAATTGGGACAGTCGAAAATTCGTTGATTGGGAAAGGGTTAAACACATCCCTCCATATTAATTGTTGTGACTGGTTCAAATTGAAAGCAATGGGCAGACGACAATTGTGGTATACAAACAAGAAAGTCATTTTGTCAAAGACATTCTATAGAGACCAATGTATAAAAAGGTTATATAGTTTGTTGCAGGTAAATTGTTATTTTATCACATTGGTTTCTTAAGTATTCTGAGTCTTATGTGTAAATGTTAGTCCGTACAATGTACAGGATAGGAAGATAAGCGGGTTGCAGATATACGTAATTTTCTTGTATTACGTCCATCTACTGTTTTTAAAAAGTGAATCTTAATTGTGAATTCGGATAATTTGAAACATGCGAGATTTGGATGAATTTGTGAAGGGCATCTTACTTTCGATGGTATACGCCATATTGTTTTGGCATGTTTAAGGTGCTTGTTCACAGGAAAGAATACTTAAAAGTCAAACTAAAATATTGTTGAGACAATGCAGTTTTTGTCTTATTGTTTTATATACAATCAAAAGTAGTTATTAAAGCATACTCATTTCAAGAAGCGTCAGTCAGTTCAGTCAAATACGCGTAGCATCTCTAGAGCGATGTCATGCTTTTTGATGCACATGTTTATTCACAGTATACATACATAAAAGAATTCAACACGATCTAATTTTGCTTTCAATGATTATTCTTCAGTTCGTATCATAAACAACACAACTGTTTTGCACATTTAAAGGAACCAATTTGTAACCTTAAGATTTCATCACATCTGTGAACAAGCAATGGTGATTTTTACGTTTGCTTTATTTTTCAAGTGCATTTAGATTACAACGAAAGGAGAACGCTTGCTATCTTATTTTATTTAATAGCACATAGGGACATACATGTTACACTTAAAAGAGTATATATGAAGGGAGCTGTAAAGACTGGTTACGGCTTATGTTCATATCGAAGGTCATACAAAGAATACAACAGACAATCTGGACTAGTTCCTTTCGAGTTACCCGGAGCCCTGGTGGGTCTATAAGGTAATACGTGCTTTAGTTTCTCAACATTTAACAGCAAGATCGTTATTCAACGTTATCTTAGCCAAGCTAACTCGGACACGCATCTTTTCCTTTCAGGCGACACGTTTATACAGAACCTGGTAAGAAACTTTCTTTAAAACATTACTACTCTCGATTATTTTGATTTTGACAGCAGAATTAATTCTTTATACTTGTTTCGCAGCTGTCTTGCCACATCTTCTTAGACCATCAAATAAAACAGAATTCTCAAACAACATGTTTTACGTCAGTTTTACTATCACACGATAGTATCACAGGTCCTGTCACTTTAGTCATGACAATTCTAACTAGCAAGCAACGTCTACATCGCTTACTACACATACCTCACTTCAACCCAAAAGGAGTAAGGATAACCTGTAAAGAATGAAGAGCAATATATCCTTTTGTCAAACTAATATAATAAAAAGCGTATTTTTCAGATTATTGTTTGTTGTTGCTTACAAATTAGACTAGTGCCAAATTCCCATATGTACCACGTTGGTGAAGAAGTGTACAAGACGACTGTTCGACTTGGCAGGAACGATAATACGAGTACAGTCGATAGTGTTTTAACCCTTTCCCAAACAACACATTTTCGACTGTCCCAAATTGAAAGAGTTTGCAGACGACATTTCAAAATGTGATGAAATTGAACAATATTCTTCTGATAGGGCAGAAAACCTTGTAGGAAAAGGAAAAATTGCTCGTTACGAGTCGTCTGCAACAAAGTCGTCAAATGTCGTTATTGTTTGGGAAAGGGTCATGTGACCACTCCGATGAATTTGATGCATTAAATTTGATATTGTCAGAGTTAACATTAAAAGACGGATGGTGGCTGCATCTATCCATCCGGATGGTAAAGCCTTCATTGGCTGCTTCGTGTTAGTGAACTTTTCCTGTTTTTATTCATCAAAACATGCTGTGCGAGGGAATCTAAACACAGCCGACACGACATTTTAAAGACCGAGACATTATAAATTATTCAAATATATATGATCAATCTTATTTGCTACTATTTGAACTTCTTTTACTCCTGCATAACAGGTCCAACCTACATACATATGTGCATTTTTGCATAACAGTTAATACCCCGACGGGGCTCCGAAAAGAATAACTCACATAAACCCCTTTATATTTCGAAACGGTTTGCATACAGATGGATCTCGTCTGAATGCATTCCGGTTGCCTGTTTTCCTAAAGTATAAGCGTAAGAATTATTGTATGCATACTCTTTCACAGTAATACCTTTGATGAAACATCCTTCACCAAAAAAAGAGAGTCGAATACTGTGATAAAAAGGGAAAAAGAAAAAGAGAGGAAAAAATCATTTGAAATTCTAAACAACTAGTCCCATACGAAACGAAATTAGGAGGCCAGCTACGTTACAATACTTAGCAAAAATGATTATCAAAAATTTGAATAAAAGGTGTAATTCTACTCTTTGATGCCAAATACATATACATATATCCTATTATTTCAGTGCCTCTGTGCAACTCGATCCAGCCCAGTCGTGATGAAGGTGACAATATGCGGAGGTGGTAACGGTGCTCACACATTGGCCGGTGTGATGTCAATGAATGCTTACCTAGAACTAACAGTATTCAACTTGTACCAAGACGAGGCGGAGAGATGGACAAAGAGCATGGACAAACATGGCTTTTGCGTTAATTTCGGGAACGAAGAAAAACTGACTCAAAAGCCAGGCTCTGTCAGATTCACAGTCACGAAAGATGTCAGTGTGGTGGAGAAATCGGACTTTGTCCTCATCTGTGTGCCTGCATACGCCCACGAAATATACCTTAAAGCCACCGCTCCGCACCTGCCGGACGCATGTACCGTGGTCTGTTTACCTGGACAACCCGGCTTCGAATACCAATGTCTTTTCTACCTGAGGAAATACAATAAACCATGCAATATAATGGCTTTAGAAACTCTTCCTTGGGCAACTAGAATTGTTGACTACGGAAGAGAGGTTCTGGTGTCGGGGACGAAAGAGCATGTCGGAATATCATTCGTCCAACGGAATTCGATACCGGCAACTGAAGCGATCGCTAGCCTCCAAAATGCACTTGGAAAACGCCCGCTTCTGCACAGATTACATGTACTAGCTCTAACTTTGGCCACTAAAGCCAGCATGCACCCACCGATTATGTACGCTAAATGGAAGGACTGGGACGGAAAACCACTGGACTCGCACCCGCTGTTCTATCAAGGCGTGGACGAAAAAGCCGCTGAAACGCTTGACGTCGTCACGAGAGAGATCAACGCCGTAGCAGAGGCGGTCAAGAGCGCTTTCCCGCAATTGGATTTCTCCTGCCTTACATCGATGAAAGGTTGGCTTATAGAGCACTATGGCGACCAGCTAGGAGACGACTCATCGCTAATGACGGCTTTACAAACAAACAAGGCATACGATGGATTGAAACATCCTGTAACCATGACGGACGAAGGGAAATACATGCCTAACTTCCACTATCGCTACCTATCAGAGGATATTCCATTTGGTCTCGTTGTTCACAAAGCTATCGCTGATATGGTTAATGTGAAGACACCCGTAATGGATTCGATCATAGAATGGGCGCAAACCAAACTTGGTCGAGTATATATAGTGGGTGGAAATCTGTCCCCTGTTGACGCTGAATCCACTAGGCTGCCACAAGATTATGGTATTGACTCCATTGAGACATTGGTAAAGATGTTTGAATGATGTCGCGCTGCTATGAAGGACTATATCCCTAAAGCTGTCGTTCTAACTATAATTACCGCAATCAGAAAAACAATATTGTAATGTTTACAAAAAAAGAAAAGAAAATAGACAAAAAAAGAAAGGGTTTATATGGATAAAAGAAAAACGGACATCGAAAAAAATATGGTCTTACGAGTAGTTTAATATACCTTAATATAATTAACAAGACATACTGTATTTAACCAAAACACGGGATACGTCGTAAATTCGGGGATCCACGAAGAGCCGAGGGCCCTGGCCAGCCTGCGTGCCGGTGTCTGCCAATTCCTTCCGATCCCCTTCGTCGGATGGGTTATTCTGTGATGTTTGCACTTCTCGATTTGTCTTTGACCATAAACCAACATGGTAAATGCAGAGAAAGGATGCTGCAGCTAACGATATGATAAAAGGAACGGACAGAGAGAACTTGTGCAAAGGCGGTGTGCTTGGGCCCTTTTCACGTTCCCGTGCATACAGTGTATGTGTTTATATTGTAACGTTTGTTGCACGTTTATGCAAATTAGGAACCTAATGCATTGTTTTAGAGAACATGCTTGGATATATATAGGCAACACAACCGATTAGTGAACGACAGTGTTTTTCACTGATCGGATGTGTTTGTGTCTTAGAGAGGACCATTTGCTCTTTTCGTTACAATGGTGGCAGCGGTGGGATTAAGACTTCTTCTATCGGAGTTGCCTTCCCCACGTGTTTCCCAAGGGCCAAGACTCGGGACGAGTCTTCTCGGAAGTGGGAGTTATGTAACGTTCGTTGAACGTTGATGCAAATTAGGAACCTAATGCATCGTTTGAGAGAGCATGCGGGTATATATGTATAGACAACACAACCGCTCACTGAACGACCTTGTTTTTCACTGATCGGATGTGTTTGTGTCTTTGAGAGGTTCACTTGCTCGGTTCATTACAATATAATTGCACTGTCACCGAAATAGGGCGGTTTGGGACACATGCTTGTACAGGGTTTGCTTCAGTTCTGCATTGAGCCCTCAATACCTCGCTGGGATAGTTTGGGGCACGTGTTTTCCGCCCTGATCCGCATGGAAAGTCAGTAAAGAACATTCTAGAACATTCACACTGCATCCTAGGATATATTTCCTGATTGCTTATGCCTACAGTGTTCAGCTTACATGGACATGCACCCATTTCCGACAAGTAGAAAATTAGTGACATAGGGAAAGATTGCCACAGTCGACTGAGCGGTTCATTCTTTTACCACAATGTTTTCATCGTGCGATTTGTAGGCAACACCAAGGATAGTTTAAGCCATTCCTTTCCCGTATATGTATGTGTTGGTGAACGGTCCAATTCATAAGCAACAGCAGGCGACACGTTAAAGGATAGCAAGAGAAAAACGATACATTCTCAAACAGATTAATAAGAATTCGTTTAGTCTTCTTTTAAATGTTCATCAAGCCCCGATTGCCTAGTGGGTAGCGCCGGGCCCGTGACGTCACGGACCGAAGTTCGATTCCTGTAACGGGCTATCCTTCTTATCTTTTTCAAATATGTACCTGTGTTGTTTATTTCTTTCTCTTTAACTTAAACTGCTAAGCCAAGCCACGGTTTAATAAATAATTAGACGAATAACGCTTTACAGTCAATTACCAACTTGAACACGACAGTTCAATTGTATTTTTATTGTTGGCAGCGTCATGAGGTCAATCAAACTCTTGATTCTTAACACGAACGGACGATATTACCAGGCTATTCTCATAATGGCTTCAGATATTTAGCTTTTTGAGTATCATACTAAACAAATGTTTCCAGCTGAAATCCTCTAGTTGTTAAAGAATGAGCTATTTGTACTCAAAGATATATTGCATGGCATACTTGTATATATAACCTGCCTTCCGAAATATACATTATTTAATATGCAAAGTGTAAAGTAGAATGGTTCATCATTCAATCAGTAACATTTCATGTAACCCAACATTTCTCGTCAATAAAAAAAAATCGTATTGTGAAATATGAAAAAATGTGTTTATGATGTTTACAATAATATAATTGGCAATGATGTATGACTTCTTACTTCATTAAAGGACACATAACTGCATCTTCAACAAAACATATACAGAAACATTAAGACAAAATGATAATTGCTTTTAAAGAGCAATTTATCATTTTGTCACAAAGGTTTCTACCAAATACTACACTATTCATTGACATCAGAAAGAGGGTTAGTAGTAGATGACCTAAACAATCTAGTATTTCAAATTGATGTTAGCATTACTGCTTAAAGTTGCATGTTCACAGATGTGAGGAAAATTGGACATTAAAATAGAATTTATTTAAAATTGTATAGAAGCGGTACAAGATATACGGGAGAATGGTAATTGGAAGCAAAATTATATTGTATTTAGTAATTAGAGCCTATTTAGATCCATAAAAAAATGTTATGTATTCCGATCCAAATGCATTACAATTGTTTTGAACTTCGATGCATAACCTCTGTACATTTGCATTAACACATTTTGAATCAATTTTGCATTCAGTAGCTATTTTTCATACAGTATTTTACCCCAATACAACATCTATATTGATTCAATGACATAATAGTTTGACTTGCAAATTGACTTATTTGTAAACAAGCACCTTTAATGTAACAAATCACAGAAAACTAAATACTTCTACAAAATAGTTTGCTAATAAGTATTTGGTAATCCTGTTGTCAATGGAGTTGACAAGCATTTCAATTATTTACATCTACCTCATAAATCTAAATACACTGATGACAAAATGTTATAAAGTTGGTAAAATATCAATTTAAACATTTAGCAGGGAACCCGTACATACTTTTATCAAACTAACAAATAGATGACTGGGACATTACAGAAAAAGACTAATAGAACTTTAAATCTGTAACAACTGGATGTTTGAGTGCCCCACTGGATGCAGCGATAGATTCCTGTGGTATAAAAGTCCTGGAACATATTTGTCCAAGGCTACCAACGAATGGATGACGTTTGAAGTCTGTTCTTGTGTTATTCAGGGTCATCTGATACTCTATAACGTTCTCTACAGTGGCATCTATGGTCCTGTAACTCATAAAACAAGAATAAAAAGTGTAGCATGATACTATCCTAACCAAGGTAAGGAATATCATGAATTCAGGTTGGAATCAATCTCCAGACTAACACTCTACAAACGCAGCTATTAGTTATCTCCACATCGGATATGCCAATTCTCTCCATATGTCGAGGTAAGCTTAACGTCCAAACTTTGTTCCTTCTTTATCTTTATAAATAAACGTCACACATCTCGATTTTCTTGATCTCCAATAATTCGATATCTGGAGGTGAAAATCTGTCCCAAGTCCCAATTATACATGTATTTACTTGGTGGTTCGAAGTGCAAATCTCTACCCAGTTCCCGGCAAAAAGTGAGAATTCTTTTCTTTGTTGCTCTTTCCCCTTCCACTCCCACTACTGTGTGGTAGAAAATTGATCTGTTAAATGTGTAAATACCTGCATGTGCCTCATAAGCCATTAACATTTTAGTAGTGTATGTCACTTTAACTTTAACTGCTATTAACTGCAGTGCTATCTGTTCGTACATTAGCCGATGCCAAAAGTAAATGCATTATAGACTATTCATACATTATCCGTAGCCAACCCCGTTAAGGATTTTTATATATTTCTTTGTTTTTCTGATGAACAAAGAATGGTCCATTTTCTTTTTCGTTTCAACCTGTAAAACAGAATAAAATGAGAATGAGGGTTCATACAGAAACCGGTGCCATCTGTTCGTACATTAGCCGGTGCCAAAAAATACAGCTTTATAGGTTATTCGTATATTATCCGTAGCCACCTCCGTTGAGGATTTTTATATATTTCTTTTATTTATAAACATTAAATATGACAATAAAACGTGGGATACATGGATCTTTATTTTTCTGATGAATTACATTTCGAAAAAGAACATAATCTCTTATAAATCAGACAAAAGACTATATTTTCTAGAAGTGTTTACAATGAGGACTCGCATGCGGCCGACTTGTTTTCTTTAGTGTGGATTAAATAAAATGTTATGAGACAAGACAAAATACATACTTTATACAAAATAGTTTATATTGTTCCGTGATACACGTCATTTTGATAAATTATTTCTCTTTTTCGTTGTATTTTTCTTTTTCCCGGTCCATCTTCATGTTTTTCTTTGTTTACAAACGTATAGAAACCGTTGCTTGTACGTATAGAAGCATGCAACGCAAGATTATACGCATATAAGCCGTTTTGATTAACCACCGTGTACCTGTTGTTCTTTTATCCTTGAACTCCAAAAGTCATTATCATGACAACACTGATAATGGTTACACAGTGCTTAGAATGAATCGATCTACATATGGGTTTCAATGGACATAAATAGTTTTCTACAACAAAGAATCCAAAGAAACACAAAATTCATCTTATAAGTAATTATAATGTGTTGTGAGTATTATGCCACATGGTGACGGCTTTAGTAAAACCACAAAGGAGTAAAACACATGTATATAGATGTTAAAAAAAGATTTTTGTCTAACTAGTTGTTGCTAACGCCTAATTGGATATGTTGAGCTCTCATTATCTCGATATTTTTTCATCTTCCACACGACTTCAAGATAACGAGAGACGACTGTATTGCTATTAGACCAGGTTATTGGTATCTCTTGAGCAAAACATGGATTTAAGTACAAATAGAAGCTAAATAACTTTACACCTGCATTTAATATTATTATTCTCCCTGTTAATGTACAGGACTCATTTTTGAGTATCATAGTACATATTCCCTGGATGACGTACCAGTACTAGGCTAGGAAATGATACTCCACAGTGAAATGAGTGACCCCCTTCAGAGACCAAACCCGGGCTGGCCGGTCTCTAGTCTCTGACGCGACGTGATATACGTGACTGTCGAAGGAGAAGGTCATGCTTTCTCGAGCTCTCGTTTGATAATGTTTTCTTGTGCAAAAATGGACTTATTGGACAATAACGATATCGGAATAGTGTCATACAACGTTAAAGATAAGTTTTTGTAAATTATTATTGTACAACAAATTACATTTGACCGCTAAAAAAAGCACTTTTTCAGAAAAAGTCAACTATCCTTTGTCTAGAGATCTATATTTAGAACTTAATTGACAGAACTTCGACATATGATTGTACATGTAGACTTTACCAATTAACGGGATCTCATTCACATTCAGACGTTGTGCTTACTTAAAACTGCTCACACTGCTCGGGCATGGCGTCCGGGTTCGACTCGCTTGATCAGTTAACGGATTATCGAGACCATGAAATTGGACCCTTATCACCTTATGATCCATCTCTGCCACAACCGACAATTGCTACACAGGTACATGTGGATGTTAGCCCGATACGGAGCGATGAGCAAAGGGAATACCAAACTCTGTACGCAACCCCAATCAGAAATGGTGACGGAAATACCAACACGATGGAACACTCTGTACTAAACAACGATTGTGAAATCATCGATTCTCAGCCTATCTGTAATCAGCATTTTTTTAATATGCTCGATGACGTTTTAGAAAATCTACCCAAGGACTTATATGTTGAAAGGCTCATAAACCTCACCAAAAAGGATGATGATGATATCTGCCTCTATCGAAACATACTGTTTAAAAGGGCAAAGGAGATAAGCTTGTGTCCCCAAGGTAGTCTAATCCAGAGACGCACCACCAAGACCGAAGAAAGCTACTACCGATTCGCCAACGATTGTTATGCAATCTACGACTTCATCGTAAACAAAGACTCAAAAGTCATGAGTGAAAAATTAATTAAACGCAGAACAACGGCTATAAACAATTCACACGATGAATCGACTGTACATAGCACCATGACGGAGAAGCAGGATTACGCAACATTAATGTCAAATTTACAGCTATTAATGCAGGACATAAAGCTCTTAAAGATGGAGAACTCATCTCTAAAGAAAACCCTCTACAGTATGAAATCCGACCAAAAGGAGGTGAAACGCAACATCAATTCAATCATACAAGAAGATAAAAGACTTCGATTAGCAGACAGAGAGCAAACAGCATCGCTTAAACAAGAGATAGAACAGTTATATCGCAAAATGTCCTCTTACAGTAATGCAAGTGTAGCAACGACAGACACTACCAATTTCAGCAGAAATTCAAACAATGCCGATAACAACGTATGTTCATACGCCGACGCGCTCAGGTCGACCAACGCTGTTACACGGCAAGTCCAACCTAATGCCGGAACTGAGACAAGCAGAATTCCTTCTCTGTTTCAGTCTATGGCTCTACCATTCGGAACACCTCGGCCATTTCTTAAAATAACCTCGGAGGTAATGGGGAGCCATTTCTGAAAGTAGGTCAGCAACGAAGGGCCAATCGTGTCAACTCGGCAATCCCCGTCACAAGCCGGGGATTGCCGGAAAGAGCTGATTGACAAAATATGAAACAAAGATGTGTTGATATGATCATCTTTAATGAAAAGGGTAAAAAAACATTCAATTGTAATATATAATCAATTTGTGTGTATTTAAATACATATTTAGTGCCTGTGTGCATTTTGGGTTATCCGCCGACAATAAGGCGAATTACCCCAGGATTTCTGGTGTATTCATGTACTGCCTACGAGGTATATCTACCGACTTGTTACGGGGATTGCCGAGTAGATACTTTTGTTGCTCTACAAAACCGAACCAAAAAAGACAATATGACAGAAGGCAACTCCCACTCAGTATTAAATAATGAAACCAATAGGAATTATGGCCATAGACAGTCCAAAAACGAATTGCAATCAACCATAATCAAGTCCATTGCTCGTACCGACTTCCAAGAAAGGCAAATACCGGTCGTAATTAGCAATAAACCCAATCCCTCACCCGCAGATGTAACCAATTCTGTAAATAACACAACTGATCCGAGTATTCACCCAAACAATATTTGTGACGAGGGCGTTTTCGAAAGTGTCAGACCTCGCCGAACGCGAAGATACTATGTAGGCGGCATTGCAATGACGTCTAACACAAAGGGAATCAGTGAGTACATGATAAGCAAAGGAGTAGAGCCCGTTAGCCTTAAATTAATTGACACACACAGAGGTGTACTCGCAGCAAAAATATCAATCGACACATCTGACTCAGGAAATTGTTGAAAGTAAACAGTTTTGGCCAAGGAAGATCTATTGCAGACGATGGTATTCAATCAGGAATTGGGAATCTAAGCTCCATAATAACAATGATAACGGTGATTATAACGTTATTGAATAATGAAGAACAGACCAGATTCATTCTTACTCACCTGTCAAGTTCAGCTACTGATATTATATATAATAAGTTCATTTACCAGTAACATTATTGCAGAGTGTCGTATACTTACGTGGAATGTAAGAGGGGCAATGTCGTCTGCTGGACCAATTGGACATTTACTTGATAAATATGACGTTGACATTGCATGTATTTGTGAACACAAACTAAAACCATCATGCTCGAACTTTCTAGACTCGATTCATTCCGCATACACAGCGCATACCAACTATGAAGCTCTTGAAAATGCTTACACGTGTGGTAAAGGGGGTGTAAGTGTTCTTGTGAGAAAATCCCTGTCGTTTTCTGTAGATTTTCTCAATGGCGAAACTAATAGCCGTGTTATTGGTATTAAGCTCCATGGAATGAATACCATTCCAATTCATATATTTTGTGTGTATATGCCATCTGTAAACTACAGCTTAAATGATTATACTGACTGCATAGATTCCTTACAAGGATTGTATGATCTATATTCTCAACATTCCAATTCATATATTTTGTGTGTATATGCCATCTGTAAACTACAGCTTAAATGATTATACTGACTGCATAGATTCCTTACAAGGATTGTATGATCTATATTCTCAACATTCCAATTCATATATTTTGTGTGTATATGCCATCTGTTAACTACAGCTTAAATGATTATACTGACTGCATAGATTCCTTACAAGGATTGTATGATCTATATTCTCAACATTCCAATTCATATATTTTGTGTGTATATGCCATCTGTAAACTACAGCTTAAATGATTATACTGACTGCATAGATTCCTTACAAGGATTGTATGATCTATATTCTCAACATTCCAATTCATATATTTTGTGTGTATATGCCATCTGTAAACTACAGCTTAAATGATTATACTGACTGCATAGATTCCTTACAAGGATTGTATGATCTATATTCTCAACATTCCAATTCATATATTTTGTGTGTATATGCCATCTGTTAACTACAGCTTAAATGATTATACTGACTGCATAGATTCCTTACAAGGATTGTATGATCTATATTCTCAACATTCCAATTCATATATTTTGTGTGTATATGCCATCTGTTAACTACAGCTTAAATGATTATACTGACTGCATAGATTCCTTACAAGGATTGTATGATCTATATTCTCAACATTCCAATTCATATATTTTGTGTGTATATGCCATCTGTTAACTACAGCTTAAATGATTATACTGACTGCATAGATTCCTTACAAGGATTGTATGATCTATATTCTCAACATTCCAATTCATATATTTTGTGTGTATATGCCATCTGTTAACTACAGCTTAAATGATTATACTGACTGCATAGATTCCTTACAAGGATTGTATTATCTATATTCTCAACATGGATCGGTGCTGTTTTGTGGCGATATGAATGTTGACATTACCAAGAGAACTCAAAGAACATCTGACCATAGACAGAAAGTATTTGTAACATTCTTGGAAAATAATGGCCTTAAGTATATGAAGTATGATGGTGTTCCATTTACTTTCAAAGTTACCGAAAAGACACTTGATTACATTCTCACGAACCATTCAGATGAATCTCTCATAAAGGAGAATATAGTTCTCGATGACATATGTTGTAGTGTTTCAGACCATCTCCCATTACTAACTATTTGTGAAATACCAATCAACAACGTGCATCTACCATCTCGCGCAAATATAGCCTGGAAGAAATGCTCAGATAACATTCTGCTCACATATATGTTGGATCTGCAAAACAATTTACTTGTGCTTGACCTCGACAAATTAGATTGTTTACCTCATAGCATTGAACTTCTCTTTAAACACATAGTGAATTGCATCACGAACTCTTCAAACACTACTTTACCGAAACATGCCTCACAAAGCCATATTGGAACGAACGTGTAAAAGCTGCACATAAAAGGCAGAGACTTGAAAGAAAAGTGTGGATTGAACACAACAAACCAAGGGGTATGGACAACGTTTTCTATGCATCATACAAGAGTGCAAAGTATAACTTCAGAAAAATTCAAAAAGAAGCGATTCTCGAGCTAAATGATGAATACTACTCAAAACTGAAAACCGCTGCTGAAATCGATTCTACGTTATTCTGGAGAATGGTGAGAAACAAACGGACAAGTCGTAATTATATAACCAATACGATATTGCACAACGGGGAAACAGTACGAGATCCTCAGCTTATTGCTTACGCCTTTGCGAGTCATTACGCCAGTTTGTTTACACCAAAGAACGACCCATCCTTCGACCATGACCACTTTAAAGATTTCTTCTTTAGTCATAATTGATATTGGAGTCTAAACTGTCTTTAGCTGAAAGTAATTTGAAACAGAGTAATAGAGTATCATCCAAGTATTTTATTCTTACACATTTTTCTTGTTCTAAAATCAGGAACTCTTTAAATACAATTTCAAAGTATCAGATTGAGACAAAAGAGTGTTTGTAATTCGGTAAAGGGATCTAAACTGTTTATCAATTAGTATAAAATTAGATAGAAATTGGGATGAAACAATAATCATACTAACTTTTTGTCCATAATGAAAGGACGTTATCTCCCTTTGACTGTTAAATGTAAGATTTGTGAAACCATTATATAGGAAAGTACAATGAGCAAATTTTAATTTAATTGTTAACCTTGATGAACTATGATGTGAATAACCTTATACAGACTTATATACCCTGAGTATCTAAAATATATCTATTAAAACTCTCCTTTTGTCAAACACTCCACAAGTCTGATTAGCAATGGGAGCAATTCATCCTTTTGTAACAATGGTTTCAACCCTATTTTACAAATAAGCGCAGATCTCAAAGCTTGTCTAGTCTGCTTTTCCTTTGAATATTGACCTCAAAAAGGACTGGGTAAAACTTCATTATCAATACCTCTTCTGAGTATATTAGTCTTTTTGTTTATTCCATCAGATTTTAAAAGTTTAAGCTGTTAAATAGGCCTTTACCAAATGCCAAATTTTCAACTGTCCCAAATTGTAAGAGTTTGCAGACGACATTTCAAAATGTGATGAAATTGAAAATAATTTTCTAACAGGGCAGAAAACACTGTTAGAAAATGAGAAATTTTTGTTTCTTTCTTCTTTTCCCACAATGATTCCTAGAGTCTTCTGCAACAATCGGTCGGTCGGTCGGTCGGTCGGTCGGTCGGTCGGTCGGTCGGTCGGTCGGTCGGTCGGTCGGTCGGTCGGTCGGTCGGACGGTCGGTCGGTCGGTCGGTCGGTCGGTCGGTCGGTCGGTCGGTCGGTCGGTCGGTCGGTCGGTCGGGCGGTCGGTCGGTCGGGCGGTCGGTCGGTCGGTCGGTCGGTCGGTCGGTCGGTCGGTCGGTCGGTCGGTCGGTCGGTCGGTCGGTCGGTTGGTCGGTCGGTCGGTCGGTCGGTCGGTCGGTCGGTCGGTCGGTCGGTCGGTCGGTCGGTCGGTCGGTCGGTCGGTCGGTCGGTCGGTCGGTCGAGAATAGTCTTTTCATGTGGAGCAGCTATAGCATACGGGATGATCACTGATTGTTTTTTTTGCTGTTCTGTAATGCATATTCCGTTCCGAGTTGTACTTGCAGATGGTATATATGTTAAGAACAAATTGATTTTGAATACATCATTTGATAATTTATCTTAAGATAGTTGTCATAAACTTATTTAATCGCCAGTATGCTCATATCAATTCCATTTGTCCTAGGATATGCAAATATTGTCTGCTGACAAAGCGATTTCTCTTATCAATTTGACAGCAAAAAGTGATCGTCTCTACCTCGCGTAAGTTTCGATCGTGACATAACTAGGACCACGGTATGAATGTTATCTATGACTTAAGTAGCTTGTTTGCAGATTTGGAAAGATACGGAGTTGAAAATAGTTTCCTTTAAAATCTAATTCAGCAAATAAACTTATCATTGAATAAAAACCCTTTATCGCATTACGACCGGTCAAATCTTTCCATGCCTGTTTACATTGAAGATACATGTATGTATAATATTTCCAACAGAAAGGGGTCAAACGTTACATTTCTGTATTTTTTCACTCAAATGATCATGTAAAAAAACATGCTGTTATGAAAGCCTGTTAATGAAGTTTATCCCCAAAAACACAGAAACCAAAGGGTGGAAGCAAACAAACGGTGTTGTCTTCGGTTTGGCCTTGTTCAAGTTTGAACGTGCCTGTGTCTTTATCACTGGGATTATCAATCGCGCCTGTTTTCCAGAGCTTATTAAGAGGCGTGCACACGCTTGAAGCCTGAGAAAGGTTATCAATTACAGGTAGCTTCACCGTATTCTATCCACTTTCCTTTTCACACCGTAGAGGACACCACTTCTAACTGATTTCATCTTAATGTGGTGCATGTGTAAACATTTCTCAACCTTTCGGACATATCAAAATCAACCAGCCTTGCTCTTCCGTACAAAATATTGCGTAACCAATACCTATGTTCTTCCGCAATATAGCTTATACAATCTGGCTGGCTGGCTGGCTGGCTGGCTGGCTGGCTGGCTGGCTGGCTGGCTGACTGGCTGGCTGGCTGGCTGGCTGACTGGCTGGCGGGGTGATTGGCGGGGTGATTGGCTGCGTGATTGGCTGCGTGATTGGCTGCGTGGCTGGCCGACCAGCTGGCTGACTTGTTAATTGAATACACGGATAGAGGACCTTACACTTGAATCGAACTGTTGTGACCTCATCTGATTTCATTTCGGGTGCAATTTGCCGGGTATTGTCACTTCTGAAAGGACTTTGGGGTGTACTGGTTGATTCTGCATGATAACATATTTGATATATTTGAATATATATAGCTAAATAGCTCAACATGAGACTCGGGACGGTAATGTGTTATGCCTACGTAATATCAATGTTTTTCATTGGTAAGTTTATTGCACATTATTTTGTGATCCGATTTCAAATATTATCAATTGTAGTTGGTCAGTATTTGTCTTTAATTCTTAACTCGATTCATTAACTGACATATGCGTTAAGAACAGCATACGAACCATGCATTAAGTGACTTAATAATAGAAACAGAATTGAAAAAGTTTAAGCTAGATGTATAGTACCTTTAACGAAACTATAATTGGCTGAATATTTATTAATTTCTGCGACAGTTGCCATGACAACGCGAGATATTTTTGTCATTCATGATTCAAAAATGGCCAGATATCGGTGATGTGGGGTCAGTTTTGCACAGTTAATACGTACACATAAAGTAGAAATAGGTTTATTTGTTATAACTGTTTTCAAAAATATTATTTGGTGGAAAGAGATATATACATTGCTCTAAAAATATTTTTTGATAGAGATCATTCCAAAATTCAACAAGTTTGCTTTCATTCTTTTAAGTCCAACTCCGCCTAAAAACCATGCAAAACCTGCAGAAAGTGATTTATCGCATGTCACAAAACCTAACAAAGTTATGTTTTTCGGATAGATAACAGCCTAGAAATAAGCAAACAAGTATTTTTTCTTCAAAAATTTGATTTTGGTGGATTCTGGAAGCGTTTCAAAAAATGGCTTTTTGGTGAATTCAAAAGGGTTTATATAGCAAAATTCAGTTCGATTTTTCTCCCAAGACCAACCTCGTTCATCAAAATTTGATAATATGCTTTCATTGGGTACATACGGTAATCATCTGTTGATTTCAAATCTAAAACCCGCGTGCTTTTTTTGTATTTTGATGTAAATTAACACAAAACAATTTTATTTGATTTCCAAGGGAAGCAACTCTGTATACCTGGGGTTTCATGGATTTCTTCCCCAAAAGGGAGGTAGTAATCAATATCAAAACTTTTCCAAAAACATCTTCTAGTACTTCAAACTGAATGTTATTATCATCTAAAAATTGCTTCTATTTGATAATCATACAAATCAAAATCAAGACCACTTGTTTTTGCTCCTTTTATTAATAGTTGTTCACTTGTCAATTTATTTACAAATGACTCCCTTAGCAACAACAACAACAACAACAACAACAAAAATGGCGGGTTTTGAAGTTTGTTGTCAGGTCAGAATCTGGCTTGATTTAGCCCTTCTTTGTTCTATACAAAAAAAGTCATTTTGGCATGTTCACAGTACCTTCCATGAAAAGATTCAGAGTTAATCCTTGTTGTTTCATTATTCCACACTCCGTTCCCAATCAGAATTCAATAATCTGATATGCCGAAGATCAGCTACTTTTTTCACTTCCGGCCATTACTTTTTACCTACCTCTTAAATCGCCTGCAAAAATGGTGGGTCAGCGAAGGACGTCTCCCTCAGCGCCTCGCCTTCCGCGAGAAGTAGTTCTGGAAAATACAACAAACCAAGGGTTTAAAACATGGCCAACACACACAAAATATCAAAAACAGTCAAAAACACCCCTTCTTATGTCCATAAAGCATAAAATCAACACTCAAAGTATCATTCTAAATTTTCAAGAACTACTTTTTACTGTACAACGACCTCCGGAAGTAATTCTTCAGTGTACTCTGACCGTCAGTGTAAATATTGTTGACCCATTGTTGAATGGCTGTATTGTTTAAAAAATAATCTCCTTTTGATATTGATGAGAATGAAAAAGATGACACAAGGGCTTCAGCTTTGTTCATGTTTACAAAGTGTAGGAAATATTTTATAGTGCAATATCATAGTGCTTTAGACTGATAAATAAGTTGAAGAAAGGAGTCTCAATATGACAGATTGTTTTCCTTGTCACAAAAAGCGAATGACTTAATTATCCCAAAAGACAGCTGCAATGGAGAAAGGTAAGATAATGCTTTAAATGATTTTCTTTTAAATGGCTTGATTTCTTTATCTTATGTAATTGAAATATCTTAATTTCTTTGTGATGGGTGGGGTAATAATTCTGCATACTGTATGCCAAAAAAAAGTGTTTGGATAATGAGTTTGTGCTACTCTTATATTAAAGGGACTCACTGACCATGCTTAATTTTGTAAAGAGTTTTTTTTTTCCATTTCTGACGATCATTTCTTAAAAAAGTCTTTATGAAAGACATTTCACAAAATCAATTTTGCATGCCTATAGTTCCTATCAGTTACAAAAACACACATGGTCAATGGATTAGAAGAAACTTAGTTTGAGATGAAAATAAGCTTCCTTTTAAAGTAATATGTAAAGTATTTTGCTCATATTGTGTTGTTATGTTCAGAATTATTCACCTGTCTTATACTACTAAATATGCCATATATTATATTTCAAGATCATTTCCCATAATGTTCATATCTTAATTCTTAAGCCAAATTGTCTAACTAAGGATTTCCTCATTCATGTTTGTCTCATTTTATTTGGATTTAACATTATGTCAACAGTTTTTCAGTCATATTGGGATACCCGACTCATCATTGATGCAATTTGATGGAGGGAGACCCCTTATTTTACCTTTAGCCATCAGGGCCGGTCAAGATAGATAAAGCCATCCCCAATTCCATTACTCGGCGAGAGTCAAGCACTCATGAGAATTCAAATATATCGTTACCACGATTTTAACAGATATGGAGAGGGTTTGGTAATTCAAGAGGCTTATAGCAAATATTCCTTTTCACATTAATTCTATCTTTAAAGGAAACACCTATGCACTAGTTGTTTGTTTATGTATAAAAAAAGAACTTATCTGCTTTATAAGATGCAATATAGTTTTATTGTAACTTACTTTGTTTTTTTTTATTTTTTTTATTTCTTTAGGGTTGTGCCCAAGTGGCTCCATGAACATATCATCTATAAGCAATGGTGAGACCCTCCTTTGATGACAGAAAGGTGTTCCTTATAGACTAAGTAGAAATGACTGTTTGTGCAATGGGTGAGTATTTATTTCAAGTTTTTAAATCATGAAGTATATTGAAAAATTGAATAATCCATAACTTCAAAAACCCTGATTGGTTTAGTGGTTAAGGTGCTGGTGTTAGTACTTGGAGATCCCTTGTTTAAGGCCCAGCATTAGCTAGATCCCTAGCCTAATATTAATGAATCCAGGTGAGCTGTAACATGACTGAAAAATTGTTGACACAATATCTTTCCCTATATATATAAACAAACAAACCACTTAACAATGATGGTTGTATGAAATAATGTGTAAGGATTTCTGAATTCATATCTAAAGTCATGCCAAATAAACCCATATTTGAGTTCTCTCAGTTGGTTTTGAAGACAATCATGCAGTCCATTTACATAAGGTTAATTTTCTATGATAGATTATTTTGATTTACACAATGTACTTTACATTCCATTCTGAAATTATTCAGCACATGTCTTCACTTTAACTGAGTCTGAAATATGTTATTAAATCTTATACTGACTTACTTATTTACCCATCCTTTTTTTTTATCTTATTCAGAAATAACTTCTGTGAAAGACAAGACAGACCAGCCATGATGCTCATAAGAAGACATCTATTACAGAAATCAGCACTGATGAGAAGTTCCCTGTAGTTATGGTCTATCTTATATACACTGATAGCTGATATTTGATTCTTACAGTTCAATGTTCTTTCATGAAGATTGGTTGACTGGTCCAAATTTGAAGTTACAACAATTTTAAAGTACTAAACATGCAGTTTTTGTGTCATATTTTGAAGACTTTGTGATTTAATGAGATAATTTGTTTCAATAGTGTCTTGGGTCTTCTGCTTTTAGAACATTGAAATAAATATAACCTGTTGTGCTAGAAAAATTAAATCAAAAACACCTCCTCTGGTATGGTAGAATAAGAGGTATAATGAGAAAAGGAAGAAATGCTCAAATGACCAATGTCTTCTTAAACAAAGCTTATCTTCTATTGTTAAGTGATAAGTTAGTTCTACCAAATTTTGTATTCTCTCATTATGCTAATTTGGGATGGTTTTTTTTTTATAATATTTCCAATTCCTGAAGTTCACACCAATGTCCAGCAAGGTACACCCCCATCTCCCCATGCTATTCAAGTTCAAGCCCTTGAATGATAAAAATGAGACATTTTCGGCTTGTCCACAATATGATGATGAAAAAAAAACTTTATCTAATCTTCATCAAATGTTATGAAATTATTATTTCTTAAATCAATTAGTATTAACTCAAAATATAAGTGTTATGCCCCTTGAATGATAAAACATTGACATTTTATCCTATAGAAGCAGTTTGGAGTCAAACGATTTGTTCATACATGTTACTGTAATTTCCAAAATGAATATCAAAGAAATTTTTATTTTGATAAATTAAGGTAGAAGGCACCTAATGGAACTTTTTCAAATCTTGACTTTATTATTATCTAATACTGGTAAATGTATTATTAAACTAATCTGTGAAATATTAACAAAATCTAACCACAGGTTTTGAAGAATTTTAAAAAAAATGTCATCACCCCTTTGTTATCTTTTCATTAGAATTTTTTCAGGGGGTATACTTACTAAAATTGATGTCAATTTCTCAAAAATAATCTTTTTTTTATCAGAATAGATTTAATACATACATTAAAGATGTATATATTGAACAAATAAAAATAAATAAGTAACAAAGTAGATACAATTTATTTTTGACAAAAAATATTTATCAGCCTATGTGAAAACAACACATATTTTTCAAGACAATGAAAAATTCTGAACAGCAAATTCATAAAAAATCTCAATTTTTATTCACTGCATTTGAAATTAGTTGGTTTCAAAATAATATATAATCATATCTGAAAGGAAAAACACATAACCTTATATAGGTTCACCATAAAAGTATCATGATATAATTTATGCAATCAGACAACCCCTATATTGAAATATGTGGAAAACTAGGAAAAATAAGTTTTTTTTTTTTATTTTCCATCTAATTGAAAATAAATGTAGTTAAAAGGCATAATATCAAGAAAGAAATATTACCTACAGTTGAATGTTAAATGATAACAGCTTTGTGAGAAAAATTGTGTCACCAGTGTGGGACTCGAAACCAAGACCACCGGGATACTGGTCTATCACTCTACCAACTGAGCTAACCGGGGCACTGTACATGTACATTGTAAACAGAAATTCCCCGAAAATGACGTCACCGGAGGGTACTTCCCGCATGCATGCATTCTATTTTTTTTCAAAATTGCAATTTTATTTCTAGTTTAAAGCATGAATTTATAACATTTAATCTAATTCATAACTGAATGCAATTATTTGCTATTATTTTAAAAAATATTTATTAAACTCGGCCAAAACGATCGTGTTTACGGATATCCCCGAAATGGCCGATGTTGTCCGATATTTCACGAGTATTTCCGATGTCCATTAGGTGCCCGCTACCTTAAAGCAAGTCTATCGCCCCTTTTACTTACATATTGGAAAAGGTCCAACCAGGAAGGTGTTGTTTTCTTCATGTTTCCATAGCAACAGAATTGTATTGCACTATGTTTTCTAACATGAGCTCAGTAATCAATCTAAAAGAGTTCAAATGCATTTTGTGAAAAGTCCAGATAGCTTTACTGGATTGAAAAATATTGAACCACAGTCGCTCAAATTTTTCATTTGATGCTTTCTACAGTACTTGTTCCTTATGAGTTGTAGTCAGATATGAAACATAAATCTCTATTTGATTAATTTTTTAGTTTAAACATGTTTTTATGTCTTTATATGTGTTTCCTTTCTAAGTAAGGTGCATCAAGAAAAAAATCAAGACAAGAAAATGCCATTTTTGAATTATTTCATTTTTTTGGTTTCCATAGCAACACATTTTAAATGATTTTCTCATGTTGTAAACCATTTTATATATTCATGTATCATCTTTTTGGTATTAAAAGTTTGTTTACCAAATTAAAATTGCATTTTGTTGCCTTTTATAGTTAAAATAGAATGATTTTAGGTGGAATGACTATTTCTATTCTTGTTGCTAGGGTACTTATTCCTTTTTGAGATATCTCAACAAAGAGGAAAAAACACACAGATTTTTTACATGATTTTGATAGAGGAGATGTCCATTTACTGTTTTGATCATATGAGCTTTCTGTATTAGGTTGGTCTTGAGAGATAATCTGAAATGAAATATGTCAATTTTCCAAAAAATAAAAAAAAAAATGAAAAACCAGTTTAATCTAGAAATGACCTCTGTAAAAAAGTATAAAGTAGAGCAGCAACATTTATTGAAATTTCTTTCCACAAAATGATATTCTTGGAAACTGTTATAGCAAATTTATCTATTTCCTACATTTTATGTATGTATTTTCAATGTGAAAATGACCAAAAATCACTCTTTTTTACCATTTTGGGCTGTTAATGGCAAAAAAGATTCAATACATAGAGAATATTTGGTTTTTGCCCTGAATTATAAGGCTTGTGAATTATAAGGCTTATTTACGGGTAAGGGAGAGATGATTCTTACTTTTATGCTCACAATAGAAGCTTAACACATATTTCTAACAGTTTGAATACTTATATAAGTTTATGTTTCTTTATCAGTATTGCATTCTTGAAGAAGTTGTATGAAAGCAGATAACTAGCGATGAAATGTGCCCTTTTGGGGGTGGGTGGGGGGGGGTTCAATTTTTTGTTTCCATAGCAACCCTTTAAACAGTCTTTTTAAGCCTACAACCAATTTCTATTTCCACAAATTATCTTTTTGGTATTTGAACTTTTAAATGCACCTTTTGTATTGCCTTGTTTTGCTTTTTTGAGTGAAATCAGTATGATTAATGATGGAATGACAATTTCTATTCTTGCTGTTGTGAGACCAATTCCTTATTGAGATTTATCAAAAAAGAAGAGAAAACACACACTTTTCTCTCTTGTTAAAGTATAAGGACATATCCATTTAGTGTTTTAATATAATGAGCCCATTGTGCTAGGTTGGTCTTAAGATGAAATTTGAGACGAATTAGATGTTTTTTGTGATTTTTTTATATTTTTGTTTCCTTGGCAACCCTTTAAAAGACTGTTTTTTGGTTGACAACCAATGTTTGTCTTAATATTTCATCTTATTCATATTTAGACTTATAAATGCACATTTTATATTGCTTTGTTCTGCTTTTTTTTATTTAAATCTGAGTGCTTTAAGATGGAAAGACAAATTTCATTCTTGTTGCTATGGTACCTATTCTTTTTCAAGATTTCTCAAAAAAGAAGAAAAAACACGCGGTTTTCTTTCATGTTTATGTAAGAGGAGATATTCTTTTACTGTTTTAATAGTATGAGCCCCCTGTACTAGGTTGGTCTTGAGAGAAAATTGGAGATGAAATGTGTCAATTTTCCAAAAATCCTTAAAAATCCCAAATGTGCAAAACCTGTTGAAGCCTGAATTGACATATGTCAAAAAGTATTAAGTTGAGGAGTAACTTGTATTGAAATTTCTTTTCACCATATGATAATCTGAAGAAGTTATTTAACAAATAAACTCTTTTTTTATTGTGTATGTATGTTTTTTCATTGTGAATATGACCAAAAATCACTCTTTTTTTGCCATTTTGGGCTGATAAATGGCAAAAAAGAAAACATCCCGTTTCCATGGCAACTGTAACAGCAATAAAGAAATATTCAACCAAACTTATTTTGGTCATAAGTGCTATACATCTGCCTAAAAATTTTGCACTTCTGTCACCATGGATAAATCACCTTCTGCATGGTTCTTAGAAATAGCTGCACTTAAGTATTCTTGCAAAAGTATCATATTTTTTCTCCATTTTTTCCCAAAGACCAACCTTGCACAACTGGCTTATGTTATGTGATGATAAATTAGAGGAAATCTTTGCTGACCGAAACATATTAGACACTTTGTTTTCTTTTTCTTTTTTGAGATATCATGTCACGAGAGTAGTAAGACTCGTTCGCCCTCAAATCCATAAAAAAGGTAATAAAATGGCATTTTGAACGAGCAGTCCAAATGGAATTTGTACTCTCGAAAGCATCAAATGAAAAATTTAATCGACTGTGATTCATTTCTGTTCACAAAATTAGAGCTATGGACTAACTACAAACTGTCTTTGCATACTTGGAGATTTATCAATTAGTTCATGGCAGAATTCTCCAAATAACATTGTGCAACAAAAAAACAAAAACGTTGCTTTGGAAACATAAAAAACCCTTCAAAAGCCTTCATCTTCATCAAGTAGTTAATTCAGGGTACAAGTCAAATGTAGACAACATGGACGTCGCACATTATTACAAGCCTTTAATATCCTAACAGCAATTCGAAATAAGTCAATATCGGAAATAACAATAGACGACGAAAATACTTGTTGACCTTGGTATTCAATAAAAACCAGTGTGATAAAAGTATGAGACATTGTAAAGTTATGTTTTTAAACGTTATAGTCGATTTTTTCAATGCATAAACGAATAAAAGTGATTTTTTTCACAAAATGTAGTGAGCCTAACACCTGTTATAGAGGATACGTGTATTTTTTTTTGCTGGACGGATTTGGTTGTGGCTTTGTGTTCTTGAAGTATAAACGCAAAATATTTTGTATTTATCAACGTTATCACTTAACAAAAGACCATTACCAATTTCTTTACGGTTAAGTTACTGAAGCGCGTGATTCCGTTAAATAATGAACAGAATAACAGAACAGAACAGAACAGAACACCTTGCTAAAGTCACATGACAATAGCGGTTAAAAGTTTTAAAGAGCTACGTGACGATTTGTATCAGAAAATAGCACCCCTTATTTTAAGTTTGGCCCGGTCTGTATAAAATTAACCCGTTAAAACGGTTTGAAGTACCTGCAATACAAATGGTCTATATGTTTCTGTACGATTATAAACGAGGTTAGAAGCTCTGGATAGTCTAGCTTTTTGAGTAGATTGCATTTGTTCGTTTTTTTTCAGGTTCTACCCATTCATGCAACACAACCACTCTTAACGTTTGCAGCTTCGCGTTACTAGGTAAAACGGAATCTGATGATTTAGCTGTACCCTGCAGGTACTGTATATCACTCTAGACAGTTGATATGGATTACTGCGTAAATATTCAACCGCAATTCATGTATCAAAACTGGTTGATTATTTGAACTAATTATATTTCTATTAATTGAACAATAAATGTAATGATAAATCATTGTTGTTATCGTTCGTAAAGTATAGATATGTAATGAAGGTATATTATGGTATTGTATCGTTCCCGTGGTTTTTATTTGCTTCTCGTTGTTTGAGAAAAACGTAGCATCTCACACAATCTTCGGTCTTATAAATACACATTAGAAAATCGGAGGACATATAAAATATTGTGAAAATAACTACAACATGATTTTCCGTATCTATGATTCACAATCAATGGCTCTTCATTTGCGAACAATCTAACGGAAGTTGTGTTGATCAATATTGGCAATCTGATTGGCTAAAATGAAAAGCACTATTTGCTTCGAAGCTCAATGCAAAGAAACAAACAAAAAACGTAGCGTTGGTACCACTCACATATAAAGGCAATCGGAACTACTCGGGTATTTCCGTGAGCTGTGAAATACACCTCGGATATAAGTGTAGTGTTACAATTTTTCGGGTAAATCGGCATCCGGCAATTAACACATTTTCTAAGCGTGCAAGTTAAGTAGTTCAATGTGTATGGAAGGGTTGGACATCCTTTTAAATAATCTTTTTATCAGTAACTCATACCAAATGGTAAAATGGTGGTTGTGACATGTAAAGCTGTTTCCTCAATCAAATCTAACGACTTTTTAGGTTTCACATTTAAGATCTATTTTTAAACACGAAAGTGAAGTGACGTCATTCCGCTGGGAACCAATATTGCGTCATCCCTATTATTTCAGAGGTGTCTTCGTTTGATAAACCCGATGTGTTCAGATTGATATAAAGGGCGACTGATGGTCCCCGCTCCATCGCCTCTTCAACCCTAAAACACTATCCCATATCGATACGTTTTTTTAAAGAGAAATTGTAACGGGACAGCGTTAAAGGGTTGAATGAGCGATTGCTGGGGGTACCATTATTCGCCCTTTACTTGTGGTACAGCTTTTGTTACTGTTGTGGGACAATTAAGCGTTGAAAACACTGCATAGTTAACATAAACACTTTGAACGATAAGAAAACTATTTATAACTTGAAAAAAAAATGTTTATCATCATCCGGTTTGTTTCATGTTAACGAGAAAAGATCTTGTCATTAGCTTTCTCTAGTCCATCTAGATATCAAATTTCTGAATACTAAACATAAATTAGAACCACGCAAATAATTAAGACTGTCTCTTACTTAGTTTTCCCCTTTCTTGATAGTTTGAAATTGTTAGGAACCAATAAAAGTCATTTTCTTTTTCTCCTTTAATATCAGGAATGCTATTGGGTTTCGAATATGTTATTGTTTTTTTACTTCAAAAACTCTTTTCTTTATCCGGAATCGTCGATAATTCAAAGCTTGTCTTCTCTTTCATTTTCAGTAATTTCAAAGTCTGTGTCAATAATGTGGCTAACTGTGCGTTAGACACCGCTCCTGGTTCCTCTACTGGATATTTTGCTCCTGTTAAGGCCTTGTGTGACAATTGGATAAATAAAGGTATGTATAAAACACATACACAAAACAAACGAAATGGGTATTCGTGGCAAATATGTAGGTACATTTGACTTAGATTCACCGAGCCTCTTCAGTGCATGTTATTTTTGGAGTTCGGTGGTTCTACGAATGTGTTGGTTACTTTTACACCGAAATTGCTATGGTCATTCCCTACAAAGACACTTGTAGGTTCCCTATTGCAATAAGATATTATATGAAAATTATAGTATATTGGGTGAGCATTATTGCATTATTGCATTGGTTTACTCACTGCTACCTCAACCAATGATCTCGTAAACTTTAAGCACAAACTACGATCGGAAGTGATAAAAGATCCGCAAAAGTAAGATAATTTCTTTTTACACGTGTTTTGAATTTTATTTGTTTGTCACAAGAGGTAGGTGTCTCAAAACAAGTGGGCTTTCTTTTTAAGCAGGGAATAACCTATAGTTTTTTTTATCAAGGTGGCAAAGTGACATACGTATTTCAACAATATATCACTTTTGTAGAAATGTTGAATGGCTTCTGTATGTGGAACGATAGCTTTTGTATGAACTTTTACCTTATAACATGTGCCTTGGTTCGCTTTAGATGCTCAAATCGTAAACTTAAGACTGAAATTGTTCCAAGAGATTTTAACGTCGATAGTAGTGACAGGATATGTCTTTATTGTTTTTCTATTCAAAGATATATTGATTATTGAGGACGAATATCATGCATTCTTTATACATGAGAAGTTTGAAGACATTTGTCATATAAAAACAAAGAATATTTAGACAATTTGTATAAAATTCGCCTAAACTTAGATAATTTGAACAAACTTTTTAAAACTGATGTTTATGAAATTGTAAAAAAAAATGTCAATTGAAAACAATTCAAAGCGCCCTACGGTCGCCAGAAAAAGGGCTTCTTCAATCACTCGATCCCATTTCCCGAACTGTTCTTGCGCCCTATCTATGTTTTTCCTGTGTGGTCCCTATTTACTTCGTATTTGATGCACAAAGTTTATCAGAAATTCGTTAGGTTCGCGAAAAAATCTGTGAAAGTGATTGACGTCGATTGTAAATTCTTAGTCAAATCGAGCAAATCAAAGCAAATTGAAGAAGTTTAGAATAAATTCTTCCATTGTTCATGGTCCGAACACTGTGGTCGAGTGATTGAAGAAACACTTTATCTGGCGCCATTACACCAAGCGGCGGTTCGTAAGGCGGGTACTTTCCGCTACATGTCGTGCACCTACATGTCGTGAAAGGAAACTCGCAGGTTTATAGCACCTTTAATTGACAACAGTCGCCATTTTTCCCACGGTTTTCCAACAACGGTTTTCCATCATTTCTGACCACGTGATTTCCAGCCAAGTACAAAACACCCGGTGTACGCTCAACCTTTCCTCACAGAGCTCTCTAGTGTATGTCTCCTACAGCTAAATAGTTATTCAAATTAACCTAAAGTACTAACGTTTACGATAAGTTCCCTGTGTGGTGTAATTTCCTTTTTAGCTCGACTATTCGAAGTACTAAGTAAAGTGACGTCATTCTCGAATGAAACGTCATCCCTATTATTTCAGAGATGTTTTCATTGGATAAACCCGATGTGTTCAGATTAATGGCCCCTCTCTTCACGAGTTAAATTTCCAGTGACAGCATTTGTGATATTCATGAGAGACAGTTTTCCGACTGACTTACGGAATGTCAATTGTTCTATCCGGCTTGACCAGTCCTTATGGGCAGTTAAGTATGGGACTTCCTCCATTAAGGGTCCGGAATCGCAACATAACTGATATAATGTTGACGCGATGTAAAACCCCATTTAAGTCTACAGAAATTGACAAATTATCCATGGACCGTAAACCTTTGGGCTCTTCTTGGACGGATGACGAGGAGAAATGCAACAGCAACAGCTACAACATACATTTTGTTAACGTTATGCTTATTACTATTATCTAATAACGATATCAATTTGGAGACTTCTTCAACCGACTTATGGCTGAAACCATAAAATCGGCCGTTTCCAAACGTTATGTATAAACACAATAAAAAAATAATGAATAAATAAGGTATGCAGTTTATAAGAAAGTCCTTTTTTCAATAATTCGGCCAAAGCTTTTTATGAAGAAGAAAAGTATAAACTCGGCCAAAATTGTAAGGTTTATGTCGTTTTTTTTTGTTAAAGCAACGGCCGAATAATGGAATAAAGCGTTTTTATAGACCTTTATTTTTTTAATTTTTCCATTGAAACGAATTTCATTTGGAGTAAACTTCGAAAAAAGAAAAAGATTAAATCTACTTTTCTTTCAGACTGGAACGGCGTCTCCACATTGACCCCTTGCTTGACCTTTATCATGGCCATTATGTTCGCAGTGATGACCTTCACCCGCATGATGACGTAAACGTTACCTTGGAGACATTCCGCCTCTCTTCGTTTGGAATTTAAGTATTGGGCGAAATCGAAAACATCAGCATTCGATGATCATAAAGTATGAAATGGTAACTTTTTACCTGTGGTCTTGAAAAGATACCATGGTAAAAAAAGGAGATATTGCTCATTTCAAAACATTTTTTATTCGTTTGTCACTATGTATCTGCTTTACTGAGGTCTTTTTTTTTTATAAATATGTGCGTTTAAATGTTTGAACTGGAGACACGTGCCGGAATAGAGTTACGGTCCACAGACAACACATCATACATTAACGGGTCAGGATGATTTGTCATATTGAACACTTTGCTGAATATGCCAGGTCTAAATAATCACAGTATAATGTTTTCCCCTTTTTACAAGTTAAAAGACGACACAGCCCTACGAAGTTAGACAGAGTGGATATTTACCAACACATCTGAACTATAATTGAATTTTAAAGATTTATTTACGTATGCGGACAGGTAACGTGTCCCTATATGATGGCGTAACATCAAAATACCCTATATTATGTTAAACACGTCGTTACTTAGCTCCATACATTCCTGAAGATCATGCATGATTGGTTGAATCTGGTAGAATATCTTGAATGCTTATATGGAAGAAATAAAATTGTATCAAATGATGGAACTAAATTGGACATTTCATCTTTTTCTCGATATTTAGTATATGCTTTGTATTTCCACACTTTAAAGGATAATTAGCATAGGGTTGAGCATGTGAACGTGTCAACAGCACACGGCAAAAATCTTTGAATATCATTATAACAACCAGAAAAAACAAGCTTTCTCTCTTTTGCCACTCTGTTGTCTAATAAATACCTCAAAGGTGGTATCATTTTTCTCACTTCATGATATTCGTTAACTGCTTTTTTTTTTATTCTTTGTTTCCTCCAAAATGGAGATTTGCATATACATGATAATTTTTGAACAATGTTAATGTCAATTAGAAAACATTGATTAAACAAAGAGAAGTAAACATGGATACAACAAATATAGAAACATACATCCGCACATCCACTTACACAGACACTTATCAAGACACAACAGACACCCACACACACACACCCACACCCACACAAAACACATGCTTTAACACAGACATTTACACGCACATTCGCGCACACCCAGGCTGACAGGTGCATGTGGTTATATTTTATGCGAACGCATGTAATTAATGTTAACAAACATATACACATAAAAAGTTACCTAAGTATATTTTCCCATGTTAACAAGCTTAACCGAAACGAAATGAAAAGCTAGTTACAAGAAATAATCATCATGGTTATACCCTGTGCGAACACATATAATTACTTAAATGTTAAGAAACATGTACACATACAAAGTTAATATATATTTACCCCTATCAACAAGCTTAACCGAAACGAAATGAAAAGCTAGTTTAAAGGAAATAACATCATCGACAAACAGTAATATGTGTTAAAAACATAGTTATGTAAAGCGTTTTATGTTTATCAAATCGATAAGTGAGTGCTTACAGTTACATACATGTACGGTATTTGTAAGCACACCACAGATCATGAAGGAAAAGGGCAGCATAATGAAAAAAGTTGACTGAATTTGATTGAACTTCATCATTAAATGCCTGATTTAAACCAAAAAGGGTTTTAACTCTGTCGTAATCAGTTAACGATTCAAACAAATTGAAAAATAAGATACGTTGATCCAAAAGCAAGCGTATAGTCTCTTTGAAAGCAATAGCGATAGATCGAACTAAGACACAGCTAGTTATTATATGCATTGTTAAACTCGTAGTGATATCGTTTTGACCACAACGTGTACATACAGAATCAAATGAAGACAAGTACGCAATCAATTGCGCAATTATAGAAAAGCAAGTAGTTAGCATCTGAGGATTACCTCCTGCATAAGACCAAAGGAAAGTATGCGATAGGTCATTCTGCATTTGTATATAAAGAACAAAGTCGGGTGACAGAGTTCTGTCATTCCATTCTTTACTGTAAAATGCATATACTTTAGATGAAATACATGTTTTCCAACTTAGTTTATCTGGAAAACAACCAAATTTAATAAAGTCTAGTAAACTATCGAAGATCAAATTTGTCTAAAATATTACATGTATCTGATAAAAATCCACATGCAGTCATACCTGCTTGTGTAGCACATAAACGTAACAGAAACATGCGTTTAACAGCACAATCTCTTTCCAATCTACATAACTGACCTAAAAAAGCGAGTTTTTGTTTCTCAATTCAGAAGAGAGAGGAGGTGCACCAATAAGTCCGAGAACAATATCTGTTCTCGATCTAGAACTTAAACCCTGAATTTGTTTAAGGCAAAGTCGATGTGACCGTTCCAGCATCAGTTGTTCACGATTAGAGAGAGAATGAAGAAATACACACCCGAAAAGGGATCTTGGAATTACTATTGATTTATAAATCTTAAAGCTCGTCAATGGGTTAAGCCCATTTACATGTAAACCTTCCTTAATTAAACCAAAAAATGTAGTTCTTAGTTTCCTATCTATGTGCTTTGCTAAAATCGATGGGTTGTCATATTTATTACATAAAACACCAAGATGAACATATTCTTCTTTCTCTTCTATAACATAGTTACCAATAAAAATGGTCTTACACGTCTAAGATAAGAACGCTTTGACTCGTTAAACGTAACAATGGCGCATTTACTAGGATTGTAATGGTACCGCCAAAGGCATGAATAACGATAACGTGTACAGACGGCGTATTGAACGTTACGCTCCTAACTGTATTTTGCAACACAATCGTTTCGGTGGCGGAGGCGTGATGGTATTGGCGGCTATCAACCAGACATTCAGGACTGATTTATTCGTTGTTCGTGGAAACCTTACAGCCCAGAGTTACGTAGATGAAGGTTTAAGACCGACTTTCGTGCCAATGTTCAAACGACGCGCAGGACTCACGTTTCAATAAGACAATGTGCGCCCATATGAAGCCCTATTGACTTGAAACTTTCTGACAGGCAATACCCGATATTGACGTTTTGCAAGGGGTGGGGTGTTCACAACGCAAATTAAGCCATTAAATGTCGTTTTTACGTAACAATCTTTTCCAAGCATGCTAACAATACCATGGACTTGAGAATTCAAAATAAAATTTTTGTGTTAACGTTTTGATGAAATAAATATAATGGTTTAATACAGGTCAGGCGTTTCCTTTTGACGTCAGTATAGATTATAAAAGAAACTGGATCAGCAGTGAGCAATTGTTCTGCGGTGTTTTTAAGATTCATATGAACACTCAATTCAAAGTTTAAACGTTGCTCATTAGTCATTTTTTTCCATTTCACCATGGGCTTATCACATGTACGTGTACTATTACAATAAAAATCTGTTAAAACTACGCCAAACACCGTTGGTCGATGACAAGATACATTAAAACAATCATCGTCTATAATACAACAATACTTCTTCTGAGACAGCAGCATGATCGATGAGAGACATAGCTCTCTTGTCATATGATACATAGCTCGCAGTTGCACCCGTACATAAAGGAGATGTAGTTATATTAAACAAAATAAATTGACTGAACAACTCACAGAGAGCGATCACTCTTCGATCAATTTGTTTAATAAAAGAAGTCCCATTCAGATGAGCGTTGAAATCACCCATCACTATAACAGATCCTAACTGCGAGTTCATACTAATTAAGTCATGCAGCAGTTCGATGTGCTCACGAAAATACGTCACACTATGATTAGCGCTAGGTAGGTATACCTGTAAAATGTACATATAAGAGTCGGGTGCTTTCTGGACCTGTAAACCAATTATTCGATCACTGTCGATTTCAAGCGGTGAGATCTTATCACTTAGGCGTTTACTCCATAATAAAGCCACACTACCCTTTCCCACTTTCCGACTACTATACATGCAAAGACTCGAATCGCATACACCAAAACTATTATAATCATTATGTATGCTATTCAAAAAATACAAATCGGTAGGAAAAAGCCAATGTTCTGAAATGCCACAAATATCTATGGATTCGTTTATTAACAATTTGCTTAGATAATATGCACTCGACATTATACCAGTAGCATTCCATGTACATATATTTAATGTGTCGGTGCTTGTCGGAGGTCTATCCGCCATGTCGCTCGTGGTGAGAACTGCTTTGACCATTCTCCTTAAAGTAACTGATATAATGTTGACGCGATGTAAAACCCCATTTAAGTCTGCAGAAATTGACAAATTATCCATGGACCGTAAACCTTTGGGCTCTTCTTGGACGGATGACGAGGAGAAATGCAACAGCAACAGGTACAACATACATTTTGTTAACGTTATGCTTATTACTATTGTCTAATAACGATATCAATTCGATTGGTCTTTAGAGTCCTTAATTCTCACTGGATTCAATATTATATCATTTAGTTTATGTTTCAAATATAAACTGTTGTGGTTGGGCTAGGAATAGCTTCGAAACGACATTTTAAGAGTTGCAATATATCAGCGAACAAAAGGTAGGGACTTAAATGCAAGGGAAAGAAGTCATAACTATCACTTTATTTTATCTTTGTTGTAACTCGGTCGAGGAGTACAACACGGACTTGAAATAACATATTGTTTATAATGTCATTTCGAAACCTGGATTATGTAATGTAAAGAAGGATGCTTTCGGCATGACCATGATCGGTTTTGGACAATTTATCGGATCTTACGTAAGGTGCAGGGAAAAATAACTTTTCCTAAAAGGGAAGGAAAAAGACATTCGCAGCAGACGACATTTGATATAGTACATCCTATACTTGTCAAACTCTTTCATTTACCCGTTTCGAAACCAAAGCCTTCTTTTTAATGATATTTTCAATGAGGGAGATACGAAATTTGGTTAGAAAACTACGACCGTTCTGGCTGAATTGTATTTAATATTTTCACTGGCATCACCCCATCATTTTTCCTGACATAAAGTCATTGCAACGGACGGACGGGGTTACAGACATACGACTACATTTACTGGCACGCATGACCACGCACATATACTCCCCACACATCGGCCCGTCAAATCCGTCATCACACATCCACCGTTCTACACACGGAGAAGCATGATCTATTCGTCTCCAGCAAAAGTTATCATCAATCACATTCACGTGGATAAACAGCTTTAAATGAGTGTGTGATGGTGGAACAGTACGAGCATGGATGGGTACAGTGATGAATAAAATACCATTAAAAAACAGGATTAGCTCCAATTGAATCAATAAGCTAGTGTCATAAAACATTTTACCCGAACTCAAAAGGTTTAATAAACATTTCATTTCTTGTGATTGTTATTTGTTTTCGCTAATGATTTTGACGCTCTTAGACAATTCTGAATGAACGAGTTAGGCATCTTTGCTATGGTCGTATTACAATCGTTATTTACGAAGTGTCGCTTTTTCTTTTCCAAACGTTTCTTTACAGTATTGATCCAATACACTGGACTATCTTATATGAAAGCTTATCAAATCATGAAATCATTATCAAAGGAGAAAAATATGGTTATAAATGATAAAATAGTATTTCCATGAGGTCCTGTGTAGCTCAGGGGTTAATGTGGCTGACTTGTAACTTAGGGGTCCCCGGTTCGATACCCACCGATGCAACAGATGTCTCAAGAGTGATCATAAGCATGACGCTTAAGAGTCCTTAACTAGTACTGGAAAGTCCCAGGAAACCACAAAGTTACTAAAACTTGTTGAGTTCTGGCACTATAGGCGAAATGACTTAATTAACAATGTCATAGGAACAGTCCCCATCTGGATGCAGACATAATCAGTTGACATTATTTTTGTAACAAGCAGTTTCTCTGTTTGCCCTTAAGACCGCTATATATCAGATATCCGGATGTTGTTGTTTTAAATTTTGAGCAGTGGCTAATGGTTAGGGTATAGAACTTCCAAACACATGGCCCTTTCTGCGTGGTTTGAACTCAGGGTGCGAGTAATTGACAGTCGCCTGATTCACTTACGGAAAGGAAGGTTCAATCAGAACCGATATTATGACGTATGCTTAATATATCTTCGAAATAAGTCACTATGTATATTAAAACCTATCTTTGAAATAGAGGTGAATTTCCTGCGTACACAATTTCTGAAAACTGCAAGGGTGGTTTAGAAAGGATCGTAACTCTCGGACAATATGTCCTGGGTTTCAAACACATGTTTTACGTCAACATCTGTCAGTAACTCGCGAACAGAAAACGTGAAGTTCCGCCCTGTAAAACGTGAGATCCGTATATCAAAAGTTGGCCCTAAATTATTCTACATATTTTAACGAGCCATTTCTCTCTCTTACACTATATCTCAAATTTTTCATAATTGATAATAATTGATTATCACCTTTCAGTTCGCGACAATTTGTTTTACTATCAATAAAAACACCTATTAGTGAGTATTATGAGGGACACAATTTGTATCGTTTGGCAATATATAATAGGATCAAAGTTACATATAACGTTTTGCAAATCAACTCATGGTCCTTCTTGTATAATGTCGGGGTAGTCCTGAGTAGCCCAGAAAGTAGTTACCTATGGGTCCCGGACTCGAGTCTCATAAAACCCGCTTGTCTGAATTGTTTCTTACATTCCTGATACAAATGTGGTCAGGCGAATCTATCTAAAGTTTGTTTGGATTTGAGACTTATTTATGTCACATCGCGGCCGATGCACATAACCATACACCTGCTATATACACACTAATACTGTGCAATGTTCTTTCCAACCATTACCTGCTTTCCAAATAAACATACATTAGAGGGGAAAAACTATAGTCGCCTCTCTCCTATGTGGAAACAGGTTTTCAACTTGTATTCAGTAATGGAGCTGCTTTGGACTACATGTGTAGTAGACAAACGGAAACAGTGTGACAAAATAAGAAGCTGTTTAAGAAAGCCGAAGTATTCAGCGTTCACAATATTCCCAGTATTTAAGTATCGCTAATACGTGAGTTTTCCTTCGTGGATAAACACTTTTGTTTTGATACTTTGTATAAAGGTCTGGTATACAGAAGTCAACCTTTTTATTTGTTTAAAGATATGAAAGTACATTTATCATTTCATGAAAGACGGGAACACTTTGACTTATTAATGAATCTGTTCTATCAATGGCAAAATTATAACAAAATGATTCTGGGTAGCGGACGACGTATGTTCGTCGTTTTGAAGTAACCTATTATTAACGATTTATAAAAGTTCATAAACGTCAGTTGTATATCATTCTCGATTTTGCTTCATGAATACATAGCCATTACTTGTATCAAATTAGGATTAAAGAGAAAATCTCATATTTGACCACGTTTCTCACGAGATACAAACCCGAAACCTTTGTATCCTTGGTATTGTAAAGTATTTTATATCATTTATTTATTTTTTAAGTGTTATCATTCCAATTAGTTTTTATCATTAAATGTTGCGCATACATTCAGTTTAATGCATTATATTTCTATATAAATACATCAACATACCTTATCTTATCAACTATGTTTCAAAATATACAAACATAATTAATTCAAAACGCCTAGATTATTATAGATAACCTCTTACATACACGCTAACATAATGGTTCTAGTAGCATTGCATAAAATTGCAAGTGAGCATAAAATTGATTTTCATTCATATATAAACAGTAAGGAAATCTATTTACATAGGATGATTGACAAACAAATAGTGTGTATCCTTTGCAAGAACACTATGACTGGTTATATCACCAACTTAAATCTTTTAGCTTCAAATCAATTTAGCTTCATCAGCAGTCAGTTGGGGGTAAATACAGTCTATTGAATACTCTGAAAGCAAATCCTTCATGATCTTGCAACTAATGTGTGTGCATGTGTGTCAAAACTATAAATAGATTGGCTAAGAGATAAAGTTGTTTGAGTCTTTTAACAGAAATGTACAGATTTGGTAAAACACTTCCGTGTCACAAAATTATTGTAATAGATCAGATACTATTACAATTTTGGACCAAACATAATTCGAACCTGTTCCCCAATACAGGCATGTTTTGGTTCGGATTGGGGTTATAAAGCTGTATTTAGTGTATTTCAGACAAACTGTGGAATTCTCATAAAATCTTCTAAAAAATATATTTTTTTTGTCGGCTGCTTTTCAAAACCTTAAATATCTGCTTACTTTTGTTGAGAAAAGATAATCGGGAAAATCGCTCACTCAGAGATATATGATTTGTGAGAAATAAGCGAAGGCGGGAGGGAGACCAAAAGACTGCTTTTGATATTTCTTTACTTGTAAGTTACTAAACCCCGTGTTTCCGTTAATGATCCTTCGCACCTGTCTGTCCATTTGGAAAGTAGACGACACAATAAACCAAGGGAGGGAGGGAGACAGGGACCTGTACACATCTATGTGTATACATGAATACAAGCATTGCCTCCGATAATATAGTAGTATAGCGTTTTGATCTAAAATAAAAAAAAAATCACAAGATTCCCTCATTGGGTGTGAATACCGAACAGCTAAGATGATTTGTCCCATTATATAAGCTGCCGACAATTTGATTTGTGTACATTAGATATGGTTATTTTTAGTTCTTTGCCAATCGTTTGGTATGAGAAAAATTAGGAAGGGAGAAATTGTAACACGAATATGTTCGCTTTACCTGAGTAACAGGTTTATCTGCATCAGACTTCTTGAATCCTAATAAATATAGGCAATGGAGAAAATGGCTGAAGAAAAATAACAATGGATTCTTCCTAAAGGTTAGAACACATTTTCTTCAATAAACATTTTACAACCACAGAAATTTAAGTGTCAAATGCTTTGATTCATATTCAAGCATACTTGGATCTTATTCTGTGACCAGGATTTGAACCCAGAACTCTTCCTTTGTGTAGGAAGTGTTTTAATCTTTTAAACTATCACAGCTGTGTAACCTATTTACTTGAATGTTCAGGAATCAGGATCTAATCCAATATATCTTTAAAGCCATACTTGCGCTCATTTGCACTTAAATTGTGAAAGTTCTAGAATAATTGAGAATTAACTCATAAGTACTTTAAATTCCCTACATAGGAATTGAGACTGTATCATGTTCAGATAACTGTTCAGATTACAGTGTACATATGAAAAAATTCTTGATAGTTACAATATGTAAATACCTGCCAAGGGGATGGCCGAATCTAAGTTGGCAGAACTTGTTGCCAAACCCTTTTGCCTTATTACTCGTTTATTTTATTGAATGTACATGTATATTTTGTAAAATGTTATGGCAATAAAATATGTTTAAAGTAAAGATAACTGTTTTAAAAGGGTGAATACTATAAGGTTTTTTACAATTAGCGATTAAACAATGTCATTAGAGAAACGTTGGGCACAAATAAAACCAAAGAAATTCTCCATTTTAAATGTTCACGATGTTAATATTGTAATAAATGAAAGTATTTTCATGCGTTTCACGTGATTTTCAAATCAGGTGATCGCCATTCATTAATTCGAGCGCTTCTTGCTATTTTAGATGTTATTCACATGAAAACAATGAAGTTAAATTGGTGGGCAACACATTTATGGAAATAGCACTTTAAAAAATAGATAATTAATAGTACAGGCGTTATATTGTCATGATCCTGTGGATTTTCGCTATTTCAACATGTTCTAACATAATTTATAACTCATATTACCCAGTTTTGAAGTTTTTCTGAGCGTAGTATACTTTTAAGCATAGAACTATGAAACGATAATGTCTTTTATGTGTTTAGATAAGCTCACAAATCTTAAATTAAATTATGCTATGAGTTTACCTAGATGTTCTAAACAATTTTAGATTTTTTTTCATTGTATTGAGGTAAAAAAAAAATAGCAAAGATTGGCAATATTCGAGACTGATCACTTCCAGAGGTTATTGCAAGAATATGAGAGGAAGTTAGACAATAAGCAGCCCCCCTATCATTCTGGCTTAATAATTATCCTTCTGTATAACCTACCAAACATGTAGGTGTTCAATGCAAAACAATAGCCAGTTCTTAAATCTTTTAAAGGCCTTAATTTAGTCTTGAAATCACCCCTTATTGTGCCGGTCTCTGGTTACTTTCTTCATAAAGGGACAGGTGTCATTTTATTACTTAATTCAACTTGTTAAGGGTTTCAATGAAAGACTGTATAGCAAGATCTTCACTTTTGTATAGGCCTGTCTTACAAGTTACAATCAATCCTTATTGCGACAGTCTTTGGTAACCATCATGTATAGGCAATATATAGGGGTATAGTGTGGTAAATCACAAATATATTTTTCCTGAAATTATCATTAGCAATGATCTGTCTTACAAAGATGTAACCAGCTTTATAGATCCTTACTATAAGAATAACAAGAACAATGTTTGATGCAAGGCATCAAACGGAAGCCGTAATGTTTTGGTGAACAATCTGACATGAAAAAACTCAAGCAGTGGTGTTTATCCCTACCTGTAACCATGACGGGGGGGGGGGGGGTATCGGAATCATTTAAAATCATACCAGGTTATAGTGATGCTCTGGGTAGTTAAAAAGCGGAAACATATATATGAAACCATTTTAAAATTTTTCTATGCAAGTTGAATGTACAGACTTGAAAAGTCTATTTTGACATTTGACCCCTTAGTGTTACCTTGACTCTTAGCAATCAATGTTTCCGCAATATTCTTCTTCATCATGGAGAACATTTGTGCCAAGTTATATTAAAATCCCTGCATGTATGAAGGTATGCTCTGGACAAGAATTTTCCTCTGTGAGATTGACTTTTGACCTAGAGACTTTTTGCATGTGCCTGCCACTGTCTTATAAAGGTGAACATTTGTACCAAGTTATAGAAAGCATGACAGCAGTTTATGGAAAGGAGGACGACAAGATTCAGGAAGTTCCAGACATAAGTCCACCCAGATATACCTCTGGATAGCACAAAAACAAAGTGTTCTCCCAATATTAGGGAGGGGACAGAGAGATGTAGAAGACAGGCACGATCATGTGCTTAAATTCCTTGTATACAGAGGGACACTATTGCTATATTTGCTCTATTTGGCGAGGGAAAACCAAAACTATTTCCTCACAACACTAATTCTTTTTTTATATAGTTGAAAGGGATTAACATAATAAGAAATCAATTTTAACAGTGCAACAGTTTAATTATAAAAGATAAATACAAAATGAAATATGCAACAGTTTCAGCAAATATGTATGGAATATTATGTATATTTAACAAGATATTAACTGCAAAAAGGGGTGGGTTTTTCTACTACATTCAATTCAGTCATTATAGTTTGCAATTAAATATGTTTAAATCAAAACCTGTGTTCAAGCTACTGAGCTAAGTGGTTAGGTGAGATTCATAAGCTGCTATGTCTTATTATTATTATTTTTGTAAATATTATGGTTAAGTATATGTAAATTTTGGAAGAACATAATAAAAATATTTTATCACAAGTTTACAGACTTACCAATGTCCTCCAACTATTTCAATTTTGCACAAACTGAATAATTTTACACCGTCAACTTGAAGGGGTCTGGTTATTTTGCATGGAAAGTGGTCTTATTATAGTGTACATGTACAATTGTGCCAAGAGATGTGAGAATACCTTGATAAATGCAAATGTTATGAACTGGACACGAACAATACCGTACAACAGATTGTTAATGTTTGACCTCCAAGATTGATCTTGACCTTGGAAGTAGGGTGTGGGTGTTTCGCATTACATGTCATCATTATGTTGAATATTTATGTCAATTTATTTTAAAAATCCCTTTATGAATAAATGAGTTATAGAATGGACACAAAATACATTTTAAAGCTTCGACTTTTGTGACCTTGAACTTTGAAGTATGGATGTCGGTGTTTCACACAACAGATCATGTAAATACCGTTAACAATTGTGCCAAGTTATTTGAAAATCCCTTGATGAATGCAAATAATTTGGATCTGACAAAAAATCCACCATATATTTGACTATATTAACCTTTGTCCTTCAAGTGTCACATTGACCATGGGCCAGGGGTCTTGGTCTTTGCATGTCACATTGTATGATTCATGTGAACACTTGTGCCAAGTTCTTAAAAAAATCTTGATGAATAAACAAATTATGGAATGGACACCAAATGTGAAAGGCAGACGGATGGACAAACAGACAGACGGGAGGTCATTTCTATAATGTCCCCCTTCTGTCTCAAAAAGCTTGGGGAAGAATTAGAGAAATGAAATATAACAGAATGCGTTCACAAAACACAACACTCTGCCCTTCCTGTTTGACGAGTAAGCATAACAGAAATAAAACTGTGAAAAACTCCTAACATTAAATGGCAAAATGTAAATGACCATCTCCTAAAATGCAACATAAAGTTAAAAGTGACTAGTTTTGAAAATGTGTACACAGAGATAAAACTAACTTGGAAAATAAAACAAATACACAAACTTAGAATGAACAGAAGAGCAACTAAAATTTTTGAGGTAGTGTGACTTGGTTAACAACACAATATTATGAATTGTAGAACATATATCAAACTAGCTTTTAACGAACAAAATATTATGAGCTGTAAAACATGTATGAAATGTAATACCTAAGAAATATATATTGAACCAGCATACAAAATGGATGAAATCTTTTTAAACAAAAAAAGGGTATATTCAAGAAAACAAGAATAAGTGTAAATAATGTGTTGCTAAATTTTCAAAAATATCCATAAGAACACCAAAACATTTTTTAAAACTAGAAGATGCTTTTTAGAAAAAAGCTTATGTCTCCCCACTGCTCAGTAATAAAGTAGTTTTGAGAGAAGGTGGAAGGAAATGGCCTGATTGTGGTTTGGAGTAATGTGGAAGGAACATGTTATTACATACATGTATGAAGTTTGAAGACTGCGGGTTGAGAGGAACTTTAGTTATTGGTCGGAAATGATTTTCACATTTAAAAAAAGATAAAAAATATTATTTTTACATTTAAGGTCACAGTGACCTTGACCTTTGACCTAATGACCCCAAAAACAATAGGGGTCTGTAACTCAGTAAGACCAATCATCCACTGAAGTTTGAAGACTACGGGTCAAAAGGAACTCTAGTTATTGGTCGGAAAGCGTTTTTACATTTAAGGTCACAGTGACCTTGACCTTTGACCTAATGAGCCCAAAAACAATAGGGGTCTGTAACTCAGTAAGACCAATCATCCAATAAAGTTTGAAGACTGCGGGTCAAAAGGAACTCTAGTTATTGGTCGGAAAGCGTTTTTACATTTAAGGTCACAGTGACCTTGACCTTCGACGTAATGACCCCAAAAACAATAGCGGTCTGTAACTCAGTAAGAACAACCATCCAATGAAGTTTGAAGTCTGTGGGTCAAAAGGAAGTCTAGTTATTGGTCGGAGAGCGTTTTTACATTTAAGGTCACAGTGACCTTGACCTTTGACCTAATCACCCCAAAAACAATAGGGATCTGTAACTCAGCAAGACCAATCATTCAATGAAGTTTGACGACTGTGGGTCAAAAGGAACTCTAGTTATCGGTCGGAAAGCAAGTGTGACAGACGGACGGACTAATCAATGAGTAAGCTGGTGACTAATTTTTAGACTGGCTTTCAAACTTAAAAATAAATAAAAGAAAGCAACAAATCCATTTCATATATGGATTCAAATGGAAAATAATAAATGGACGTAAAATGATTTAGGTAGTAAAATAACAACCTATTTATAACAATGTTGTGACTACGAAAAAGTTGCACTCAACAAAACGCATCTAAAATTTAATCGCAGTGACAAGTCTACGCGTGACGACATTTTTAGGGAGAAGTCATTGACAAACTTTCACAACTGGTTTCAATACCATTATTTTATTGGACAGTTATAGGAAAATAGATTCCTGTAATAAATTAACATAAGTAATATTCTTTTTGCTGGTCAATACATTTTTTTGTGTCATTTACTTACATTTTAGTGAAGTTTCTTTCACAATAATTTCTCCCAAAAATATTATGCAACTCCATGTGAAAAATTAACATTGCATTCCAAGGAAGAAGCCGCTTCTCGCGGCTTCCTAACAATGGTGTCTTACTTACATCAGAAAATTGTACTATTTCCTACACTTTACAATTGACTTCTATTTTACAGGTGCATTAAGTTTGAACTTGCTCCTAAGAGATGGATTAAGTCATCTGTGGTAGTAGCATCTTTGATGTATTTGATTACTATTGGTTACGAAGTTACCATAATTATATATTTGGGGCAAAAATGTCTAAATGATCATACCATCTTCAAAGGTAATAAAATCATTTCTGGAAGGTTTATTAACACAAAAAACATCAATTCATACATACAATACTTTATAATTCAATGGTATTTTAAATTATTTCAATGTGAACAATTCGTGTAATCCAAATCAGTTTTTCAATTTTTTGTATTTGACAAAAAACAATAAGAGTTGATCTGCATATTGCCAAAAAAATGAAGATATTTCAAAATTCCTTTCATAGATATTTTTACATTTTGCAGTATGTGAAGTAAAATTTAATCTTGAAATACAAAATGCAAAAAAAAAGAGTGATATGTTGACGAGTTGTTTTTTCTGTAAAATGACAATTTCCATGGTAACCGTATTTGAAAAACATATATAAAAACGAATAAACTAACTTTTACTTGAAAGATAGAAACTAGGGGCTTAGTATGCATGAGTAATATATGATAATGTAAAAGAGGAAATATTAAGTATACACAGTTATGTTATCTTTTTCTTATGTAAATACTTCAGCTTTTAAATGTTGATTCATTCAAATCGAAAGGTGTAATAACAAGAGCTGTCCGTAAGACAGCGTGCTCGACTATTTTGCAATGTCGGAGAGGGGTATAGGTCGGTGAAATGTTATTGTCTTCAGCCTTCCATAGCTTAATTACAAGTAATCAAGTGACACAAGACTTGCAAATGTGTGTACCAGGGCATTGCTATCATTTCTGTCTTTTATCAATTCATTCCATTTATAATGAAAGAAAATCATCTCTCAATGCTAGCCAAGATGTTCATGGTGTGATAGGAATGTTGTGTAATACTTAGGAAAAGATACTGACAAACATGAATTGGTTAAAATATCAAATGTGAAATAAATGAAATATTGTTCAAATGATACAAAACACAAATCGAATGTAGAACTAAACAATGATGTGTTGATAAGTTATCAACCTTTAAATAGTTTTCCACCCACCTTGCTCAACTTTCAGTGTCACTTGTCAATCTTCTTATAAATAAAGATCACAGGCTTCTGGTGTTCTGAATTACATGAATCTGAGTGAGGTACTCCTCAGAAAGACAAAACCCAAACCTCTGCTGTGAAATTCAGCAAAACTGTATCTTTACATTCACTTGAAAATGGTCATGCAACAAACAGGTTTACAATTATAATACCACAATTTCAAGCACATGTAGTCTAGAACAATATTACAATTTCAACCTGTTCAAAGGGACCTTACTTGTCAAATAGATGTGGCAAATCATCATGTCAAATAGGTGTGGCAAATCATCATGTCAAATAGGTGTGGCAAATCATCATGTCAAATAGGTGTGGCAAATCATCATGTCAAATAGGTGTGGCAAATCATCATGTCAAATTTGTAAGAAGCATATGAATGAGGAATAATCATGAAATAAATGCTTCCTTTGGAATCACCCTTGTAGTAAGGTATCTAATGGAAGGCACAAACACGTCTGTGTCCCAGACATGCAGGTTAAGATTAATTGACAGGTCCTAGGTAATGGCATTTGGATATAAGATTCAGGATATTGTATCTAGTAAAACCCTTGATTTTTATTGGGTTTTGCTTCTAATTTGTCAAAATTATAGAAAGTGTCTTCTATTGCTTGTAGTTGATATCTTTGTTGACTCCAGATACAACCTTGCCAATGGGTATTTGCTGTAAACTAGAAATGTCTCCTTTATACATATATGTTTCTAATCTAAATCACAATGAATATGTCATTTTCAAATATTACTATTGTTGCATTTAATTTGACAAATGGCCAAATGTCAAATGAGATTCGTATGTTTCACTATTGATTATATACTGCTCTTTGTTGATCATTATCTTTTGTAACTATATCAACAACTGCCATCACTTCAAACATGGGTGGGAAATGAACGAATAAGCTGTGATTGAATATGAGGAGACAGCAGAAATGGCATTGGATGAGACTGGTGTCGATTCTTGATGTATGTTGTAGGTACATGTAGTGGTTACAGGGCTCGTCATTGAGAATTCGGAATATCAAGGAAAGTCTTCAAGTATAAATATAATCGTTCCCCCATGTATCAATTTGAGATGTCCAATACAAGAGCAGCAGCAGAAGATACGTTACAACAAGTGGTCGACAGTGCTTTTTCAAAACAATATGGGTAATAACCAATGTTGGAAAAGTGGAAATGGCTTATAACAATCAATTCATCCTTCAACCACAGCGGTCTCTAAAGTGCTCTGCAGCAGATGCAATAACGTGAGGCATTATAAAGTAAGGAGATGCAGACTCTCATTTGTCATTACGAAGCACATCCATATAACATTCAATATAAAAAGCGTTGATAAAAAGAAGCATTGCTTCTCAGGAAAGAACATTGCCTTCTTTCAGCACAATGTTCCACTTGGGAATGTGCCACAAATAAACAATACTGACTGTATAGAACGAATCCAGAGGATTAATTGTAAATATCTGGGATCGACGGATAGCCATTTCCACAGGTCATCATGTACGCGAGCGTGTTCTTGTCCGTGCCGATCCTCTTTGTTGTATTTTGGCCTGTTGGGTGTTTGTCAACTTTCATGATTTTGTTTTGACCATAAATACACGTGGAAATGCAGATGCATGATGCTGCAGGTAAGGTATAAGAGAAGGAAAGTTGGGAAAAGGGGAACCAGTTTTTGCAGTTTGTTAGCCGCCTTTTCACGTTCCCCGTATATGGTTACCAAATTACCTGTCCACTGCAATAAGGCAGTAAGTGCTTCATATTTGTACATGCCTTACTTCAGTGTTGAATCGATCCCTCAATGTGTGGATAAATAGTTGCGGGTACGCTTTTCTCGCTCACTATACATGTGACAGGCCGGGGCGGTATAGGAAGACAATTTAAAGTAATAAAAGGGCACCAGTACTTCCATTTGCAAACACTATTTCGTAGAGTTCTTTTGACTTTAACAAGGGGTTTCATTAAGCCAACGACTTTTCTGCTAATTCTCACTCTGTCCCATCAGCGTCGAACTACATTGTCACACGCACGCATTAACTGAAGTGTAGTTCGGTCCTTTGTTCCCAAGAATATTAGATACTTTAACCCTTTACCAAACGCCGAATTTTCCACTGTCCCAAAGTGAAAGTTTTCAAACTATGGTTCAAACAGTGATGAAAAAGAAAACACAATCCTCTGATAGGGCAGAAAACATTGTGTTTCCCAATTTAAGTGTTAAAGAGTGCAAGTATGACTTTAAACAATACCTCATAGTTGTCATTCATTTCAATCCCAAGCCTAGATAGCCTAGTGGATAACGCTATCGCTTGTCACGCCAGCGGTCCAAATTCGATTCCCGTTAATGACAATACTTTTTCAAAACTATACATTTGTTGTTTAGTGCTTTCTTTTTAATTATTTAAACTGCTAAGCCAATAATTTAATAAACAATTGGACGAATTATATTTTACAATCGCTGCCAAATTGAACACCGGAGTTACCAGAGTTTAAGTGTATCGTTATTGTTAGGAGAGTCATGACGTCAGTCAAACTCTTGATTCTTCTCCCTATTGGTGCCATCACACCGCTTCTCTTGCTCGTTTATCTCTAGAAACGCAAACGGAGGATATTGCCAGGCAATTCTCATAATAGATTCGGTTATCTAGCATTCGGAATATCATATGAATAAAGATACGCATGAATAAATTATCAATTGTTTACGAACATACTTATGCACGAACACATTAAATACTGTCACGAATTCCATTCTTACTTTGTATTCTGATTAGTGAGTGCAAGAATAGACTTGTTGCGAAAGTGGGCATTATCAAGGAAAGTCTACAAATATGTATAAAATCGTTGTTTAATCAAACGAATAAGAGATCCTTCAACGAAATGGCTGAGTATTAAAATGGTATTGACCTGACAACAAAAGTAATCAGAATAGTTAAGGATATTTTCTAAGCTATGATCATGCACAAACCTCGGTAGCCTAGTGGATACCGCTACCGTCTCTGACGCCGGCGCTCCAAGTTCGAATCCCTTGAATGACGACTCTTTTTCAAAACTATAGTTTCGTTGTTTAAATCGTTCTTTATTTTTAATTATAACTGCTCAGCCAATCAATGTTTTATCAAATACTTGGACGAATTACCTTTTACAGTCGCTGCCACATTGAACACGACAGTTATAGTGTATCTTTATTATGGAATAGTCATGACGTCAGACACACTATTGATTCTTCTCCCTAATTGAAATGGTACCAACATACTGCTTATCTTGCTGATATATCATTAGAAACACAAACCAAAGTTATTACACGGCAGTATATACCCCCAAAACGTGATAAACAGACGCTTAGTCGATGAGCAATGGAAAATCTCGGACCCAAGACCGTTAGAAAAAAGGTTGAAAAAGGGAATTTTGAGCGCTATTCAGTGGCCATTTTCTCGAATTAACGTCAGCTGCTACTTGTGTAAACTGCTTGTTATTGTAGGCATTGTTTTGTCTACGTGATAACGCTATGAAAAAAATGAGATAAGATTTGTTCCGATAAAGGCATTGGCTAGGTGTCAGCAGGGGTTCGAGCTATGGTCGGAAAACCGGTTTCGTGAGTGTAAAATGTGCGATTTTTTTACGGTTTAGAGGCGTTGAAGGCTACATTGGATGGCATACCCATGTGATGTTGGTATATATTGTAGGTACATGTCCTAGGTACATTTCTGGCCCAAAAAACCTGATGAACAGACTCTTAGTCGATGAGAAATGGCCAAATTTCGGACCCAAGACGGTAAAAAAGAGGTTGGAAAGGCGGATTTTGAGCGATATTCAGTGACCATACTCTCGATTTATCGTCAGCTGCTACTTGTGTAAACTACTTGTTATTGTAGACGTTGTTTTGTCTACCGGAAGACTCTATGAAGAAAAAAAGATAAGATTTGTTCCGATAGAAGCATTTGCTAGGGGTCAGCAAGGGTTTGAGCTATGGTCGGAAAACCGGTTTCGTGAGTGTAAAATGTGTGATTTCTTTAGGGTTTAGAGGCATTGAAGCCCGGATTGGATGGCATACCCATGTAATGTTGCTATTCATTGTAGGTACATGTCCTAGGTACAATTCTAGCCCAAAAACCAGATGAACAGACGCTTAATGTGATGTTTTATTCAACCTCTGAAGTCTTAACAGTCTTAATCTAAAACTCCTATTTGCAAATTTATCCAACTTCTAATCTAAAGCAACTTCTCACGACTAGAGGTTGAAACTCTCTTTACTTCAATTTTCCAGCGCAGATATCTCAGATACTTGACAAATGCTAGAAAAGGGAGAATCAGAGTTTGGAAGTAGTAAATTCCTACAGAAAGCAAACAGGCTTGAAGCATTGAAATAAACCATTTAACTTGTTCAATGTACTTGGCCATAGATTTACCCCAATGTCATCATAACTGACATATCTTGAGGACTGAGGTTGTGGGATTCTGTAGGAATTTACTACTGCCAAACTTCTGTTATAAGTCATGATTTATTTGACTATATATGGAAACAGGAGCAAAACTTAAACAATATTACCTATTCTATGATTTAACCTAACCCTCATAGTGCTGGAACTAACTTCATGCTTATGCAAACATGTTAGATCCAGGCAAGCCGCCAAGTAGAGTATTTGCAGATCCTGGAAGACACAAGACCAGTCTGCAAACCTCATCCATTCGTTTGTTTAAACAGAGTAGGACTGTGCCATATAAATCAGGATATAATCACAAATTTGAGCCAAGCACAGCACTCCAACATCCAGTAGTACAGAGTTAAGAATAGTATATGCTCGTTATTTTCTTTATTATCCTAGTTATCAGTCTGCAGCTATAATGATTTAAGTCTATATTGAGTGTTTATTTAACATTCTGGTTATATTTGTTTATAAAATATATGGATTGTTCTCTATTCAATAAGGTTGATTAGATGTTAAAGATAACATGGTCACATTTAACCCATTCCCCAGTTATAGACTTTGTGACTACTCCAAGTTGAAGGAAACAGTTCGCAACAAAACAACATGAAAAACGTATTTTCTTTATGACATTTGGGTAGAAATCATTGTGACAAAAGGATAATGTGTTATCATTATAAAATTAATTCTTATGTCACAGTGGTTTCCAATGTCTTCTGCAGCATATATGGTTAAATGAGGTTTCATAAACTAAGGGGTTTAAAGGTTGGATTGCAAAAGCATCAGAATATGTTAAAGCATGTCTTTGGTACTCTCCCATGGGTAAACATATTCAGTGACCAATTATTACACAACTTGTACATTGCAAGAGATGCTGATAAGTTGTATAAATTGGACATTGCTTTATGTAACCTGCTAAATGCTTCTAGGGTGCACTTTAAAGGAACCCTTGGGGTTAGATACATATTGTATTGTTCAATTGGAAAGAGGTGATTCACGAATATGTTAATGGAAAATGTTTATTCACCAAAAATAGCCCACTCTATAATAACTAGAATTCTGGAGTCTTCAGCTCAAAACCTTGATTTAATCAGTATGTCCCCAATGTTCAATGAATAAAAGTGTACACAATGAAGTTCTTTAAATATAATATATCAAGAGTGAACACAACTGTAGACATGGAATGTGGTCTGTGTGTTGGAAAGGAAAATGTGCAGCACTCTGACTATGATGTTGAAAAATTGTTCAAAATGAAGAAATGCTTGGAACCATGTAAGTTTTATATGAAAGAGAGAAAGGTAGAAGTTTGGTGTAAATCATTTTTACATTGCATTACTCGTTTTCTGAAATAACCCAAACTAGTCTTGCCATAGATCAAACTGTGTAGATATATTGGCATTTCACTAGTCAGCTTGGGGTTTTGAACATGCAAAATGAAATGATATAAATGAATTTGGCATAAATTTTGTAGTGTGATAAACTGAAGCAAAAGAGGTTGATAATGTCAATTAAAAATTACAAGCTTAATTTTGAGCAAGCACTTGGATATGACAACTGTGGTAGTTTCAAAGATAAAACACTTCAATATCAAAGGAAGAGTTCTGGGTTCAAATCCTAGTCACAGAATTAATTCCTGAAGGGTTGATAATGTTTCTAAAAGTATTCGATACTTATGTGTTTTAAGTTGATAGAAAATTATGTTGGGTAGATTGTAGCATCTTCACTAGGCACTTTGAGATGTCTCATTCCTTATAGATTTACTAAACAATTACTGTTGTGTGTAACTTGTCTGCTGCATACAAATCTGTTCTCTTTGTTAAGGAAAGGCAAACTTGATCATTTTTGCAATTTTACCTTTGCAAACCATTTCTGAATTAATTAACTTTTGGACAGATAATTTCAGATTTTCAAATAGCAAAATTTATTGTGTGTTAACAACTTGACGTGCTTTATTGGATATGTGACGCACTTGTTTGATTAAAACGGAATAGCATTTACCGAATTCCATCCAATTTGTTATAATGCATGGTAGATTGCGACATTTCTAATATAATCCTTTGATGATTTTCGCAAGGCATTTGATACAATCAAACAAAATGCAACTTTGTTCAAGTTAACTCAAATAGGAACATCTACAAGTATTATGAAAATGCTTGAAACTATGTATGAAAATATTAAACCATGTATAAGAACTTATGACAGGTGACTGATTTTTTTTATATTACAATTGGTGTAAAACAAGATGAACCATTATCTCCTCTTTTATTTATTCTTTTCATTAACGACATGTATGAGTAAATGCAATTAGATGCTTTTGATTGTTTTACTTTGGAAGACGTGAAACTGTTTTTATTACTATTTGCTGATGATACTGTTTTTTTCTCTTACTTTGTTGAAGACCCTTTAAATAAGTTACAAGACTACTCGAAAGAGTGGGGAGTTTCAGTAAATATTGAAGAAACGTTTGTTATGATTTGTCAAAAAGGAAGCCGATTTGCAGATGTTGATTTCATATACAGTGTATAATGGTCAAAAGCTTAACATTGTTAAGAATTTTTTACATATCTAGGTTGTAATTTGTCCTATAATGGACAATTCTACAATACTCAGAAACGACTTTCTCCTCAAGCCTTAAAGGCGTTGTTTTCGTTGAATTCATTATTCGATAAGGTGTCATTAAATGTTTCTGAAAAAATAAAGTTATTTGATTCAATGGTATTTCCCATATTAATGTACATTGCTGAAGTTTGGGGATTTCACAAGGCAACTGATTGTGAACGTATACAATTGAAATTTTTAAAACAAATATTATCAGTTAATTTTAAAATCCCTAATACTGCGGTATATGGTAACTTGGCAACTATCCTCTTCATGTTTTAAGGCAAATTGCATTAATTAAATATTGGGCAAAAATTTGTAAATTTCCAAACTCTCTTTTATTTAAAATATATAACATGTCTGATAATGTGGGAAATCCAGTCAATGAATGGAAATTGAATATGCACTCTTTATTAGACAGGATAGGATATTCTCACTTAATAAATGTAACTGATGTTTCACAAATACCATTAACAAGCATAACCCAGCGCATTTCTGATATTTATATACAGAGTTGGTTCGCTGATTTAAATACATTTAACAAATTAGAAATTTATAGGCTATTCAAAAAATCATTTGAAATGGAAATGTATTTTGCAACCATTACCAATATAAGAAGCAGAATAACTCTGACAAGGTTTAGATGTTCAGCACATTCTCTTCAAATTGAAGTAGGCAGACACAGAAACATTGCCAGAGATGATAGGAAATGCTTAGTATGCAATTTAAATGTAATTGAAAAGGAATTTCACTTTCTACTCGTATGTCCTTTTTATAGAGATATCAGAAGATTGTATTTGCCAAAATATCATTATCATTATACTTGGCCAAATATTCAGAAGTTCATATGCTTAATGGAATCAAATTCTAAGAAAACAATTTTAAACATTAGTAAATTCTTAGATAAAGCTAACAGCAGACGCAATAATCATATTGTACTTAACCAATAATTCATTTTAACTACCAAGTATTCTGGCATTTAGTTTACATTTACATTCATCTTTCTTTTGCATTCTGTGATTCTTTTTCATCACAAAATCCTATTTTTCTCATTTTTTACGTTTGTATTGTTATGTTTATGCATTTTTATGCATTTATATGCATTTATATGTTGCATTCATGTTTGACAACAAACTATGTTCAGTTTATCTGTCAATAAAACTATTTGAAACTTGAAAACTCTAAAATAATTAAGAAAACTAAAAATTCAAGAACAAGATAAAATCAATATCTAATGTTTACTAAGACGATATATTAGTTTTGATATTGTCACTCAAAGTGTAATAAATTGTGAAGCGTAGTAAATCACATACAGCAGTTTGTACATGGTTCATATTTTGATCGAGTATTGTATGTAACCTTGGGAAATCATATAATAGAACTACTATATTCAATGAAAGAGTTGAAATCTCATTAAAGCCTAAATGAAACTGAATGTAAAATGACCAAGTTACTGTTTATTGACTTATAAGCTAATTCTCTCTAAAGCCTCTCCCCTCCTCCTGTTTTGCACATAAAGACTCTTGGTTAAGGTTTAACCAGCACGTGAGTATTCCATTAACTACTAAATCTAACTTCTAAATCTGAATGGATTAGAATTAAATGCGTGTTGTATTGGTAATAGTAAATGGTCACTGAACAAGAAGAATAACTCCGGCTGTTGATGCAGTGTTCAAACCCAATTAAACAACATGAATTCAGTCTGAGAAAATGTGAACGTTAACTTCTTAAAAATGACCTTTTCTTTTTTCATAGCAAACTGTGCAGACATTATTGAATCAAAATCAGATAGAACTAATGAGAATCCTTTCTTAAAAAAGAAGACTTTGCCAGTATTTTAAGATTTGTTTGCATTGATCTCAACTTACAAAGAGATAATTTGCTGATATGTATAAGATCACCCATTGAGCCTGGGAAAACTGTTGATAAGTGTTAGTGACCCCTCCTCAGTTGTTGGACCTGGTACAGTTTGCCATTACGGCACAAATTATACATTAAATATATTCTGTGTTTAAAAAGAATTGTTCATACCATTGTAAAAGACTTGACAATAATTATCAATAAAAAGAAAATGGGAAAAGTACATATCGAGGGTTCCATGCAAGACTATAGTAGTGCTTCATGTTTATGAAGCACTTACTATAGTCTTGCATGGAACCCTCGATATACAATAGTTATGGATAAAAAGAGAAAGGGAAAAGTATGGTGAAAATTAAGAGCATGTTACATTTAAAAGATTATCATGTAGTTTTTTGATGTCACTTATATTGAGATTTGAATTATACTTCATACATATATAAACAAGGTTCAGTAATAGCATTGTGATGTGATTTCAGCATTGATTAGATAAAGGTTTGGTTGATAATGTTGGTGACCAGTAATAATAATTTAATCCCTTAATGATTGGGTGCAGATGATGAACATGGAGTAAAATAGATTCATCAGTAAATTTTGAACAGTAAAAAGTTCTTTTAAGATTTATATAACAGAAATATTGTTCAATATAATTATATTTCTTACCCAACGGTGAACATTGAGATTGGTAAAGTAAATGGTCATGTTATATTCACCTCTAGCAAGGTGAAAAAAAATGAATAAACATGTTTCTGTTTTTATACAAAATAAAAGATAATGCTTGTTTTGTTTTTGTTATGAATTTTGTCAAACTTGCTCACAATGTCTTTTACTGAGTGTCTGCTTGGTGATTGGTTAAAAAGCAAAGCTATGATAGCGCTTGGTCAAAATAAAAAAACATTCTACAGACACAACTTGTCAAATAAAGAACATCTGTGCCCAAATCTAATTGAAAACATTCATATTAAAAAGTCAGAATGTTGTCCAAAAAACTGCAAGTTTGTGTAAACTGATTACAAATAATGAAAGAACATATTAAAACATAGCAAAACAACATATCTTCATGACAACATGCATGTGCTATTTATTAGCAATGTTTCATAATACTGCTTCCACACATTGTGTAGCACACAATTTGACTTCATTGTTTACATTCAAGTTATGTCTAAAAATAGCAATGAGGGCTCCAATAAATGAGTCGGGGTCACCTGTCAGACAAGTCATAGGATACACCTACAAATACATTTATCAAATATCCATCATAATCATCGCAAATATTCAAAAATCTTAATCTCATTGGTCACCGAAGTCTTGGCTGACCTTGTTTTAATACTATTTGTAAAAAAACATTTTCGTCAGAAATCTTTTAAAAGCATCACATGTTACCTTCTCAGTTAGTCTCTAAAAAGGAACTTAAGCTATTTTTATGTTAATTGCCATTTAATTTAGAACTTACACAATTTAACGTAAATGAGCATAATTCGGACTTTAATCATTTACTTGTTGGGATCAACTTTATTTGTGACATCAGTTTCGGCATTCTAATTCAAACGACTGCAAATGCCTCCTATTAAAGATTCAAGAATTGTTTTCATGAACAGGAAAAAAGTTGTTCATTAATACACAGTTGTCAATTGACATATTAATAAACTTTAAGAAAATGAGGATGAACTCATTGATGGGCTTGTCTATGAATACTTTCATGAACAAATCATTGCTGTTCATTAACACGATATTGAAGCTATGAACACATTTATGAACAACTTTGTGTTATTAAATGGCCATTTTTATCCATGTTTGTTCATGAAGTTTATGACCACAATTTGTGAATCCTGTGGAGAGGTGTTGAGTGAAGACATGTGCTGTGTTATTCTCTAGATTGAGAACTGAGATTTCGAGAAATTGCTTGTCCTGAGTTATTCAACAGATATTCCCAACATTTTTTATGTTAAAAGACACACAAAACAGCATTAAGCATACTATGTTTTTGCCTAGACCAAGTTATCTTTTGCAAATATGTTTAAATGTGTTATGGCCAAGTTCTAACTATGTCGATTGACAGCAAGCCACATGAACGAGGAATCATTCTAAAGTTACTAGCCTTGAACAAAAGCTACATGATTTATAAAGGACAAATAGTATCGAAATGGGACGCACATGAGTTGTTCCAAACGAGAGCGTCTTTAATGGGGATTTTCCTTTTCAAAAGATGTTTCAGTCAGGCGCGTAGCTAGCCCTCAATGGATGTGGATTCAGGATTAAACTAGGAGATCCGGAGACATGCTTCAGATTTCGAAAATAATGGTGCATTCTATGCGGTTTTATGGTCATTAATGTAGTATAATATTAGAATATGGACTGATAGAATCCATTGAAGCGTCAATGGTTTAATCATTAACAAACTAGACTTTTGCGATTTTAAAAAGATACTGATTTTGTTTGTCAAAATCATGTGGATTCAGCTGCATACTCGCGTATAGGCAGCTCATGATTCTTGAGTAGACTACCAGTAGTTCACATAGAAATGATTTGCCCAGTGACATTCTACAATGAATCGAACCTCGGATGTCGGTCTTAAATCGTCATTGTGTGTTTGCTCTGATCCGAAGCCTATACATTATAATGTAGTGTTATTCAGTGCAGCAATCCTACAGACAGATTGTTCGAAAGAAACATGCTAACTAGATAAACATCCACGTGTCTCTATGACCGCGATGATCGCAGTAATTATAACGTTGTCTGTGACTGCACGTGCTCGGTGGGGGCGGCCTGTCTTGCAATTTCATCTGTGATAAAAGGCCGTTATGAACATAATGCGGTTAATTATCATGTAAATGAATTTCAATAACATGTTCGTGAACACATTCATTAGTATGTTCATACATATGTTCATGGACATAGACTTGTTTATGAATTGTTATGACCATAGTTTTGAATCCTTTGCTGAGGTGTTGAATGAAGATTTGTCCCATATTTCTCTCTGAATTGAGCAATTGGTGTATGGTGTAAACACTGCAAACGCCTTTTGTCATGCATCACAGGGAGCATTAAGAGGGTACTACTTCAATATGGAAGCGATATGCACACTCATCTATAACATGACACACCATTTCTAAGCGGTGACTAACGGATTGGTAGGTATTTATTGTCGCCGTGCACATTTTTGAAATAGCTTTCAGTCATTGACTTATTTAATTGAAACGCTTATAAACCTGACGGTGATATTAACAGTCAAGCACCTGTGTTTAACTTTCATTTGATAGAAACATTTCAGGTCGTATCCATGTGATCTGAACATTTTATTTTGATGCTTTCGATTGTTGCTAATATTCTAATCTCGTCTGTGTTTAATTGTCAGGCAACATATAGAGCTAGATTCTAGATCAGACAAACTTAAAAAATCATGTGATACTTTGTGATAAGCATTGTTGCGTCATAACTGTTGCCTAAGATCAACGCTGCGTTTCCCCGAACATGACCATATCAATGAGCAATCAGCCCTTCAAACAAGGTAATAGGCTCGTCCAAAAAAGTATTCGACTAGTCGGATAAAGTTATAAACTGGTCTAAAATGCGAATGGACTCGTCCAATAAAACACAATAATCTTTATTTCCAGTCAGCCAGGCCCCTGACCCTTAATACAAGTTGACCCTCACATTTATGATACATAAACAAACACAATAAATAAAATCTTTTTTCAGACAGGACATTTCATCACTTAATTGGTCGAATATTTTACATAGCCCGACCAATCTGAAACCCCCAACCCAAATACCACCGCGTAACCCCGAACATGAATATATCAGAGAGTAATCAGCCCTTTAAACAAGGTAATCATTTCGCCCAATAAAGTAATCGACATGTTGAAAAAAGTATTAGACTGGTCTAAAATACTAATGGACTCGTCCAATAACGTAATATACTTGTTCAATAAAGTAATATATTTGTCCAATAAGGTAATACACTTGTCCAATATAGTAATCGATTCGCACAACAAAGTAATAGACTGGTCTAAAGTACTAATCAACTCGTCAAATAATATTATTGACCCGTCCAATAAAGTAACACACTCGTCATAAAGGTTATAGACTCGTCCAATAAAGTTATCGCCTTGTCCAATAAAGTAATAGACTGGTCTAAAATACTAATGGTCTCGTAAAATAACTTAATGTACTTGACCGATAAAGTAATCAACTCGTCCAACAAAGTAATGGACTCGTCCTTTAAAGTAATAGACTGGTAAAGTACATTACTCGTTCAATAAAGTAATCGACTCGTCCAATAAAGTAATCGACTCGTTCAATGAAGTAATAGACTTGTCCAATTAAGTAAATAACTTGTCAAATACAGTTATAGACTCGTCCAATAAAGTAATAGACTGGTCTTCTTAAGTAATTACCTCACTAAATAAAGTAAAAGACTTGTCCACAAAGTAATAGACTGGTCTAATAAAGAAATTGACTCGTTAAACAAAGTCATAGACTCGTCAAATAAAGTAATATACTGATCTTATAAAGAAATTGACTTGTCCTATAAATTAATAAACTTGTCCAATAAAGTAATCAACTCGTTCAATGAAGTAATATACTTGTTCAATAAAGTCAAATTATGTAATCGACTCGTTCAATAAAGTAATATATTTGTCCAATAAAGTAATCGACTCGTTCAACAAAGTAATATAATTGTCCAATAAAGTCATCGACTAGTTCAATAAAGTAATGTACTTGTCCAATAAAGTAATCGACTCATTCAATAAAGTAATAAACTTGTTCAATAAAGTAATCAACTCGTTTAACAAAGTAGTATACTTGTCCAATTAAGTAATCGACTCGTTTCAAAACGTAATCAACTGGTCTCAAATATGAATCGACTCGTCCAATAAGAGTTATAGACTCGTCAACAAAAGCAATCAACTCGTCCATCTATATTTCTAATTTGGCAATCACATCCCCGACCTGTTTCTCCACCCGTTTGAATACATTGAGTACCGTGTCATCGTAATTACGCGTGACGTTGTAACATGGAAAATTAGTCTTCTTTCCCAGCCACTCATCTCTGCACACCCGATAATGATGTATTGCTGCATCCTCATGATTTACCTGGTACCTGTTCAAATAGGGAATAGACAATGACTTTAAACAATATAGGGAAGATATTAAGAAATGTTTAAATCGGCATTATAGAATGAATAGCTTATCAGATATTATAAGGCTGAACATATAATCTAAAAAGCTATAAAAGACGAACATACAATGTACAAGTACATGATAAAAGAGAGGACTTTGAAATACGTGTAAGATACTCTTCATAAGATAGTTGAGGCAATATGATATGAGCCGAAAACATAATATTCTAAGATGCAGGGTTTGATGTTTTAAGTTATAAATGAAAAATACAACACTAGAAAATAAAGAATCAATTTAAGATATGAGTCATCATTAGATGCTATCTAAATCGACGATCTCATGCAGAAGCCAGCAGGATAAACATCAACTGACAATAAAAAATAAAAGGGACGTGGTTCTAAGATATAGGAAACATCATAATAGTATATATCACCGTATATCAACGACACCGGAAAAGGCTACCAGGCGAAGCGAAAAACATCCTATAAACAAACGATGCATGCATGTGATTAATTAGAAAGATTAAATTCGTAGGAACTTGACTACCACAGAAAGGTTTGAATGGAACGATGAATATATACTCATATCATCAAGTTGCAATCGTGTACATGTGTTGCAAAATCGATGAATCTATCCTGTACAATGAGTCGCTAGTACTGATGGAAAGGCAAATTTGTTTGACATTTGGATCCTATTTTGGACAAATAAAAACAAGAATGTCCTGTCAATTTAGGGTTTTGAGATCATTATTCCGTGTACTTAAGGACGTTCTCGGTATAATTTCTTGCGCACTTCACCTGCGCAGCCAAGAGAGATAATAATTTGTTACCGGAGATTTACTTGCATAGTAGACGGATAAACGTTTTGATTCGGATGAAATTTACTGTATGCATTTTCCTTCAAAGAATAATCATATTATCCATAAAACTATAAAGTACTATTAATAACATTTCATATTTCTCATGTATATTAAGCCCCAGTCTTTATCTTCCAAGTTTAAAGTTATTTTAGTCGTTTTTATAAATGTTTTCCAAATGCAGTTACCATGAAAACTGTCATTTTACAGAAAAACTAGCTCGTCAATATATAGATTTTTTACATTTTGTATATTAAGATTAAACTTTACTTCACATACTGAAAACAAAGAAAATTCTACGAAAGGAATTTTTAGATTTTCATTTATTTGTAATATGCATATCAATTTTCATTGTTTTTTTGTCGAATACAAAAATTTGAAAAACTGATTTGGAATACAAAAAATGTTCAGATTGTAATAAGTTGAAATAACATTGAATGAATGAATTCATGTTGTTTTAATAAATGTTTTTCAAATGCAGTTACCATGAAAACTGTCAACATATACTTTTTAACATTTTGTATTTCAATATTAAACTTTACTTCACATATTGAAAAAAAGAAAGAAAATTCTATGAAAGAAATTTTTAGTTATCTTCATTTATTTGTAATATACATATCAATTTTCATTGTTTTTTGTCGAATATAAAAATTTGAAAAACTGATTTGGAATACAAAAAAATGTTCAGATTGTAATAATTTGAAATAACATTGAATGAATGAATTCATGTTTTTTTGTGTTAATGAACCTTTCAGAAATTATGTTATTACCTTTGAAGATGGTATGGTCATTTTGACATTTCCCCCAAACGGTTATTATGGAAACTGTGATTTTACGAACAAAAAGGACTCGTCGACCTGCACTTTTCATTTCATTTTTGAATTCTCAATAACATTCTAAATAACATTTCCAAAATTTGGAAAATTATATGAAAGGATTATTTTCTTATAAAACTCTAAAAAGTGTACTTAAGACCCGGTCTGAAGGCCCGTTCACCACCACCAGAACTTCCGTGTCCATTCGAAAAAAGCTTACAACGGCTCCATCAAAGTGTGTGCAGAGTTATTCAGCGCCCTTAGCAATCGTGACCGAGCGTATACGGCGTTGCAATTACGGGGGTCAAATTCTGTTTAACGGTCGTGAATGGTCGCGGTGGTAGCAAGCGGTGATAATTGTTTTTTCACCGCTCCAGGAACGCTCAAGCGAAGTGACTGGGCCTTTACATAGTATATCTTTATAAGGTAGACCTCGTAATATAACTGAAACACTGTTGGCGTACTTTAAACCCTGAACAACAAACTAGTAAACAAGGATATACTCAACGTTTTATATCCATCTTTAAAATAGTTGTAGTGAGTAGATAGTCCAGTGTCCTTTATTGTGCTCGGGTTTGACACCAGCTTTGCTGTATCTGATGTTATATCTGTCCGCATTAAGTAACGACATACTCGAAACGGGCAGATGACGTTTGTTGGACCCCAACTTTCCACAAATATGTACGACTTAAACCAAAAAGAGCCTGCGTCGGGTGATGTCTTGAATAGTCTATCCTGTAACGATGATAACATTGATTCTTTTCTTTGATCTTTTTATTGAAATATCAGCATTTCGGTTAGTTCCCTATGCCCAGCGCATACTTGATTTACATAGAAAGTATAGTAAGCCATTTACCAAAGGATATTTACTATTTAGTAATTGGTCAAAATCAAAAACAGCACCACACGACAAAAATGCAGTATGAAAACAATGTACTTTGTCATAATGTGGGGTAGAAACGTTTGTGATAGATTAAATCACTGAAACGGGCATTTATCATTTAGCCAAGATGGTTTCATGAGCAAGTTCGGCTACTTTGGGTACTAGGAGTAGCGTGTTAACTGTCCATATGGGCTTAATTTTCCATGGTATATATATTGGTATTGTGGAATTCTTCAAACTTACCTTCTATTTTCAGACCAATGTTTTGCAATCTATTATTATGTCACTAAGCAGGATTAGGAATTTGACTTTAAGACTGCAGGTTGTCTACATGTTGTAAAACCTTGTATACATTCAAATAAAGATTTATTATCACTAATGTTTAGCTATCCGCATTTAACTCTATAATATTTTATGCTGCTTCAACTCCAAACAACCAATCAGTGATTCATGTTTTGACAAACCAATCAAAATGCGAGCAAAGGGGAAACAAGTTCCGGGAAACAAACCAGTTTATTGATCGAGTTTATACTCTAATCACAGTGTTTCTACACAATTGTTAAATGCACGAAACAGAAAAAGATTTTATGCTCAGAGTTATATGAAGTGAAACAAAACTTTCGATATCACTATAATGAAAGTAGAAATATTCAGTCTCAGACGCTGGACATCTGGCGTTGGAGCATTTCTAGAGACAACGTTGTTATTAGACAGTGCGAAATTGACTTGGAAAAATAAAGATCCATAAAGACCTGTAAAGTCAACCATGATTAAGCCTGTCTAAATCAAGACCATTTTAAAAACCAAGCATAAGTTCTCATTTTCTTGGCATAGACTTCAATCTTTAACTGAATGTGTCCCATGTATATCCGGGTACTATCATGAAGATAACTTACGAACAGAGTCAACCAGGATTCCCCTTTCCTCGGTATGATATATTCATCTATGTCGAAGCTGACCATATATTTATAGCCCTTTAACCGCTGTAGACCGTCATACTCGGCAATTTTCTGGTCGTTATGATACTGGCCCCACCCTACACTCTTGAACGGACCTGAAAATGAATCCTGACTAAAACAAGGTCATGATGTTCGGCGAATGGAAAATCAGTAACAACTCTGATACAGATTTGGTTCTCTGCCATGTATGCCTAATTCAACGGATAGAAAATGTAGCATGATTGTGTGACATATACTCGTCAAATAAAATGTATGTTTTGTTCTGTTCTGTCAGGAAACGGTTAAATTTACAGAAGTTCACTTTTCCTCCATTTAAATTAGATTTCTACTAAGGTAGCTCCAGATTACTCTAACCGTTGCTCTATATATCTACTAAGGAAGCTCTTCATTACTATAACTGTTGTTCTATAGTTCTACCAAGGTAGGTATACATTAAGAATACTGTTGTTCTATAGCTCTATCAAGGTAGATCTACATTAAGAATACTGTTGCTCTATAGTTCTACCAAGGTAGATCTACATTAAGAATACTATTGCTCTTTAGTTCTACTAAGGTAGCTCTACATTATTATTACTTTACCTGTAGCAGGCCTAAAAAGCGGGATCACGTCAACGAGCCCTTGTCTCTGATAATATTGAAGTACTCTCATTGGGTTGCTGGGTATATCGTACGGATAGATCAGAAACTTGGTAACTCCCAGTAATTTGTGGATTTCAATCCAAACGACAAGATCATAAGCAGATATATTCCCGTAGGCTACCTGTGAATAGAGCGTCATGAGCTAATGATAGTAAAGGGGCGTACGTAACGTCTAGCACTCAGCAGTGAAATCCTAGTTATACTAAAGACATACTGTTTTGGACGCGCGCGCTCGTCGACTGCAATTTCTCTGCCGAGTTTTAGACATGATGCCGTTATAAAGCATAGATTTTCATACACCACCAGAACCGGAAAGGTCATGGTCAACGGATGTGACTGTCATGTGAGAAAGTAGGTGAAAAAGCTAAACGCCTGTTTTGTCATGTGATTCCCCTGCCGGCAAAATTTACGTTATCCATTCGTTTGTTTGCTTTCATAGAAAGTATTTAACATAGAAACGTCAATGAAGATGTTTTCTCTCGCAGTATATTTAAACTTAATCAAGGACAACTTGTGTCTAGCGTTTCTTTCAGTGTCATCAATGTGTGAACGTTAGAATTAAAGGTTTGATCAAATTCGTATATGTATGTCCAAAAGAATAATGTCTTGTTTCAAATTAGTACCGTCTATTTATAGCTGCATCTGGCCTATGTAGATTAACTGTAATGGTGTCCGAAATATCCTTAAAGCCATGGAGGGAAGTTATTGCTAATTAGATCAATGAACGTCTTGTATATGATTCGGTATACACAATGACGAAAAGTGCTAGCTACATGATAACAAAAGAGACCAGTGATGGTTTGGATAGTGTTCAAGTTGTAAAGTGCTGTAAAAATGTCATAGAAACTATACTTACCTTCCCAAAAGCAGCTACCTCGCCTGGGTGAGCATGAGCATATTCAACCTCAACGTAGCTAGCCGTGTGTTTATAGCATACAGGGTTCTTCACGTCCACAACAGTCGCCAATACCGGTAAATCATGTAATTTGGTCCCATTTATGTCGCACATAAACTGCCTCGCTGTCATCGGCGCCGCCCCATCTCTGCTCAGCTTGTTTGCGGGAAACGTTCTGATGGTCCCTGATTGATACGCCACACAGCACATGTAGGTTTGGTTTTCTAAATGTTTGGCCTCCCAGGCTGTTATTGCTATCTTGTCCCATGTACTGCTGCTCGTGGAATTACCGGCTATTGCACTGATTAGAAGAACGCTGGTACCGAATCCGCTCACAAGCTTAAGATGCCTGACGGCTTGTCCATTGCGATCCAATACGTCTTTAATTGGCTGTTTAAACATTGTATCTGTGAAAGGAGTTTAATAATACAAATACTTTAAAAGTTAGGAAAATCGTACATTGTAACTGAAATAGTTGGCGTGGAGCAATTCAACCTCTTTGCAGTTTGTAGATGGAATGTATATCGTATAACGCAACACAATGACGTGGGTTGTTTCAAGACATTTGAACAATCTTAAAGAAATATTATCTTTCAGTTCTGTTTAAGACTTCCATGCAAATATCTTTAAATGTTCTGCAGAATTCCAAGCAAAACGTTTACCAAGCCCTTTCTATCTAAAGTGGTACTGATTTCTGAACAAGAATTAAATTATTAAATGAGTTGATATGAAAGGTGTTCCCAAAGTTTAATGCCTTGTCCGAAATTGAAACCCGCACCGACTAGTGACAAATCAACATTGAGTAACAACTCTGCTTCAAAAACACAACGTCCAAAAAGAAGGTCAGAAAACAATGGTTGCGACATCTTACGTCGGCTGCGACATTTAGCGATGCTACGATTATTTTATTGCCGATGAGCCATAACACCTTGCGGACACATGTGCAAACCGCCTGGTTGGTTATATCACTGAAAAATTGACCCATTAGGTATCTTCATTTTTACAACGAATTTCATCCAAGTGTCTTACCCTCATATTTGAACGCCCCTGTTTCCTCTCTAAAATACGCATACTCATATGTATTCAAGGTTGCGGTGTGTCCTGCTGCTTCCCAATTCACACCCTGTCATAATTAAAAGAGAACGTTTAACCCTTTCCCTACCAATAACGACATTTGACCTCTTTGATGCAGACAACTTAAGAAAACATTGTGGGAAAAGGAGAAATTGCTCGTGACTTTTCCCACAATGTTTAGTGCCCTATCAGAAGATTATTTTCAATTTCATCACATTTTGAAATGACGTCTGCAAACTCTTTCAATTTGGGACAGTCGAAATTTTGTTGTTTGGGAAAGGGTTTAACAGATAAAATCTTAAGTTAACCAACGTCTCCTGGTGGGCCTCGTGGGCGCCGCTGTAACCAAGGTGATAGAAAGAAGCAGATTAACCTAGACTCGATCCTGGAACCTGCGTATGCTCTACCGACTAACACAAACCTTACTTATTGAACCATTTGGAGAGCTCCCCCATGTTTCCCTTCTAAAGGGTTGCATTTTGCTAAGAGTCTTATGCCAAAGATTTGCATAGGTTGAAGACATCATCCTCTTGTATCAATATTGATATAAGAAATATTGAAATGTAACACATCATTGGAAGCGTCTCTTCTATGTCACATAGTTATGTTGTTATTGTATTAAAGATACTATTAATGTGTATCAGTTTTGACAAAAACAAATACGTCCCCTTACTTCGCTTGAAAATAATGAGGTAATGCATATCTTCCTAGCCAATGTCGAGTATTTGCCTTATATGTGTATAGTCATTTATGTCGTTTGAGGTTTATGATTGATAGTATTATCATTGCTAAATTATTATACATATAAAGAACAACATCAATAAAAATTACCTTTATCAATTTCATGTCTTAACTGAATCTGATAGCAATATGTCAAATATGCAAAATTATATGTGTTAAATACATGTATAAATATTATAGATTACAACAACTAGTGAAATAACTATCCAATAACTCGGTAACTACTATTCGAATATATTTCAATATTCTATTTTACAACTAGTTATAATATCCAATTGCCTTGCATATTCGGCCTATGGTACAGGTTTTTTTGGCTGCTTCAAACCTTTCGAATCGCCGACATCTTTAACCGTGTTTGCATATACATGCAATGCCAGAGCACTGAGACTATTTACTTATTCTAGTCGTGTACAAGAGTTGCAGTTTTGTGTAAAATCTAAAATTAGCGCCTGCTATTTTAAGTTGAGTGTCTTGTTTCCGATTTAAACCAGTTTTAACGGTTTACAATATCTGCGATAAGAATGATCTATATATTTCTCTACGGTTATAACTGGTGCTGTGAAGCAGTCAGTGATCTTGTCTTATGTTACTTAAAAAAATTATATTTTCATTTTATCCTTAAAAGACAGTTTTTTTAAATTCTAAAAAAACAACAATATTTAGGGTTATCCTTTGAAAAGACGCTTTACACATATATATCCTTAACTCAGGTTTCTCCGTAATGCCCCACCCGCAACTTTCAATCAATTTGTCATTCAACTTAGCTGTTATAGAGGAGTAATAATAGGTCTTTTGAACACGCTTATCAACTGGGACCAAGGCTGCGTTTCTTTGTTCGATGCACTTAGGATAATATAAAATGATTGATTATGTGGATGCTCTGCAGCACATGTCACGTTAACTTAAATGCAGTGGTTGTTTATAAGACAATAAACCTGACAAAGATAGGGGATAGAATAAATTAACCAATTGAAGATATGCGTAATATCCAGTACAGTAGTGGTATTGATAACTTTTTGAATAATTTACAGCAATGATATCATACAACTTTGCGATTGTAACGTTTTGTTGATAAAAGGATGAGTTCTAGCTCTAGTGTAAGTGCTAACATTTGGGGACACACATGTATGTATTTTTACACTGATGGAAAAACCCAAGGTAATTCGAATATTTGAAGAAACATGATATGAACTAGAATAGTACTGACGGATAGAAGCTATTTCAAAAACAACGTCACCCATTCCTATACCCGCACAATATCACATGAAGAAAAATAAAAGCAAGAAAAGAAATAGAGCATGTCATTATTTGTCAGGGTAAGGAAGTCGGTGTTCCCAAATGCGCGAAGACGCTTCACCTAATGTAAACACACATGAGATAGTTAAATGGCCAAATATCTGCCAGTGTATACCCGTTAAGTTAACCAGCCAATACTCCCCCTATTGGGATGTCACGACAATACAAGATCGAAAACTACTATTATACATAAAGAATATAAATTTCATAAATTAAAAAAATAGAAGACTTGTAGTTTTCTCAGCAAAGAAAATGTCAGACAAAAAGGATTAATCCACGATACAGAAACTAGAAACGGCATATGCTATTTCAAAGGCGACTCTGGAATCACACGCAGTGCACTATTAGAATACCCAGTAATCAGACATAGAATCATGATCTATGAGGAAAACCTTTATATTGTAATGGATACCAGAAATGGTACAACCACCAAGACGGAATATTGTGAAAACATTGTGGAAGAAATAATACAATTGTGTCACCTCGTTCTATCAACTGTACAGTTTGATAGAACCCATCGGCATGGATCAATGCTGCAAAACAGCTCCGACCCGTTGTTGTCTAGTTTTATAATTAAGTGACCAATTATATACCAATACATGAGAAGAATCCACAAAAAGAAAATCGGGGAAACACAACTACAGTCGATACTCCAATAATACCTGTCTGCAAGCATCATTTGTATATAGTATGATGAAAGACGACAAAGACGAAGACATCCAGGAATATCAAGAGAAAAACAGCGTATAACTCTCGTGGAACATCATTGAGTTGAGTAAAACACTGTGTCACAATGATTTTATTCGTCTGTTAAAAGGCTTAATACTGATGGTATGAGGGAAACGTCTCAAACTATTGATGATTTATCAGATTATGAAATATACGTGGACAAACCTCTCGTAATTAGCAAATATCACGATTTACTCCATTAACCACTGTCATCATATACCTCTTACGACGCTGCTATGAGAAAGGACTTGAATTGTCACGTGGAATGCAAACGTTATTAAAAATCGTATGGCATAATGGCTATGATAAAAAAAAGTAGCGTGTTTTAACTGTAGGTAAGACGCAGGTTATATAAAACTGGCAACTGCTTTAGTTGAGGACTATGTCATGGCCGAAATTTGATAATGGGTGGGTGGGTTACGAATTTCTTATATTGAAGTAATTGGATAAATGTAGCACATTTATCATTCATGGAGATGTTAAAAATGCTTTCTTAAAATAAATGAAAGAATAATTCATGTTTTAATTCATCATTTTTTGGTACAAGGTTTTAAAGAACTGAATGCACAAATATGCATATAATGACATGCATAACCATGCTAAGAATTCCATTTAGATACACCGATACTTAACTTTTTGAATTTTAATTTGTATTCCTTTATTTTTTATGCAAAGTACTGACATGTACACAATAATTTTCATTTTTCAAAGGCTCACAAAAAAGTAGTACCAATAAATAAGTGTGGTGGCCACTAATCGTTAAAATTCATTAAAGTTTATACAAATAATAATTTGAAAAATTGTGACTAAAACTAAAACTTAAGTTGTTGATATCTATATGATGTTTGTAATGATATTTTGTTACGTTGAATGGTTTCATATTAAGAAAAAATGTATTTATCAACAACCAACTATTTTAATTAGCCTTCATAACATACAATTTAAACTAATTCATTAAAAAGATTAACAATACACTTTTTTTGAAACACGTAAAGAGGTGTCAATTACTAGGTCAGTTGGTCAACACTGTTTTTGTGTTGTGCTACGTTTATTTACCAATCTTCATTCAATATAGCCATGGATCTATACATATTAAGAACATTTTTCATTTTCCTTCTTGGTCCAAGAACAAGGTTACTCTATCAAATTATAAAGTAACTTTGTGTTTACTAAGGAATGCATGAAGACTGATTTATGTTGGAATTGGTGAACATGTTTAATTCAACGAATTCATATTCAATTTTGAAAACGGGTTACATGTAATAAGAAAAATAGCTATTCAAATTTCTAATGTACTATGATAATGTATGTAGTTTTTAATTTGCATTTGTAATTTATGAATAAGTTGGTCGTTTATGGAAGTTTGATGCTATATGGATTATCTAATATTCAAAAACAGAACCAATCGATTGCAGGCCTTTTTTTAAGGGAAACCTGCATGACTTTAAAGAAAATCGCGAGAATCTGTTATTTACTGAAAAAAAGGTCATCGATTGATCCATAAAAACAAACAGTTCAGCAAAATCAGCATGCGTTCGTCCCTATCCACAAAAAAACCCGTGGTACTACATAAACACCATACTATAATTCCCGCAGCATAATGTTTAGGTATCACGAACTGCACGGGCAAAACAAACTTTACACTGGCATGTAGATTTTTAAATATTCAACCACCAACCACTTATTATGTGCGTTAATGGTCACTGATTGTCGTTTAACATATTGTTTTATTGAATTGACAGCTTTTCGCCGGAAATGGTATTTTGCGATGTCAACAAATAGGGTGAAACGGCTAAAAAGAGTCCGTCATCAAATTCGCTCGGTGGTTGAAGGTCTAATCATTTTCTTCTTGCAAATATACTAAAAGCTATTAAAAGCTTTAAATATGTCCGAAAACAAGTTCTCATTCATAATTTGCAAGAATAGCCCACCTTCCAACAACCATGCCGTTTCGCGCATTTGTACAAATCGTGTAACTCGCCCTTCATTTCCGTTTTGATTTGTTTACATCTTATTTCGACTTTACACACTGATCAAAAAGCCTGAATATACATAATCGAAGCAAGATAAACACGATCGATAGGTTCGCTTTTGAAGGCTAATAAGTATTCTTTCATAATTGTGCTACTGAAAAGTATGACACGAAGCGGTTACCCTTTGAACACAGTTTTTCTAACGTCAAGTACAAAGCAATATGGAGGATTCAAATTTTGAGGATGGTGTGTTCATGATTCTTTACACATTAACTTATATCTCATTTATTTGGAAATTTATCGCTCGGCTGCTCTACATCGAGGTTGGCTCTTTATCATTATGTTGAGTTTGTCATCTAAAGTTTATCGTAATTCGAGAAAAGCTGTCCCAAAAATTGGATAAGTGTTTCGTCTGCTGCGCTCTTACTACATGACAAAACCCCCCGACGAGGTTCATATGACATTTGACAATGCTTTTTTCATCAATAATAACATTTTTAAGTTGCCACGGCTTGTCTTTTTGCTTTTTTGCATGTTCATTTTTGAGAGTGTTGATAATCTATTTCGGCCATGACATAGTCCTTAAAGAAAAAATTGAAATCCAATTCATGTAATATGAATCATTTCAAAGGTATTCATCGAGGCGTTTTTCAATAATTGTCTTGTTTTGAATACATAGTTACACAATGAATATCAACGATTTTGTTTTAATTTCGTATTAATTACCACCCTTATTTCTAATTTTCACAGCAAAATTAAACTTATAAGAATACAGTTTGCAAATAAAAATTCTTGACAAATGAAACTTTATTTATGCGGTTTAATCTTTAATTGTGTTATTCTGACCTTTCTCCATTACCCAGATCTTACCTCGATTCGACTTTGAATGATAAATGATAACATTGACCTTGCGACGATCGTTATTTAACTTTTATTGTAAATTGCAGTAAACACAAATCATTTTCCTACATGGTAATTAATCTACATATAGGAATACTTCCTTGTAAAGCATTGCTAGTCAACAAAGTAACACATTTCTCAAACGTGTCTTTATAACGTTAAATACAGAAGAAAAATCAAATCTTGAAATGTTTAAACTTGACCTCGAAAAATTGTCAAGTCAAAAATAATGTGTGTTTTGACGCATTTGTCATTTAGTGATAAGTAATGAAATTAACAAAGCGACACAAGTTGTCAAGAGTTCATCTTACATGCAATAAACACAAATGTCCTTATTTCTAGAGATATTTCGGTCAAAAGCATAATAATTCCACACACTTGCATCTTTTCAGGACATTTTGTCATCGATATTGAATCAATATGACAAGAATGCGCGGTCTCTTTCGTTGATACGTGAGATAGTTCTTTTAAAGTAATAAGCGTTTAGTTTACACTTCGTAACTGTCAGTTCTGCTTCCTGGATACGTAAATAGTATTGGCGCCGTATGTGGATTAATGTAAGTCGTAAGAAGAACCTCACAGTATTCAAACATACATCTATGGTGTCCTGCGGCCGGTGCTCCATCCCTGGACCGCTGTCCTCCGCTGTCTTCCGCTGTAAACGTTCTAAGCAAACTTCCTTATTGAGTGTTCATCTAACAATTGGACGATTGAGGGTGAACCATGGGTGCAATAATACCAAAGATCGGTGAACAATGGTACATATAGCTTCCTACACTCTAGAGGCAAGCCAAGTCAAGGTTTGATATCCATTTATGCGTTCAGAGTTTCCGTTAAAGTTATCAATCTCTCAGAAGTCATTATATCACGGAACGAATTAAGACTACTATGATGATATTGGGGGTGGGAGAAAAAACGTTGCGTTTAAGAGTTTTATTTAATTAGTTGAAAGTAAGGTAAGAAAAATATCACTTACATTCTTTGAGATCTATGTCTAGTTTGTTTGAAATGCCTTCGATATATGTTATTAACTAACATTTGTTGAAATCATTACGAAAAAAAAAATCGCTTATGACGAAAAATATTCTCCGCTTTTTGTCTCAACTTTATGAATTATTCGTAGGTAAAAAAACAACAAAGATTCAGCACAAATATTCAACAATCGGTGTACTTACTCTGCCGCTTGGTATGTGGCTGCACGAGATCCGTGAATACCACGAGACGAATTGCTCCATTGAGAGCATACCAACAGCCGTGAATACAATCAGAGAGAGCCACGAGTATCTACGTGTAAAAACCGACATTACACCTTCCGATTGCGCTAACTCTCTAAGTAGAATGGTTAACAACTTCAATCTCTTCAATGCCTTATATATCCGATAAGTAGGGAAAGACTATGGTAGCATGTGTTTCCTTTTCAATAATTTGTATAACTTGAAACTTTCCCTTATTATTTCGAAAAAATTTAAATAAGATTCTTCTCGATTGAAATCAAGGAATATTTTAGATCTTTATGATCTCGTATTTTTTTTGCCTTTAAAACAGTTCCTTCCTTCATTCATTTTATCTAATTGATAATCGGCCCCGGCTTTAACAAGACAACAACAAACATATAAGGATTAATATGGACACCCAAAGATGAAGTATTTTCACAAATTATATATATACATTTGTTGATACCAATAATAACCCATAACAAAACAAGAAGCAGTCTACTTATTCTTACTTCACAATGCATTGAGAAGTTTCCCTTTATTGATAAGCATAGTATACATACATTACAATATTGATTCCTACTTCTGTTTTTTTTACGTTTCTATTGTACATTGAACTTTTGTATATTTGGATGCATATTATTTTTATGTTGAAAATACGTATCAAGCAGATCGGAATAGAATGGGAAAATAAGTGAAAAATGACATACAGGTAGATCTTAAATCGTATTCTTAAAATAACGGCAATTACTTTTTTCTTGGTCACTTTTTATGTAGCGATTCTGCTCAACCGCTAACTTTTATAATATTCAATTTTCTACATAAGATTCATACTCAAATGTCGACTTTAAACCAGTGTAGTAAGATAGTTTTGATGCAGTACAGCATTTATTTCTCCAGTCTTGCAAATACCTGCTATCTTTGCAAGTATATCTACTGAGCAATAAAGTGGTTTTCATGTGTTATTATTTGATATCCCTATGCATTACCAGATCCGTTTTCGTATAAATGATTTCTTGGTCTAGATTCCCAATGCTTTAGAATTCTCTACACGTGTGAATATATAAGGGAAAACGACCAAAATCGCCTAAGACAGCTGCATTCGAGATATTCGATGGTACATCCACAAAACGCTTAAAACCTAAAACCTAAACTTGAAAGCGATACAAAAATAAAAAAATCCTGAGTTGAGCTTTCATTTAATAGAAACAGCTCAGGTCGTATCGAACTTATTTATTTCTTTTCTTTCACATATTTTGTTGGTACTTATAGGAACTGTCTTGACGAAATAATTATATTGATTACCAACAGACTCGAAATCAAATGTTTTCGAAATATTGTGTTTCAAAGACTTACCTTATCTATAATCCTGTGTTGGTAAAGATGTACCTTTGTTGCGCCACAGTGTTTTGTCTATATCCCCCTTATTTATGTATGTATCCTTCATTTATATATATATTTAACTTTGCGACTGAATTATTTCAGATTTACTGCAATGATTGAATCAACTGCCTGAGAGGACTGGTCAAGCCGGGCAGAACCATCGTCGAGAGACTATCTATCTTGGAAATTCTTATTGAACCAACGTGAAGAGGAGCCATGTGTTTCCCGGCTCCTTACTCGTATTGCCTTGACAGAAATCCCGGGATAACGCTCACCTAGTGGTAAGAGTTCATAACTTAAACCACAACGCCCATCTTTGTGTGAGCTCAAATCCCGGCAGCGGCATTTGGATTTTCATGTGATGTGTCTCCCGACTGGCTTATGGAATGCCAATGGTTCTACCCAGCCCTTATAGAAAGTAGGGTCTGGGTATTTCTCCTATGAGTCGGACATCGCATCATAACTGATATAATGTTGACTTGATATAAAACCCAATATACATAGGTAAACAACAAAGTCATATGTAACTGTATGAGTGTGTGTGTCCTATAGGCTCTTAAGACTGTAACATCGCGTCAATAAATAACAGTTAAACTGCAAGGTCAGGCTCAAAGCCAATGGGGTAAGACCTTACACCAGGATACTATAATGGACGGAACGGGCCGCACTCCGCAAATAATACGGAAAGAAAATACTAAGATCATTATTTTTCATGTTGAAAACATGGAAAGGTGACATGTATAAACACATCTTACTTTTCATTGTAACGTGTTAGGTTCATGGGCCACATATCATCTTCCTAACCGTATACAAAAAGATGATTATTTCTTTTGGGGGTCAATCTATGTTATAAGCATTTCTGTATGTTTTAAGTTTAATGATATCTTATTCAAGAAATAAACCAAATAAAATACATTACCACTAATTCATTGAAACGGATTGGAACGGAAGCTAAAAGCTTTTAAAGTTCACCTCCTTTAATGGTTTTTGACTATTTATTTATTTAGGATTCTCGGACAAAATAAATGAAAAACCTCAAAAATAACGGCTCACAAATCTTTCGTGAAATATTCTATCAAAATTCTGAATAATTCAGACAGCAATTGAGACATCTATCTATACTGGTGATGGGGTTTTCGCACGTCTTCGTGGGTAACACACACGTAGTAGGTTGTGAAAAGGTTATTTATCAAAGGACACTTTAGAATTGAATAATCAGGGGTTCCTCTCGGATATCGAACATGGCACTGCCGATCTGAAACCCCAATCCCAAACATCCCTGTGTATCCCCGAACATGAACATATCAGCCCTTTAAACAAGGTAATCGGCTCGTCCTATAAAGTAATCGACATGTCGAATAAAGTAATAGACTGGTCTAAAATACTAATCGACTCGTCCAATACAATACAATAATCTTTATTTCCAGTAATCTAGGCCCCCGGTCCTTAATACAAGTATACACTCACACATATGATACATAAACAAACACAATACATAAATATCTATGTTCAGACGGAACATTTCATCACTTCATTAGCACATACTAAACAATGAAATATGATTATAAATCAAAACGACAAAATTTACACATTAAAAAATCGCCATATAAATTTTGCAAATTTCGATCGCTTCGTATAAAAACGAAGAAATTTGCTTTATCGTATGAGCATCGTTTGATGACAGAAGTCTATCAAGTGCCCATAGACTTCGTGGTGTAATAGATTGTACTACAAAATAACATTGGTTAACTTTGATGCCACTAACACCCAAACATAAAATGGATTTTAGTTTCAACAGTGTCTACATTGTGATTTTTGCAAGTATAGCAATATACATTTATTAAATTTCTATCAATACTTAAATGACGGCCTTTTTCCATGGTCAAATTGTGGCTCGCTGTCCGAAAAATTACAATAATCTATCTTTGTTTGAATGGAATATAAAAAACCTAACTCAGTGACTAAAACACCTTTAAAACCTTTATAAGTTTCTAATTTACACATTTTATGTAAAGACGCATGTCGATTACTAGATATCAGTTGTTTTTCCTTGAATAAAGGTATGAACATTGTAGTATTTCCGTTTTCGTGTGTTATCCAGACAATTCCAAAATCAAATATAATGTGAGTTGCCAAAGTTTGTTCTTCTAATATCGTTCTGTCTTTAAGATAAAACAATAACCTTGGATCTATAAAAATACCTCCTTATGAGTGTTACGCAATATCTAACACATTGAGTCAAATATGAAATACCAAAATTCAACCTGCCACATTCTCCATTTACGAAAGCATTTGCAAGATTTGAAGGCAAAGAACACTATCTTTTGCAGATACGTACGTGAACTGTTTCATTTTTACCTTTGTACTGATATCCCCACAATTCTGCCCTATAACATAAAACAGGTTTGACAACAATATCAAAAAGTTTAAACATATCTCGGTTAGTAAAAATACCAAACCCCTGTCTGTACCGAAATAAGCATATAGTAGTTATAAAGGCTTGTGCAAACGGTAAGCTAGACCATGAGGATAGAAACAAACCTGTATATTTGTAAGACAGTACAACTTCAATCGAATAGCCTTGTAAAACCATCGTTCATTGCTCCGTGATTTAATGCCATTCTGGAAAACCAATACCTGTGTTTTGTCTAAATTTATCTTCATGTTCATAATATCGCGATAATCAGAAATCGTATTAATCTGATGTTTAAGTTGAATGGCTGTTTATCCAAAACTTGAGATATCGCCCGCGTAGATAATTGCACAAACATCTGCACATTCGTTTAATTAAAACCTGATCAATAATAGAGTGACTTTATCGGTAACCAGCTTGCTCTTTATGAATGTTAACATTTCCCACACGAACACGTTGTAGTTTGTTATTGCAAAGATGCACATAAGGATTTTACATAAGCTGTGAATGAGAGATATGGCTGTATCATTATTTGGGTTGTCTTTTGACACGGATTCGAGAATTGGCGCTATAGTACTTTAACCCCACTAAGCGGGCACAACACTAATTAATATTTCATTAAAAAGCTTTTCAAAATATGGTAAAATAGAATACACGTTGTGTTTATAAAAATCATTCCAATTCTATCGGGACTCGGGCATGTATTGCTTCCTACACGAACTATTTCATCTCTATTAATTGCAGCATTCAATGATTAATTGTCAAAATTCATTGTTATACCAGCAAGTTCCAATTCGTTTAAGGAGTAATTTGTCAAGGTGTCAGCTCTACCTAACAGGCTTTTGAAATGTTCTAACACACTTTCTTCTTTTAAAGAATTAGGCAATTATGGTATCCCAACTTTTGATCGATCTAATTAATAAAAGAGTTAAGTTCTGTTTGTACCATGCCATTCTAATTTTGCCTTTCTACATGCGGATTTGAAGTAACTTCGTGTCGTTTTAAAGTACAGTATGTCTGCATGCCTATTTGTGATTCTGTAATTTTGTACACACGACTGATTCTTACGTTTGCTAATTTCACTATTAAGGTCGTGAAGAAGAGCTATTATCATTCTTCTTTCATTTACACACAATACACTGTTCAGCTGTAATAGAGCTATTTGAAAATAGGTCACCTGCCAAATAAATGTTTGATTCAGGATATGCATTGCTAAGAAAGAGTATCTTATCACAGAGAATTTCAATACCATTCTTATTATCATTATCTACATATATTTATTTATTCTCTGAAGAAATATAAACACATATCATAATCGTAGGATGTGGATATAAACAATAGGAACCATCAAGCAACATAACAACGGTATGAGGATAATTATCACGAATCCGTTTCACACGACACTTGTGTATCAAACTATCTTTGGCTAGCACAGTCACTCCTCCTGAACTTCTAACAGATGACCCCTCCTTAAGGACATTAACAAAATAATCCTTTCATAGAATTTTCTAAACTTTTGATATGTTATTAAGAATTTTACTGTGAATTCAAAAATGAAAAGAAAAACGCAGGTCGACGAGTAAGTTCTTTTGTAAATTGGCAGTTTCAATGGTAACCGTTTGGGGCACAAATGGCAATATGACCATACCATCTTCAAAGGTAATAAAATAATTTCTCGAAGGTTTATAAACAAACAAAAACATTAATTCATTCATTCAATACTTTATAATTCAATGTTATTCCAAATTACTACAATCTTAACAATTTTTGTAGTCCATATTAGTTTTTCAAATTTTTGTATTCGACAAAAAACAATGATATTTGACATGGATATTACACAAAAATAAAGATATCTTGAAATTCCTTTCATATAATTTTCTTATTTTTCAGTGTGTGAAGTAAAATGTATTGAGAAAAACGAAATGCAAAAACATATATATGTTGACGAGCTAGTTTTTCTGTAAAATGGCAGTTTCCATGGGAACTGTATTTGAAAAACATTTATAAAAATGACTAAAATAACTTTTAACTTGAAAAATAGAACCTTGGGGCTTAATATGCATGAGGAATATGTAATGTTGTCAAGAATCTTCAATAGTTTTATGGATTATATGGCTATTCTTTGAGAAAAAAATGCATACAGTTTATTTTATCCGAATAAAAACGTTAATCCGACTACTGTGCAAGTACCTCTACGGGAACAGAGTATTATCTCCCTTTTTATGCGCAGAAAAAGTGCGCAGAAAAAACCACCGAGAACGTCCTTAACACGGATATTGTCAAAACGACTATCTCCTTTAATGGTATCATCAAAAGCATTTTCCTATCAGTCCATGTCTCACACATTCCATACATGTCAAATTTAGTAAGATAATAAAAGAAATATGTGTGAAACTTTATTCCACGAACCTTCAATATTTACACAACAAATGTGCAGTTTATTAATAAGATATGTGCTTGACTGACCATTTTGAAAATTTTCCCAGATTGATTGGTTGATTCGGAAGACATGAACTGTTGTACATTTGAACCCTTATACTTTCTACACAAGCATTCAAAGTATCTGTGAAAGGGTCTTGGCCGGTACCCTATTTAAATTCAAATAACATTTTAAGAGTATTAGCATAATTTCAAACAACACCAGCAATGACTTAATTGTCAAACTTAAAGAAAGCAGAAACATTGTCATGAATACTACGATGAAGTTAAGGAAGCGATAAAGTTCTTGCTCTAGTGACCCGTTCAGGAAAGTCCTGGGAAACCCTTAGAATATCATACTTTATCCGACACAAAGCGCCATCTCTTCTTATCTCTCTGAACCGTTTGAAGATGGTCTATCTATCCTTGTATAGCAGATACCTGACAATAACTGGTCTGTTTTTGTGTGTTAGTTCGTATTTAGTCTATGTAATCTATCTTTGCAAGTATGAAATTCGTCGATGTCAATTTCCTTTAGATTATCCCTTACTTTCATTTTAGCTTGGTCCCAGATACAAACTACGTAAATTTAGGCAATTTGTGTTAGAACGAATAAAAAATAATCTGATATGATAAGAAGTTTTAAATGACATCGTCTAGCTTTTATATATTCAATAATCAAATAAATGAATTCGTTGTAATTATACGTCTCTTAAATTCACTATTGTCTCAGTTACGTAGTAATTTTTTGTCAACCGACCAGACGGTTCTAGTTATTTCTATTACCTATCGATAAATTACTCAAACGTATCGAGATCAAATAAAGTTATTATTTCATCCAACAAGCGAATCGAGTCGTCCATCAAACTAATCGAGTCGTCCATCGAGCTAAGCACGTCGTCCATCTATATTTCTAATTCGGCAATCACATCCCCGACCCGTTTCTCCACCCGTTTGAATACCTTCAGTACCGCGTCATCGTAATTACGCGTGACGTTGTAACACGGGAAATAAGTCTTCTTTCCCAGCCATTCAGCTCTGCACCGCCGGTAATGATGTATTGCTGCATCCTCATGATTTACCTGGTACCTGTTCAAATAGGGAAAAGAAAACCACTGTGAACAATATAGGGAAGATTTCAAGAAATGTATTAGTCGGCATTATAAAATAGAAACTGTACCAGACATGAAAAGACGTAATAAGACATAACAGTCGATACAAAAAGCAATAAGAGAAGATCATACCATGTTCATGCATATGATAAAAGAGAGAATTTTAAAATGTATGCAAGTCGACAGCGTGAAATATGCTGATTAAGAAACACTTCACAATATATTATATAAAACAATAGTATTTGAGCCGATAAAACCATTTTCTAAGACACAGTATAGGTTAACAGTATGTCAATATACATAAAAATGGTGAAATCACGTGACCCTCTCCCCACGTTGCTTCTAAACGAAGTAGCGGTAGATTCGGATTTGTGTTAACGAAAGTTTCCGGGCAGACTGCCGGAGTGTAAAGAATTTAATCGACTTGATCGAACATTTAAAATATTTACCATTTTCTATGTATTTGTGTAACCTTTCAAATAACCATAAAAAATATATTACTGAGTATTACTATATAGAAACGTCTGTTTTAAGTTTTATTTGGCAAAGAAATATGCAAGTAGCACTGTTTAGGTATTCATAACTATACACAACAATCTTCAATTTATTTTTCGAATAATAACCTCAGTCTTTGTTATCAGATATTGATTCTCGTATGCAGTATAACCTTCCTTAGAAAATGCATTTTATGATATAATAGTGTGTACAAATCATGTAAAATATGATTATTAAATTGTTTAATTAACAAAGATATGTTCTGTTATGGTCTTGATCGTCCTGTATAAGCATCTACGTTGTAGGGCGTTTTCGATCATTACGAGTTGGACATGGTAATATTACCGAAACACTGGTGACGAGCTATAAACTCTGAAAAACAAACTAGCAAACAAGGATATACTCAACGTTTTATATCCATCTTTAAAATAGTTGTAGTGAGTAGATAGTCCAGTGTCCTTTATTGTGCTCGGGTTTGACACCAGCTTTGCTGTATCTGATGTTATATCTGTCCGCATTAAGTAACGACATACTCGAAACGGGCATGTGATGTTTGTTGGACCCCAACTTTCCACAAATATGTACGACTTAAACCTAAAAGAGCCTGCGTCGGGTGATGTCTTGAATAGTCTATCCTGTAACGATGAAAAACATTGATTCTTTTCTTTGGGCTTTTTATTGCATCAGCAGTATTTGGGTTAATTATCTATGTCCGGAGCATAATCGATAGACATAGAAAGTATAGTAAGCCATTTTACCAAAGGGTATTCAGTGATTGGTCTAAAGTGAAAACAATATCACATGACAAACATGAAATATGAAAACAAAGGATCTTTGTCATGATATCGGGCAGAAACGTTTGTGGCAGATTAAAACACTGAAACGGGCATTTATGATTTAGCCAAGATGGTTTCTGCATCAAATCCGGCTTTTTGGGTTACTATAAGTAGGGCGTTTAATGTGAATACGGTTTTGATTTTACGTGGCATATATGTTGGTATTGCGGAAGCCTTCAAACGTACATTCTCTTTACAAACCGATGTTTTGCAATATATTCACTTAACAGGTCTTTTATTTGATTTTAAGACCGCATGCCGTCTGCATGTTGGAACACCTTGTATACGTTCAAATAAAGAATGCAGGTTTTATTTTCACTAATATTAAGCTGTCCGCATTAACTCTGTAATATGTTATGCTGCTTTAACACCAAATAATCAATTAGTGATTCAGGTTTTGGTCAATCATTCCAATTTGATGTAAAAGAAGTCTGCAATGATAGCGCAGGAAATTTCGGGGAAGCAAACCAGTTTATTGAGCGAGTTAATACTCTAATCACAGTGTTTCTACAAGTTTGTTTAATGCACAAAACAGAAAACGATTTTTTATTTGAAGTGAAACAAAGAATTTCGATACCACTATAATGAAAGTAGAAATATTCAGTCTCAGACGCTGTACATCTGGCGTTGGAGCATTTCCAGAGACAAAGTTGTTAGATGGTGCGCAATTGACTTGGAAAAACTGAATGGTTTACAAGTAATCTTTCATAAAGACCTGTTCGGTCAAACTTGATTAAGCCTATCTAAATCCAGACCATCACAACCAAATTAACAAGTTTTCAAACCTTTGGCATGGTTCTCGTTTTCTTGGCAGAGACTTTTACCCTTTACTTAATGTGTCCCATGTATATCCGGTTACAATCATGAAGATAACTTACGAACAGCGTCAGCCAGGATTCCCCTTTCCTCGGTATGATATATTCATCTATGTCGAAGCTGACCATATATTTATAGCCCTTTAACCGCTGTAGACCGTCATACTCGGCAATTTTCTGGTCGTTGTAAACCTGGTCCAAACCTACACTCATAAACGGACCTGTAAATGAATACTGACTAAAACAAGGTCATGATGTCTGGCGTTTGGAAAAGCAGTTATCACCCTGACACAGATTCGTTTCTCCGCCATGTAATTCAAACGGATAGAATATATGGAGTGAGACTGTTTATACAGCCTTCCCCCCTTATCACGTCACTTGAGACAGCGTTTAGATTTATTCACAGTTTAAATCATTGATTAAACTTCGTTTTTAGCCAAACGAATGGTTATAATGCTAGAATGAAGGCGTTTTTTTCGCATAAAAATGAATATATAACCCAACGTAAATTATAGAGAGCGACTATTTCGGCTTTTTAATCTACTGTTACAAGTGTTGCAATGCGTGTGATATGTAAGGAAACGGTTGGATTTACGGGCGTTTCTACACTTTTCTTATCTCCTAAACTGCCGGTGAAAATAATCATGTTTAAACGAATTCTATCATACAGTGGTTATAAACTTATTGGCGGCGCTCTATACTAACCAATCTAAAAGGTGATTATTGGCATTTTCAACATTCGCAAAGGTGACTTGGAAACCGTTCTCGATAGCTCTTTATTACGTGACAAATATGTCTTCATTACAGATACTGTAGCTCTACATTACAAAAACTATAACTCTACATTACAGATACTCTAGCTCTTAATGTAGTAATGTAGAGTTATAGTATGACTAGTAATGAAGAGCTACACTACTTGTTATTTAGAGCTAGAGTATTAGTAATGTAGAGTTATAGTATGACTAGTAATGAAGAGCTACACTACTTGTTATTTAGAGCTAGAGTATTAGTAATGTAGAGTTATAGTATGACTAGTAATGAAGAGCTACATACTTGTTATTTAGAGCTAGAGTATTAGTAATGTAGAGTTATAGTATGACTAGTAATGAAGAGCTACACTACTTTTTATTTAGAGCTAGAGTATTAGTAATGTAGAGTTATAGTATGACTAGTAATGAAGAGCTACACTACTTGTTATTTAGAGCTAGAGTATTAGTTATGTAGAGTTATAGTATGACTAGTAATGAAGAGCTACACTACTTGTTATTTAGAGCTAGAGTATTAGTAATGTAGAGTTATAGTATGACTAGTAATGAAGAGCTACATTACTTGTTATTTAGAGCTAGAGTATTAGTAATGTAGAGTTATAGTATGACTAGTAATGAAGAGCTACACTACTTGTTATTTAGAGCTAGAGTATTAGTAATGTAGAGTTATAGTATGACTAGTAATGAAGAGCTACATTACTTGTTATTTAGAGCTAGAGTATTAGTAATGTAGAGTTATAGTATGACTAGTAATGAAGAGCTACACTACTTGTTATTTAGAGCTAGAGTATTAGCAATGTAGAGTTATAGTATGACTAGTAATGAAGAGCTACACTACTTGTTATTTAGAGCTAGAGTATTAGTAATGTAGAGTTATAGCTAGTAATGAAGAGCTACTACTTTTTATTTAGAGCTAGAGTATTAGTAATGTAGAGTTATAGTATGACTAGTAATGAAGAGCTACACTACTTGTTATTTAGAGCTAGAGTATTAGTAATGTAGAGTTATAGTATGACTAGTAATGAAGAGCTACACTACTTGTTATTTAGAGCTAGAGTATTAGTAATGTAGAGTTATAGTATGACTAGTAATGAAGAGCTACATTACTTGTTATTTAGAGCTAGAGTATTAGTAATGAAGAGTTATAGTATGACTAGTAATGAAGAGCTACACTACTTGTTATTTCAGAGCTAGATTATTAGTAATGTAGAGTTATAGTATGACTAGTAATGAAGAGCTACACTACTTGTTATTCAGAGCTAGATTATTAGTAATGTAGAGTTATAGTATGACTAGTAATGAAGAGCTACACTACTTGTTATTTAGAGCTAGATTATTAGTAATGAAGAGTTATAGTATGACTAGTAATGAAGAGCTACACTACTTGTTATTTAGAGCTAGATTATTAGCAATGTAGAGTTATAGTATGACTAGTAATGAAGAGCTACACTACTTGTTATTTAGAGCTAGATTATTAGTAATGTAGAGTTATAGTATGACTAGTAATGAAGAGCTACACTACTTGTTATTTAGAGCTAGATTATTAGTAATGAAGAGTTATAGTATGACTAGTAATGAAGAGCTACACTACTTGTTATTTAGAGCTAGATTATGAGCAATGTAGAGTTATAGTATGACTAGTAATGAAGAGCTACATTACTTGTTATTTAGAGCTAGATTATTAGCAATGTAGAGTTATAGTATGACTAGTAATGAAGAGCTACATTACTTGTTATTTAGAGCTAGAGTATTAGCAATGTAGAGTTATAGTATGACTAGTAATGAAGAGCTACACTATTTGTTATAACTCTTCATTACTAATAATCTAGCTCTAAATAACAAGTAGTGTAGCTCTTCATTACTAGTCATACTATAACTCTACATTACTAATACTCTAGCTCTGAATAAAAAGTAGTGTAGCTCTTCATTACTAGTCATACTATAACTCTTCATTACTAATACTCTAGCTCTAAATAACAAGTAATGTAGCTCTTCATTACTAGTCATACTATAACTCTACATTACTAATACTCTAGCTCTAAATAACAAGTAGTGTAGCTCTTCATTACTAGTCATACTATAACTCTACATTACTAATAATCTAGCTCTAAATAACAAGTAATGTAGCTCTTCATTACTAGTCATACTATAACTCTACATTACTAATACTCTAGCTCTAAATAACAAGTAGTGTAGCTCTTCATTACTAGTCATACTATAACTCTACATTGCTAATACTCTAGCTCTAAATAGCAAGTAGTGTAGCTCTTCATTACTAGTCATACTATAACTCTACATTACTAATACTCTAGCTCTAAATTACAAGTAATGTAGCTCTTTATTACTAGTCATACTATAACTCTACATTACTAATACTCTAGCTCTAAATAACAAGTAGTGTAGCTCTTCATTACTGGTCATACTATAACTCTACATTACTAATAATCTAGCTCTAAATAAAAAGTAGTGTAGCTCTTCATTACTAGTTATACTATAACTCTACATTACTAATACTCTAGCTCTAAATAACAAGTAGTGTAGCTCTTCATTACTAGTCATACTATAACTCTACATTGCTAATACTCTAGCTCTAAATAACAAGTAATGTAGCTCTTCATTACTAGTCATACTATAACTCTACATTCCTAATACTCTAGCTCTAAATAACAAATAGTGTAGCTCTTCATTACTAGTCATTCTATAACCCTACATTACTAATACTCTAGCTCTAAATAACAAGTAGTGTAGCATCATTACTAGTCATACTATAACTCTACATTGCTATTACTGTATCGCTATATTACAAATACTGTAACCTTATATTACGTATATTGTGACTCCATTTTACTGATAATATAGCTCTTAATTACAAGTACTAAAGCTCTACACTACTAATACTCAAGTTCTAAATTACAAATACTGTAGTTTTATGTTACTCAAACTTTAGTCCTATTACAAATATTGTACCCTTACATTACAAATACGGTTGCTCTAGGTTACAAATACTGTAGTTTTATGTTACTAAAACTTTAGCCCTATTACAAATATTGTACCCTTACATTACAAATACGGTTGCTCTAGATTACAAATACTGTAGTTTTATGTTACTAAATCTATAGCCCTATTACAAATGTTGTACCCTTACATTACAAATACGGTTGCTCTAGATTACAAATACTGTAGTTTTATGTTACTAAATCTATAGCACTATTACAAATGTTGTACCCTTACATTACAAATACGGTTGCTCTATGTTACAAATACTGTAGTTTTATGTTACTAAAACTTTAGCCCTATTACAAATATTGTACCCTTACATTACAAATACGGTTGCTCTAGGTTACAAATACTGTAGTTCAACATAACAAATCTGTAGCTCGAATTTACATATACTGTAGCTCTACAATATTTACACTTTAATTTTACTACGTATACTGTATGTCTACAATACAAATACTTTAGCGCTTGATTACAAATACTGCAGCTCTACATAACACATACTGTAGGTCTAATTTTAAAATAGTGAAGCTCTAATTTACAAATACTGCAGCTCAACATAACACATACTGTAGGTCTTATTTTAAAAAAGTGAAGCTCTAATTTACAAATACTCTAGCTCTACATAACACATATTGTAGGTCTTATTTTGAAATAGTGAAGCTCTAATTTACAAATACTGTAGCTCTATATAACACATACTGTAGGTCTTATTTTAAAATAGTGAAGCTCTAATTTACAAATACTGCAGCTCTATAAAACACATACTGTAGGTCTTTTTTGAAAATAGTGAAGCTCTAATTTACAAATACTGCAGCTCAACATAACACATACTGTAGGTCTTATTTTTAAAAAGTGAAGCTCCAATTTACAAATACTGTAGCTCTACATAACTTACACTGTAATTATACAATATGGTAGCACTGCATAACTTATATTGTTGCTCAATTATTCTACTAAGGTATATATAATCTTTATTTCCTCCATTTTCTGAAGAGATTACAAACATTTACAAAAAAAGAAAAAGAAAAACTGGAATGCGCTTTCTTCCTTTAGCCATAATCCTCACATACCCTTACTCACATACACTCGCCCTTCATGGCCAAACCCACAGTGCCCTCTCCTCAATTAAATACATTTAAATAACACGCTCACAAGCACGCCCATTTACACACATTTAAACATACACAAATATACATACAGACGAAAGGCATTAATGCATTTAACATTTGTTGAACATCATTGATTCATATCAACTGAGTTGTGCGATTCAAGACGCTAAGTAACGTTTTTTGAAAAGAGTCTTCAAAATTGATCATGTGCTCATCAGAACGACAGGCCAGCATTTAACGGATATTTATCGTGTAAAGTCCCGTAAAACTCCGACTTGTGCTGATTTCAGTTCAAGTGGTAGATCTGCCCTTCTGAGAACCGTTCAGGCGAAAACAAAGAAGAACGAGACTTGTAGGCAATCAACGCTTTCGTTTGTTTTCATGTCTAATTTATGGACATAAAAAAGGTATGCAGGAGCGATGCATTCAAACATAAAAACTCCACATATCGTTCTTGGCCTATAACGGTTAGAATGGTGTCATCATTAGAGCCCAATAGGTAATTCACGAGAACATCTTGGTCGGCCAACATTGATACCTCATTGATAATTACTGAGAAGTTAAGCCTCAGGTCTCTCATATAATCAAGTCTAGCCTTCTGAATACTTGATTGGTTACATTCGAAAATATAGTGAACAAAACTGTCATAAGTCATTGTTTTGCAGAATTGACAATAAGTCTGTCCTTTCTTTGATAGACAACACATCTTTGCCATTGATTTCATCTTCTTGAATGTTTGTGGTATGTTCAATGCAATACGCCAGTAGTTTGCAGGGATCAACTGCCGATGTACTGTTCTGAACCGTTTAAAGTCATTGTCAACAGCCAGTCTTTCCATATTTTTTGTCTGTTCGTGATTCGATATGGCCTTTTTACACGCACTTTTCCACAGTGTTTTTTTGGGAAACGTTCCAGTATGGAGGAAATTTCTGAAGGTGTCCGTAAGCTCATATTTTTGCAGAATGCGCACTATGTCCATTATAAAGCCTATGTTTTGCGTTGTTAAATTATTTTTGAAGTGATAAAATCTGTTGAGAAGTACTTTATATGCGATGTCATTCGGTTGAAGGCGACAAATTAAACTATGAAATAGTAATTTTTGGAGGTCGATGTATGGTTCTATTGATGTAAATCCCAGAAGACCTTTTACCATGTCGGACCGTGTATACTGTGGCAGGCTTTGTATTTGTTTAAGACAAAAATGGTGTGTGCTCTGTAAATGTTTTACATCACATTGTCGCTGATTATTCCATAGTTCGCACCCATAGAACGCACCGGGAAGCACAATCGAGGTATACAGTTTTGCTGTGGTGATAGGGTTAAGGGCGCAGTAGTTGATTCCGGAATTAAGGAAACTGAATAGTGTGCCTCTGGCAGTTTGTCTGATTGTGTCAACATTCGCCGGAGGTTTTCCTGAGGAACTCTGTATTATACCTAGGTGTTTGTAGTCACTAACGGTCGTCTGGTTGGTGTTGCACATACGTATCGTAGCCCCATTTGAGTGTCTGTGTTTGCTGTAAGTCATAACGGAACACTTTGATGCGTTGTAAGTAAATCGCCATGTACTCGCGTAATTATTGCAGATGGATAGTAGCTCGTTCAACCCGTTTCTCGATAATGGTAGGATGACCATATCGTCTGCTTGTGTCGGGGCACTTAACGATATATCGTTCATTCTAAACCCATGAGGAGAGGCGGAAAGTTGTCTTATCAGGTCGTCGATGAAAACAGTGTAGTAGAAAGGTGACATTATGCTTCCCTGCCTGGTTCCCTGCATTGTCTTGTTTGGCTCGGAAAGGTGTCCGTAGTTCAAGACACGGCTCGTGAACCCAATCAGCATATTTCCCAAAATTCTTAAACTTTTGCCTTTGATACCAGGGTGTAATAGTTTGTATATTACCCCGTTAATACAATTCCGATCAAATGCTTTCATTACTTTTACTATTGCTCTAAATTTCGAGTATGAAAGCTCTACATTGATAATGTTGCTGCTCTATTTTTCTTCTAAGGAAGCTTTTCATTACTATCGATGCTGCTCAATATTTCTACTAATATAGCTCTTCATTATTTTATTGTTGAATTATATTTCTATTGAGGAAGCTCTTCGTTACTATTACTGTTGCCCTAAAGTTCTACTAAAGTAGCTCTACACTACTATTACTTTACCTGTAGTATGCCTTACAAGCGGGATCACGTCAACGAGCCCTTGTCTCTGATAATATTGAAGTACTCTCATTGGGTTGCTGGGTATATCGTACGGATAGATCAGAAACTTGGTAACTCCCAATAATTTGTGGATTTCAATCCAAACGACAAGGTCATGCGCAGATATATTCCCGTAGGCGACCTGTGAATAGAGCGCGTCAAGGATAGTTTATAATTTTATCCCGTCCATCACCTGAACACATGACGTCAAAGATAATAAACAGTTATATCTATGTCCGTAACATGTAAACATGACGTCAAAAATAATAAACAGATAAATCCATGTCCATAACATGTAAACATGACGTCAAATATAATAAACAGTAACATCCATGCCCGTAACCTGTAAACATGACGTCAAAAATAATAAACAGATAAATCCATGTCCGTAACATGTAAACATGACGTCAAAGATAATAAACAGTAACATCCATACCCGAAGCCTGTAAACATGACGTCAAAGATAATAAACAGATAAATCCATGTCGGTAACCTATAAACATGACATCAAAGATAATAAATATATATATATAATATAAACATGACGTCAAAGATAATAAACAGTAACATCTATGCCCGTAGCCTGTGAAAATGACATCAAAGATAATAAACAGATAAATCTATGCCCGTAACCCGTAAGCATAACGTCAAAGATAAAACCGCTCTCTCAGAGCGCGAAGCGCTCGGAGAGCGGATAACGGTAACATACGTACGAGAAACAAGTTATGTTAACACCGGTTATACCATTAGCAAAAAAAAACAGGTGGCTTCCGGTTTACCTAAAGGAGAAAACTCGGGTTTGCTTCGGGTGTTTCCGGCTTTACGGAATGGACTGGTTCTATCTAAATTTATTTTCAAGCACTACCTTTATCTACCAATATATCTACCAATAGTGAACCATTCCTTGTAAAGAGAAAACTCGGGTTTGCTTCGGGTGTTTCCGGCTTTATGGAATGGACTGGTTTTACATAAATTCATTGCCGCTCATTGAGTTTATTTCCGCCAATCATGAATGAACCATACACCATTCTATCGAAAAACAAAACACGAACAACAGGATCGGCGCCACCGCTTCAAACTTTAAATTGGACACAGTTTTCAACTCCTTGAAAGGACAACGTATCGCCGGTTGTAGGTAAGAGAACTTTTTGTAATCTTTCATTTCGTTATAAAACAGTATAGCTAAATAGACCATTTTCACCAAAATTCGTCATAGAAAAATCGAGAAGGCGAGCCCTCGTCACGCCTCGCCGAAGATGCTTCCTCTAAACAAACATCCATCTGAAAAAACTTCTCCCTTTTCAGTAGAACTACAGCATTCATTTTTTAGTATTACAGTACATGTTCCCTTCAGTACTAGGCTAGAAAGTGTGTGTTGCCCACAACACTCCACGGTGAAATAAGTGTTCACCTTCTATCGATTCGGTGATTACACCCTGCAGTTTGGCATAATCTAATGTTTATGTAGACGGTCTATGTCATTTTCGCGATGTGTAAGGAAAGCATTAGGTACACATCGTGTTGAATATGGAATACACTATTATGCTGACCAATAAAGCAACGATGTCAACTCGTCAGTTGCTGACATGGATTATTTGTTATCGTTGGAGCTTTTAAATTGAGTACAAGGTACCGTCTTGACAATTTGATAGCGTTATGGGCCGACAGTTTAAATAACGATGACAGCGTGAATTTCCTTTTCAAAAAATGAAATACCCTGTAAAGTATTTGGTTATATATGTCGCCTTATTTTAGTTTACTTGATTCAAGTGATACTATTATTTCCAAACATTGAATTATTCTTGCAATTGATAATTTTGGCCCAAAGGTTTGATCCTTAAGTTGATTCTTCTTTATTTCACAGATTGCATGATGGTTGGGAATATGATAATTTCAAACAAGATTCAAAAGAAAAGATGATGCAGACCTGCATAAACATTGACTCTGTTTTATAATACAAGTAAGTACATAGTCTTTCTCATGCCCCTTTGAACTTTACAAACATAAGCCTCATAACCATAGAAGATAACTTTTGAAAGCAATAAATGTTGATGAACTTGTTGTTGCTCAAAATGTGTAATTGACTTTTTCTTTTCTTCTTTCTTTTTTCGAAAATCTTCATGAGAATGAAACCAAAATAAGTCAAAACAGGTTGAAATATAGATTTTTATCAACAATCAGTTCTTTTTCTTCCTGTCAGATAACTGCTTCAATTGACCACCATAGGGATAGAATTATTTCCAAAATGTTACCAATTAAGAATAATCAGTCAGTTAAAGTGTAGCCAGAATTTATGGTGGCATAGAGGTGACAGGTATGCAATTTTTTTTTCTGATTTGGTAAGTCGAAATAACGAGAAAATTAAGTCGTTATTTCAATTTATTAACTCGAAAATAACGAGATAGTTAAGTCATTATTTTGACTTACTAACTCAAAATAACGAGATAATAAAATCTTTTTTTGACTAACTAAGTTGAAATAAGGAGATAATTAAGTCATTATTTCGACTTACTTACTCAAAATAATGAGATGATTAAGTTTTTATTTCGACTTACTAACATGAAATAATGAGATAGTTAAGTCATTATTTCGACTTACCAACTTGATATAATGAGATAATTAAGTCGTTGTTTCGACTTACTAACTCGCAATAATGAGATAGTTAACTCATTATTACAAGTAAGTTGACCAATCAGATCCATTCAATCTTTAATTTAAAGTATAATGTGGTTAACATTGCGTCACACTGTACGTCATTTCACATGAATTTGCTGAATTCATACAACGAACCATCTGATTGGTCAACAAACTTGTTATATCGAATTAACCATCTCGTTATTTCGAGTTAGTGAGTCGAAATAACTACTTAATTATCTCGCTATTTTGAAGTTCGTAAGTCTGAATAATGACTTTACTAACTCAAAATAACGACTTAATTATGTCATTTTTTCGAGTGAGTAAGTCAAAATTACGACTTAACTATCTCGTTATTTCGACTTACTTACTTGAAATAACGACTTAGTTATCTCATTCTTTGAGTTAGTAAGTTGAAATAATGACTTAATTATCTCGTTATTTAGACTTACTAACTCAGAAAAAACAAAAATAAAATCGCATACATGTCACCTCTATGCCACCATAAGTATTGCCAAAAGATTGATACTTTTTATTTTTCTCTTTCAACAGCCAAAACGGATGACTTACTGGTAGAGTAAGGAAGAGATAACAACATCAAAATATGCTGGAGGATCACACAGACTCGGTACAATAAAAACAGATGAAGATTTACATGGACGCCCGAATACCATTAAATCTATAGATATGTTTTTACTCATGAACTGTTTCAAAACTTAGTTTTCTCCTCAAAAGACTATTTCAAGGATAGTGTTTAGTGTTATTTGGTACTGATTACATCAAATGACAATAATATAGAAAAACTCTGATGGACTATGGACTATTCTATTATGATAACAATGTCACATATGTCTTATGGTACTCATTTTCTTTTCTCTTTTTCAAGAAGACTTCAAAAATTCAGATTAATGAGACAAAAAGCATGCCCATGCTCTATTTACACAGCTTAGTAAGCTTACAGCAGACCAGTGGAAGACAGAAACTTGAGTCATAACTTGAAATTCTTTTCTTACAATTGCTTGTGTATGATATTTTTCAATGAAACAAAGATCAGAGTTGAATTTAAATTTTATGCATGCATCAATGTAAAGTTATTACTTTTCCTTCAGTTTCCATGGTAAACCCCTTAACTTTCAACACAATTTTTTAACCAATTATGGCAAAGGGAAATTGGCTCAGAGAGCACATTTGCCTTGTCACAATGCTTCTTTTCGTTGGTTAAAGAAAATTTCAATTATATCTGCTATTGCTTTAAATTTGAAACAATATTTTGGAAAAATTGGATAAAAGTCTTAAGGATGTATGTCATAGAATATTTGTTGATTATTGTTTTTGGAAAATCTAAAGGTGATCATACATATTTCTGCCATATTCTTCCAACTTTCAGGAGTTTTTTTTAAACTATGAAGACAAGGGAACTGATGGCATCAATAATGAAAATAATGTCCCAAGATCAAGCAGTGATTTCATTAGATAAAATTATCTATCAATGTGTTAGAGCAAAGATTTTGAAAACATGAACAAATACTGTCTGCTGATTTTCATGTATGTCTTTTAACTACATTTTATTAATAGTTTATTGCATATCATTTATTGCATTTTTTTTTAAGGTCTTTGATATATAAACACATATAAAAAAGCAGTGTTTTATGTGTAAAAAAAGGTAAATAAAATACTAATAGAAATTTATGGAATCTTTTACTTTTATTTTAAAGTTCAACAAAAAACCAATTGGCTACAACAAAGCTATTTGTTGTTTTTGAATGATCTTTTGGAGATCTGCAAAGCGATTTATGTGGTATTTCCTTATCTCAATTGAACAGTAATGAAAAATTCAAGCAAAGACCTGATTGGCTTTCTATATGATTTAGTTAGTCCCTAAGAATGTACAAGCAGATGAGTATGTTGTTTGATATTGTCTGATGCTATTAACCAAAATGATCCTTCTTCATCACCAAATGACATGTTGTTTGTTCTCATGATGATTTAAAGCAGTACCTACAACACATGATTTTGTGAAGAAAATTCTATGATTTCATGCAGAGACAGACTTGTGATTCAAATATTGTAGTTTGGTAGTTCTGACATTGCATGAGCAGTTTGTCCTTACATGATGAATGTCTCATTATTGATGAAAGGCCATCAAACACAGCCCAAGCAAGTAAACTTATACCCATATAGAACATCTACCATCAAACAAGCTCACTAAGAGTCTGCAAGAATACTTATCCTTTTACTGAGACCTACCTAAATGTGACAAAGGTGACAGCTTTGTGACAAAATGAGTATTTGCTCCCCAAAGTAAGCCAATTCTTACATTTCGACAAAGTTGTACTCTGAATTGATATTGAACCGTATATTCAGTATGCAAGTGTTTTTCACAAAACCCATGCCATTGAGTTGAGAGAGCGGTCTAGAGGCAATGCCTTAGTTCATATTAAACAGATGAATCCATTTATGTTACCTAAAAAGATGACGTCGAAGATCACAGACAGTTATATCCATGAACGAAACCTGAAAAATGACGTCAAAGATCACAAAATGTTTTATCCATGAACGAAACCTGAAACATGACGTCAATGATAATAAACAGATACATCCATGCCCGTAACCTGTAAACATGACGTTAAAGATAATAAACAGTTATATACATATACGCAACCTGTAAATTTTGCGTCAAAGATAATTTGCAGATATATCAATGTACGTTACCCGAAAACATGACGTCAAAGATCATAAACTGTTATATCCATGAACGTAACCTGAAAATATGACGTCAGAGATCATTGCCAGGAATTCCTATTGATTCCGATGTTAAAGCAGGTATTTTCAAGACTCCGCTAGGTGATGAATAGTGTTTTCAACGCTTAACCATGACACAGAAATATCAAGTTGGGTCATTACTACCAAGAACTGTAATAAAATGGACACCTCAATCTATTTTTTTTCAACAGAGCATAGTGTACTAGTACCGTCCGAATATCAGTGCACAATCTGTCAAATGTAGCCGAGGTATCGGCATTTGTGACATCCGAAACATTTTTTTATACAATAGGCAATCAAAACGAACAGTGAGAGCACTGCAGGACAATCATCTTTACAGGAAACACATCAGTGTTCTACCAGGTCATGTCTTATTGACAAAAATATGCCCAAGAAGTCGAAATTTTTAAATCGGACTACTTTTAAACAGTTCATGAAATCATTCTGCATACGAGAATGCAATACATCAAATTAAATATTGCCAACATGACGATCTACAATAAGAATAAAATAAGAATGTAAATATTACAAGAATATTCACCACATACAACATAGACAAACAAACGTCTATAGATGTTCTTACAAACACATTTATATGAAAATGTAGACAGTGGAGAAAATTCCACAAATACAAACATTGACAAACAAACGCCTATATATGTTCATACAAACACATTTATATAAACAATGTACAAATAGTAGATATGGTCGGAGCAAGGTTTGATATTTTGTACTTAATACGTGCGTCTTAATAAATAAACAAAAGCCTATAATTTTGATAAGAAAATACAATTATAAAACCAAAAAAAAACATTGAAACATCAACCATGATTCTATTTCTTTTTTCGAAAGCATGGAAAATAAATAAACCCAAATTGTTGATGACTTAAGCACTTTTTGAAGTTATTAATGTAGTAAACTTGTGCATATTAGGACGATTGAAATAAAACGTATTGATATATCTATTTCTTAATTCAGCATATTAACACATTCAAGATATTCCTGAAATTGAAAAGTACATATCTTAGAATAAAAAAGAGCTCTAGAGGAGAAATTAATACAGCCATTCCAATTCTTTATAAATTGATCGTCCAATCTTTTTGTTTACTAATAGATAGAAATAATTTATTATCTCCAATAGTTTGAGAGATCCATGGTCCATAAAGCCCAAGTGAACATGAAAGATTGCTTACTAGCGATGGCTTTTAATGCTTGGCCGGATAATGTATGCTTGGCATTAGTATATGATCCGCCTGAGGAAATACACAAATCGATTCACTTTTTCCAAATCGTTTTCGTCATAGTTAAACCGTATATCATTCGGTAAATTACCTCCATTTTTGAACACCATCACTTTAGTCTTAAACGTATTAACCTTTAATTTCCACGTTTAACAATAGTCACGTAAAAGATCAAGATGAGTCTTTAATTTATCAGGTGAATCAGCTAGAAAAACTATATCGTCAGCAAACATTATCATGAAAACATTTAAAAGACCTATATCGATACCTCTTACACCTTTATTAATAAATGATTGTTCGATATCATTAATGAACATAGAAAAAAGGAAGGGTCATATTTCTAGATTTGAATTTAAGCAAATTATGCGGTCTTTCGTACTTAGAAAAGCATTGTTAAGTTTAACATCCAAATTTTCAATTCACAAAACATTTATAGAATAGGTTGACGATTTACACTTTTATTCAGTGTCATAATCTAAGGTTCTATAAAGAGCTTCCTATTGTTTTGACTTTAAGTAAATGATGCAGTCTTACGTTCTTAAATAATCTTGGTTAAGATGTTACTTGCATGTTTGTATGTCATTAACCAGGGTATGGAATGGATTAAAACTTTACACGTGTGTTCAGTGTCATTAAATGAGGGCCCTGATTAATGTTCCTGTCTCTTGTTTTGAATTTAAGCAAATCTTGTATTTAGAAAATCTTGGTTAAAGTTTGTGTGCATGTTCGTATCATAAAAACTATTGTAAGGAATCATAAGACTCATAGCAACTGTGTTAAGAGTCGTTTTGGAAGGTCTATGACGAAGTTCTATATTTTTTGTTTTGATTTGAAGCAAATCATTCCACCTTTTGTACTGATAAATCTTGGTTAAAGTTTTGAATGAAAGTTGTTTCCTCATAACCAAATAAAGCAAGTGGGTCAATACTTTACACATGAAAGGTTTGATCAAATATGTCTAAACAACCTTATTTCAAATCAGTACCATCTTATTATAGCTGCGTCTGTCCCGTGAAGATTTACTGTAATGGTGTCCCAATTATCCTTAAAACAATGGATGGAGGGCATTGTTATCCCGAACAATGAACGTATTAATTAGGTAATGAGTATACAAAATGACAAAAAGTGCTAGCTGCTTGTTAACAAAAGGGACCAGTAATGGTTTGGATATTGTCAAAGATGTTAAAGCGCCATACAAATGACATAGAAACTATACGTACCTTCCCAAAAACAGCTACCTCGCCTGGGTGAGCATGAGCATATTCAACCTCAACATTACTAGCCGTGTGTTTATAACATACAGGGTTCTTTCCGTCTACGACAGTCGCCAATACCGGCAAATCGTCTAATTTGGTCCCATTTATGTCGCACATAAACTGCCTCGCTGTCATCGGCGCCGCCCCATCTCTGCTCAGCTTGTTCGCGGGAAACATTCTGATGGTCCCTGATTGATACGCCACACAACACATGTAGGTTTGGTTTTCTAAATGTTCGGCCTCCCAGGCCGTTATTGCTATCTTGTCCCATGTACTGTTGCTCGTGGAATTACCGGCTATTGCACTGATTAGAAGAACGCTGGTACCGAATCCACTCACTAGCTTAAGAGGCCTGACGGCTGGTCTATTGCGATCTAATACGTCCTTAATTGGCTGTTTAAACATTGTATCTGTGAAAGGAGTTTAATAATACAAATACTTTAAAAGTTTTTTTAAATATACATTGATATTATCAATACATGTATAAAAACCTACCAATTAAATTTTGTAGAAAAAGGGAAAATGGAACATAGTTTGAGCTATCTTAAATGTCTTTCAAATTAGAATAATGAATTAGAATTAGAATATATCAATAAATTCGGGTGGACATGATTATTCATAGAAACCATAAAACTGATAATGTTGTTTTTATACCATGTGTTTGTTACTTGCCTCCAGAAAACTCTTCAAGGTCATTTGATGTGTATAATTTCTTTGATTCATTATCGACAGACGTATATAAGTATCAGAATGATGGTATATTGTTCATATGTGGTGACTTTAATAGTCGCTGTGGTGATTTAGATGACTTTATATGTGGTGTCGATGATGTACCTCCACGAGATGTAGTAGATTTTAAATGTAACAAATATGGAGATTTATTTATTGAATTTCTGACAAATACAAACATGTGTATGTTGAATGATAGAAACTTTGAAAATAACGATTTTACTTCTGTATCGACAAATGGTTTATCAGTTGTTGATTATTGCATCTCATCCCATGACAATTTAAGTTTATTTCTAGCTTCTCAATAAAGAGATCACTAGAAATTGTACAGCAATGTAATAATATAGGAGCTGTAGCCTCTTCAAGCGTTCCGGATCACTCGGTGTTATCTTGTTTGGTGGAATGTTGAGTTAACACATATGTGGAGTGCGGTATGTAATGCTGAAAAGTTATGGATGAAATGTTATAGCAAAGTTGCCAAGAAACGTTTGAAATCGGAGTATGTGTGTCTTCGAAAACGATTTGATAGATATGTTCAAAAGTGTAAACGTATCCAGTGGAATACTATGCAAAATAGTCTTTTAAACAAGCGCAATTTAAATCAAACCTAGTTTTGGAAATCTATTCGAAGAAAAGGCATAAATAATAACGACAATAATGATAATAATAGAAGTTTTTCTTTCGAAGTTGTTCTTGATGACGGGTCTATATCGTCTAAAACATCTGAAGTTTTAAGCAAATGGAAAACTGATTTTAGCTCTTTATATAATACAAGTAACGATGTCTTAAACGAGTCACATAGGAATACAGATACTATTAATGATAAAACTCCGTCTTTTAATGAGGCCATATCTATAAACGATATTAAGATAGCCATTGATCATGCTAACAAAGGTAAAGCATCTGCAGTAGATGGTATCCCAGTTGATGTACTTAAAATGACACGTCAGTCTTATTTTTACATTCCATGTTCAATACGCGTTTCAGTAAAGGTTTGGTTCCATCTATGTGGGGGAAATGTATAATCAACCTAATCCCTAAATCTTCATCAGACGATCCGAGAAACCCTCTTTCATACAGGGGCATCTCTTTAGCAAACTCGATGTACAAACTTTACTGCAATGTTTTAAACGAAAGACTTGGTAAATGGGCAGAAGAAAATTTCAAAATCGTTGATGAACAGAAATGGATTTAGAAAAAAAAACGAAGTACAATCGATCAATTGTCAACATTAACCAATATTATTGAAACGAGAAAACAATATAAACAATCTACATCTTGTGCATTCATTGACTTAAAAAAGCCTATGATCTAATAAACAGGTCGAAATTGTGGGAACGTCTCCGAGACATAGGTGTTTCTGGTAAACTTTTCTTAGCGATTAAGTCTTTATATAATATGGTGTCTTCGTGTGTGAGACTTAATGGGTTACATAAGGATTGGTTTGATGTTGAATTCGGCGTGAGGCAAGGGTGTGTGTTATCTCCCCTTTTATTTAATCTTCATCTCAATGACCTTGCATTGTTCCTAAAGTCTTTTAATATTGGTATATACACTGGTGAAGATACTGTTTGTAGTTTGATGTATGCCGATGATATTGTCTTGTTAGCTGAAAAGCCAGAGGATTTACAATTTTTATTAGATCATTTACATAATTGGTGTATTAGTAATTATATGGCAATTAATCCAATTAAGAGTAAGATTGTTTACTTTAGGCCAAATGCACTTTACTCTGCTAATGCAACATTTCGTTGTGGGGATTTCATTTTAGAAGTTGTTGATCGAAACATCTATCTCGGTTTGGTTTTAGATGAACATCTTGATTATAATACTACTGCGAAAGCTGTCGCTAAAAGTGCCGGTCGTGCTCTCGGTCTGGTGATTGCAAAATGTAAATCAATACGGGGAGTTACGTTTGAGGTTTTTAAAAAATTATATGACTCTATGGTGTGGCAGGTTATTGATTACGGCTCGCCAATTTGGGGTTTAAGTCTTATTCTTGTATAAATTCTATTCATAACAGAGCTCTACGTTTCTTTCTAGGAGTAGGTAAATATACACCTAATGCTGCAATTGCAGGCGATATGGGTTGGGATCCTCCTATAATACGCCAATGGAAGTCTATATGTAATTTTTGGTGCGGCTGTCAGACACCCCCCATTTCAGAACAAATAGACGCGTTGCACTTTGGTCTCAGTCAAAAGCGAATGTGAGTTGTAAAAATTGGTTTTATTCAGTTAAAAGAGAATTAATTGCTTCAGACTGCCTATGCTATAGTTCTATCAATCAACATATAAATAGAAAAATATTATTTGATAAAGTTAAGCCAAAATTATTTGACATATTTGTAAATGAATGGAAGTCATCTGTTACAAGAATAACCGGAATTCGAAATGTAGGTCAAAATGAATTAAGAAAATACGCACAGTTTAAATCTGTTTTTATAACTGAACAATATTGTAAATTGGTAATGCCAGTTCAACATCGGTCTGCCTTTAGTAAGTTTCGTTGTGGCGTAGCTCCATTACGTATGGAAACTGGCCGATATGAAAATTTAAACATTGAGGATAGAAAGCGTCATTTTTGTAATCGTGTAGAAGACGAGTGCCATGTGCATTTTAGCTGTCATTTGTATAATGATTATAGACAAGAACTGTTTATAAAAGCTAAACAAGAATGCCCAGAGTTTCTTAAAAAGTCTGAAATTAATAAACTGAGTATTGTATTTTCCAACCCAAACTTGAGAAGGATTAGTGCCAATACCTGTTTTGATATTCTCAAACGCCGCTCCTTCTATCTTTGTAAATAATGTCTTTATTCTTGTTTCAGTGCTTTCAGCACTTTTATTTATTACAAGATTGAGCTGCTTATTAATCCTTTCTTTATCTGATCGAAGGGGACATTTAAATTCCTAAGATATAGTTTTAATAATGCACAATAGTGCAAATATGCACTCCTGACTTATTTTCAATCTAAAATTGGTTTTGACCTTGCATTATAAAAGTATTAGTAACTCAATCTTGATTTTACGTTGTAATTATCATTTATTTGTAATGTATGTTTTATATTAATAATTGTCTCTTATAATTGAAAATTGAATGGCCATATGCATAAATTTTAATGTTTTTAGGCTATTTATATGCTTTATATATATATATATATGGGTGAGACATTAATACAGATTATACATAGACGGCTTTAATTAAATGTTATAAGGTCAAAACGGGCGAGATGATTTTTAATGGAAATGAAAAAGAAAAAATGGGGGAAATCCAACGATAGACCAAACAATATATAATCTAACAAACACATATTGTTAAAACAAAAGCAGTGGGCTAAGGGTTTAAAGTACCGGCCTTGAGTCTTATTAGTATCATAAGTAAGTGCTTTCTATCTAACAGCAAAAGGTTAACACGAAGCAATCTCAAATATTTGAAAACATTGCTTTTTTTTAAGATTGTTACAAGGTTGACCCAGTAAAGACTAGAATTAGATAAATTCGGATATTCAGCTAGATGTATGCTATAAATAGTTTTTGCATTTATGAAAGTTTATCTTTGTTATACAATTAATACGACTCGAATAATCAATGTGGTAATGATAAATGTCGTATCGTCGTTAAATGTCGGTACTGACGTTAAATAATGCAAGGCTGACGTTAGATACCACATGCCATACAATAATATGTTCCGCTGTTAAGGCGCTCTGTATCTTAAAATAATACATGATTTATTCATTTCTTCCAACAGTTGCATTATTCTACATGCAACAGAAAAAATATCACAACACAGAAAATTAGATTTACAAATGTTAACTTCTTTAGAAACGTATATCGATTCCACCATGTATGAATGTTCAAAGACGTTTGTTTAAGGGTAAACTTTAGACCGGGAATGCAAAACAATGGCGTGGGTTAATTCAGGTTATTTGAAAATATTCAAGAAAAGGGATCTTTTAGTTCAATGAAAGATTTCTATGCAATTATGCAACAAGCTTACTAAAACCCTTCCTACCTTAAGCGTTACTGGTGCAAATATAATAAACTAGTATAATATGGGCCACGTCACGCGAAAAGGGGCACACGGACATGGCAAACAGTGTAGCCCCAGACCAGCCGCCACGTCACTGACGTGGCGGCTGGTCTTGGGTTACACTGTTTGCCATCTTAGAGGACATCAATTTCTACCTTTAAATAAATACAAATGATAACTGTCGTGACAAGATGCTGGAATAATAGCGCTAAGAAAGAGCTGAGTCAGCGGTTTTTATTTATGTCCGAGTGCCCCTTTTCGCGTGACGCGGCCCATATATTCATTTCTTGAGGCGTCCCCACAATTTAATGCTCTGTCCGAAAATAGGAATCCGCACAGACTAGTGACAAACCAACATTGAGTAGCAATTCTGCTTCGAAAGCACAACGTCCAAAAGAAGATCAAAATACATATCTTGCGACGTCTTACGTCGGCTGCGACATTTAGCAATGCTACAATTATTTTCATTATCGATGATCCATGAGACACATGTGCAAATATCCTGGTTTCTTAACCGAAATGTTAATGACCTATAAGCTATCTATAATGTTTACAACGAATGTATCAAGGTGTCTTACCCTCATATTTGATCGCCTCTGTTTCTCCTCTAACTGCCCCTTCCCACATTTCATGCTGTCATAATTACAAGAATCAGAATCAGAATAATTTTATTTGACTTATACAAATACAGTGCATACAAAATAATGTATTGTCAACGTGATACATCTCTCGTTCTCTCTCTCTCTCTCTCTCTGAGTCAGCGGTTTTTATTTATGTCCGAGTGCCCCTTTTCGCGTGACGCGGCCCATATATTCATTTCTTGAGGCGTCCCCACAATTTAATGCTCTGTCCGAAAATAGGAATCCGCACAGACTAGTGACAAACCAACATTGAGTAGCAATTCTGCTTCGAAAGCACAACGTCCAAAAGAAGATCAAAATACATATCTTGCGACATCTTACGTCGGCTGCGACATTTAGCAATGCTACAATTATTTTCATTATCGATGATCCATGAGACACATGTGCAAATATCCTGGTTTCTTAACCGAAATGTTAATGACCTATAAGCTATCTATAATGTTTACAACGAATGTATCAAGGTGTCTTACCCTCATATTTGATCGCCTCTGTTTCTCCTCTAACTGCCCCTTCCCACATTTCATGCTGTCATAATTACAAGAATCAGAATCAGAATAATTTTATTTGACTTATACAAATACAGTGCATACAAAATAATGTATTGTCAACGTGATACACTCCTCCCTCCCTCCCTCCTCCTCTCCCTCCTCTCCTCTCTCCTCTCTCCTCCTCTCTCTCTCTCTCTCTCCTCCCTCTCTCTCTCTCTCTCTCTCTCTCTCCTCTCTCTCTCTCTCTCTCTCTCTCTCTCTCTCTCTCTCTCTCCGTTTCTTCCATCTTCTCTTCCGTACATACAAACAAAGTCTTATACATAAACATGTACACTTTCATAATTATCTCCTCATATAAAACATAATTCATGTTTTCTTCAAAAGGAACACAACCTCCTCTTGAAACAATCTTAAGTTAAGTCCCTTTGGAAGCAAATATATACTTAATGCAACACAATAAGGACAAAAACAATGTAATGTGACTAATATAATTTTATTCTATTTAATAAAACGTAAATTAACTTCGGAGAATTATGAAAAAGAATTCAGCTATTCCTGAAAATGTTTGGAAGTTTTTTAAATACTAAACAGATAACTTGCTACTATTGGGGTACTAAATAAGTTTATTACGTCTTTGTAAAGCTAAGGATACCTAACTCTCTACAGCATAGCAACAATCAATTAGGACAAGATATAACCTCTGCGTTACTGAGCCGACTCTTCAGCTCAGTGGTTATGTCTAGGACTATCACCCGGTTGAACCGGGATCGAATCCCCACAGGGGACATGAACTCCAAAGAAGATTTTTCTAGTAATGCTTCGTTGCGGACATTGTTCGTAAGAATACATAGTTACCCAAATTATGCATATCCTTCGAGTTTTTAGTATTCAATAATTCTATGAATAAGTTCATGTTAGGACGTGAATAGTAATAATGCTTAATGTATTTTTATCTCAAATTGAGACCGCTTTTTGTGAAATTATTTAGTTCGCTTAAAACAGCGTTACTTGATACGTCAGAATACCATTTTTGATAAAAATTATCGATTACCCTTTGTTTGAATTCCAATAAAAACACTTTTCTGTCGACAACATTACTGTTATCAAAAACGTAAGAGAAGCCATAATCATTTAACAGTCGTTTTACATTATAAATCCAACCTTTATTACCCTTCAAATATATCTCATGTGCATTCCTAAAAACGGCCTGCAATATAATTTTATCAGTTTGTGATAACATAAGCCAATATTTGATAATTTGAACGTATCTATTTATATATAATGGATATCGCACAAGTTCGCCATATACTGCAGCTACTGCGCCATATACTTTATCATAATTATAAGATAACGGTTAGTAGATAGAATGCAAAGTTAACAAACGTCTCTTTGTGAGCCTCTTGTGCGCGATAGAAGCAGCCATACCGAGACTCGATCCTGGAACCTTTAGAAACCTTGCTAATGCTCTAACTACTGACTGAACTATTTGGATTGCTTACACGTGACTAGAGTGTTACACCAAGCACCTTATGCTAAAGATGTGCGAAGGTTCACATCATCATTCCCACTTTCTATTAATATTGATATCAGAATTATTGAAATGTATCACATCATTGGAATTGCCTTCCAGACGCTTCCAATAATATGTAACATATCAAGATTGTTATTTTATTTCAGATATCATTCATGTCTTTCAGCTTTGGCATAAACAAATAAATTCCCTTATGTCGTTTGAAAAAATGAGATAATGAATACCTGTTCAACCCATCTTTAGTATTTCCCTAACAACTGTATAGTTATTGATGTCGTTTGATGATTATGATAATTGCTTAATTATCATACGAATAATACATATCTATCAATACATATTACCCATTTTATGTCTTAATTGAATTTGATAGCAATTTGTTTGTACGTTAAATGAATATATTTTGTAATCAAGTATACAAAAATATATGTGTTGCATGCATGTATAAATACATAGCTTTGATGTCATACAACTTTGCGATTGTAAAGCATTTTTTTTGGTAATGCATGAGTTTTATCTCTTATGTAAGTGCTTATATTTTAGGTCACACAGGTATGATTCCAATCTTACGGATAACGACAGAATTAGTATCTAATATGAGATATTATAAATGCTGAGTGTCGTTTCTTGTATATACCAAGTATATAGAAAATGTTGTCTTTTTAAACTGTACCTGGCACAGTTGAAACAGGTATGATCCTCAGTTTTTTTATAAGTTATAAACACCTATATATGATTTTAGGTTAGAATACATAGATGAAAGAATAGCAATCATGATTACATTGAGACCTTTACGTAACAATACATTAAACAGTTTTGTATGTGCTAAAATAGTTAATGCCTTTTGAAAATCGACAAATAAAACATTAATACGACCACCATCCCTTGGACTGTACTTCACTATCATATTTTGTAATGTAAATATATTGTCAATAACAGAATAACCGGCGCGAAAACCTGCTTGTTTTCGTCCATAAAATCATACTTTTCAAACCATTCGTAAATCCTATCATAAATGATGCTTGAAAATAGTTTGCACAATTTATTAACTAAGATACCTCTTTGATTAGATAGATTATCAATTGATCCAGATATGGGAACAGGTACAATAACGCTCTCACACCAAAGTCGCGGAAATTACCCTGAGTAAAGTATCACGTTAAACAAGAAAAAAAACAAGAAAATAAAAGGAGTATCTTTTATAAAATTCAGCAAGAATGCCATTTTATCAGACGATTTACAAGTTTCAATTTAATGATACTAGTCTTTATGCCATCCGATAAAATCGAATAATTTAATGATATATTGCTATCTAAATTATCACAAATCTCAACAGAAGAAATAGATAACTGCTCGTTTTCATGAAATAAATCTTGAAAACGATAAACCCATTTAGTCATATTTGAGACGTGAACTTATTCTGGTCCCTAATTACATGAATATTGACATTTTAAAAGTTTTCAAAATTCAACTGAATTGTGTCGGCTTTTTTTTTTTTAAAGATTCATGTTTAACTATTGGAAAGTTAGATTTTTGAATGACACAAATCCTTTTAAAAGATTTTCTATCGTCTGTATATAAAGCGAATTTTGGCATTATTGCAAGTCTGATAACCCCAATGTTCATTATTATTCTTTATCTTACTACTTGTACGAGGATTCTTGTAATTCAAAAGGTGATAATTAAACATTTGTAAGCTTATGAATTGCCAAATTTATATTCATGGTAATCACTGTTCGTACTTCGTCTAATGCAGATGTTAAAAGTTCACGAAACAAATTATAGAAGCAGTCAAACCTCAGACGATCAAATGGAGGTAATTCTGCTTCGACTTTATAGTCTTTTACACGAGTTTCTTCCCTTGGACCACAAAAAGTAAGTTTTGACGATGTTGGGAGTGATCTTCCATTGCATGCTGTACAAGTTTACTTCCCTGCAGAATCATCGAACATACGACCATTTAAGATATGAACATCATTCAAACAACACAATTCTACCTAGGTTTTACCAAAATTGTTATATGGATCGTCGTCTCAAATTATCCGACAGATAATCAACATCGGAATTAAATACATGACACAAATAATCGTCTGGTAAAAAATAAAATTATTCTTTTGTTTGTCCATTAAAGTCGCTTGCAATACACAAATAACGGTTTGGATATTGATAACTTATATGTTCAATCTTGTACTCAATAAGTACAATTCCATTACCTTCAACAAGGTTATCATAAAGCTTAGACCCTTCTGGTGAAATATACGTAACGATATGTATCAACTAGTTCATACCATCATAAATACTAATTCACAAACAATACAACACATTCATTAAATTCGGTAAATAAAAGTTTTACAAGTTGTTTTCTAAGAGATCGCTTTTTATAAAGACGCCAACACCACCACTTTTTTTAATAGATAAACGGGGCTTTCTTCTAACGGAGTCAAATAACGTATATTTATTTAGTAAGTCGGAGAATTTCTCAATAAAATCACTCTGTCTCCACAAGACCTATAATGTCATGTTTCGTCAAAAGGATTTTAAATGTAGAAGAGTCTAGAGTGGTTAGATTATGCACGTTCAATCTTAATAGCGTTACCATTCGGCATTTCTAAATAATCCTTCATAAACTCCCCCACCCTGAGCTCACTGTCTTCCCACTTCTTAGTTAATGTACCCTTCACCCAAAACAATTCGAAGTGTGTTTCTTCTAGAATGGCATTCTATAGTGTCTAACTTATGGCTAAATTCGTTCAGTTCATTCTTCATTTGCTTGTATTTTCTGCTTTTAGGGTATCATTTTGAATATAAGATTCGTAACTGTGGCGTTAATATCATCATCCAACTTTCGATAAAGAGACATCATATCAGACTTCATCGCAGATTTCATTTCAATCAAAAAGGTCATAATTTCATCACTTTTCGTTTTCATTACGCATAGTTCTTTTCCTGGTACCAGCTGTATTCACAGATGTACGGCTGGTTGCGGAGATAGATACCGACACGGGTTTATCCACAAAACTCATGGTCTGTGATCTAGAATGACCTGGGTTGACCTCTACAACCTCACCCAGTATGATCAACAAGGACAAGACCAATGTCAGTCGGATTGTAGTACTCACGGTTGAGAAGCTAGGAGAACGCTCACATCTCCCGCCAAAACAGCTCGCTAAGACAGACAAAACGTTCGCATTAATACAAATAGATTCTCCAATTTAACTTTATTGTTTACATTCGAGTAACATCTAAAATAGCAAGAAGCGCTCCGATTAATGAGTGACGATCACCTGGTTAGAAATATCATATGAAAACATAAAAATAATGTAATTAATCAAATATTAACAACGTGGACATTCAAAATAGAGAATTTCTTGGGTTTTATTGGTTCCCAACGTTTCTCGGCTGATCTAGTTTAATCGCATATTGTAAACAACCCTTTTAGTATTCACTCTTTTAAAAGCATCATGTAAACGTGCTTCATTCTCAGTTCTTCTTTAAAAGGGAATTAAAAGTACTTTTAAGTTAATTTACAATTATTCTAGAAGTTTCAAAATGTAAGTGGAAATGAGCGCAAGTATGGCTTCAATCCTGCATAAACTCCCTCACCCTGAGCTCACTGTCCCCCCACTTCTCATCTAATGTACCCTTCAGACCAATGCCAGTCGGATTGTAATTCTCACGGTTGAGAAGCTAGGAGAATGCTCACATCTGCCAAAACAGCTCGCTAAGACAGACAAAACGTTCGCATTAATACAAATAGATTCTCCATTCTCGTCTGCAAGCAAAAGATGTTTAGGTTATCATGAAAGACAAAGACTTCCAGGGATGTCGAGAGAAGAATTATACATTCCGCTAGTGGAATATAAATGAGGTTAGTAGAACACGATTTCCAAATGGATTCTCTTAAAATATGAAACATATTCAATAAAGAAAATGCGCTGTCAATCCAAACAATAACTTAAAGGCACATAAAAGGAGATGAGTACAAATAAATTACTAAGAAATATATGGATTTCTTCTATTATGTTCATAAAAGTCATGAGAATTGATTTTCGAACGCATTGAGACCCTGTTAAATAGACGCCTTTAACATAAGTTATTTTGTGCTTGAAATACGGTTGTCTCCAATTCAATCATGTTTATTAACAACCTGTTTGTTTACATATTCAAAATAACGACTTCTGATTGGTCGGTTCAAATGTTTGTGTATCAACTGTCAAGGTCAGTGGTGAATAATCACACAATCTGAATTATAAAAAACTTGGTAATCTGGGTTATTTCTTGGTGACTTTCACGTTTAAATTGTGCTGATGGTGTTTTCTGGTGATAACTATTTGAATCTGACAAAAAATTAACCAAATAATTTAGTTTGATATAGCATTAAACTTCTTTTATAGGCCTTTAAGGCTCGTTTATTTAGAGGAAAATCGTCCCACCTTCAAGCCGATCCTTTCATATGAACACTTTGAAAAATCCTTGCAAATGCACGCGTGAAGTCGATTATTTCTTTTTTCAAGAAGATATTCTTATAATATGAAACATATTCAATAAAGGAAATGCACTGTCAATGCAAACAATGACTAAAGGATCGTTTATTTCAAGGAATATCGTCCAAATTTCAAACCGATCCTTTCATGAACACATTGACAAATCCTTGCAAATGCACGTGTTAAGTTACAAATTTATTTTTTCAAATTGATATTCTTATAAAATGAAACATATTCCAAAAAGCAAATGCGCTGTCAATCCAAACAATGACTAAAATATAGTTTATTTCAAGAAAAACACCCATTGTAACCAGCGATCGCTCTTCACGCCCTTTACATTTGTCATCTTCTAGCGCATTAAAATGGCGGGAAAGGTATTTCGCGTAATAAATTGTTGGAAATTATGACGTAGGTGACAACGAGGGATAGATGAAAGTACCTCTATCAAACGGAATGGTGAAAAATATAAGAGTTGAAACATGTTTTTGGTACACAGAGGAAATAGGTAAGAATACGTGAAAGCATTTCTATTTGTGCCAATTTTGAATACGTATAAAAGAATGATCAAATAATGTATTTAAATGTTAATGGAAAAGCAACTAACTCGATTTATTATATATCGAGGGATAAGCGTTATGAAACACCAAACGTAATCAGAAAATATAGAAACCAAGACATGAAAACCAAATTAAACAATGCTAGAGGGGCCTCCGTGGCCTAGTGGTTAGAGAAGAGAACTTGAAATCACATGGCCCCTCTCCGCGTGGGTTCAAATCCTGAGAGGGATATGGATTTTCATGAGAGGCAGTCTCCCGACTGACTTACGGAATGCCGATGGTTCTACCCGCCTTGACCAGCCCTTATGGGCAGTTGAGTATGGGGTCTTCCTCCATCATTAAGAGTCGGGCATCGCTACATAACTGAAATAATGTTGATGTGATGTAAAACCCATAAAAAAAAAAAAAACAAAAAAAAACAAACAATGCTAGAGAGACATAGAAAAGGGACAATGTAAACGAAAATATATACAAACAGAAAAGCAAATACTAACTATTTTGGGCAATTATGAACCAATGCAGTTCTGGAGGAAAACTAGAAAAAAAAAGCCGAATTTAAAAGCGGAATAGTGAATAGTTGCCAATGATCTTCGCAATTATCTTAATTGTTTATACCACAAAAAGGTGAGGACGACGTGTATGGGATAATCGATAAGAGCATTTCTTTAACAGATGCAGTTCTCGATTGTCCGATTCCAATGCAGGAGGTCCACATTGCCGTTTTCAGCAAACAACATCATAAAAGTAGAAAGATGGAAGATTGAGAAGTGTACACAATCTTCTTCTATATAGGTATTCAGCAATGGGTTATGAATTGTGTAATAAGCGGTTTAAGAAAGGTGGGTACTTTGGGTCCTGGGAACATGATTTGTACTACCAATATTTAATAGAGGAAATGCAAATAATGCACATAAATAAAGACGTGTCACTCTAGTGAAGGCATATGCGATTATATGCTTCAAAGTCCTTTATCAAAAGGCTCACAATTGGTCAATGAAATACCACAAAAATGTCCCAATGTTGTTTGGTATTCCGTAAGGGAGCATATACCATCGATGGCATTTTCATCCTAATATCTATACTGAACAAGATGCAGAAGGCCCACTCAACATATGTAGCTAATTTCAAGGCTGTCATCTCCTCTGTTCAGGAGACAGATCTGTTAGAGAATGTGAAATTTAGTAGGAAGTTCAGTTTAATGTTTGATAAAAGGAGTAAAGATGTTTTTGTTTAACGTATTGTCAAAGATTTATCAGCAGAAATATTTGGATTTTCGTATGATCTCTCTGCTGTTAGAGTCAATACTCAGTACTCTACAGTCCCTCATGTCTTCTCCGTCAGTTCCCACCACTTACTTCGATGGTTTCATTACATTTGGGTACACTTTCATTGATGAATGAAAACGATGATGTGACTATAAGAAAGTTATGCGTTTATATTTATCAAATTTTAGAAATAAATAAGATTTCCATTTCAGAGACCGAACCGAATTTAAAAAAAAATGGATACCTTGTGTGTACAAATATATTTTATTATGTAATGTATGTTTTTTAGCCTGGAGGCCTATGATATTAATAAATTCATGTTGTGTTATGTTGTGTTATGATGGCAACAAACAGATGTCAGAAGCCATGGCTTATGTGAAAAGTTTGTCATGGGCATGGTAAGAAGTCTGAATGACAGGTTCACTTTATACTCAGATAGCCCTAAAGATACAGCTCTGAACAACATGTTCAACGGGTCTTAAGGATAAGTAAGAAGATGTTGAGGTTGTTTCAGCGTATCTGTCCACTGTTGACATGCATTGTTGCCGAGAGAACCTGTATAACTTTGTTGGGTTTGCCAATGCCAGCAGGGCTTATTGCAACAAAGCGGCTAATACGTGTGGAGGATATTGTCAACTTAGCTTCTTTGAAGCACATGGACTTTTATCCAGCTTCAGCGCGCAATAAGTGGGCAGAACGTTTTTAAAACTGGTCTAAAAATGTTAAGTCTCTATCTGCTTTAAATGACATTGTGAGGATCTCCATTGAGGGGTCTAGTCTCCATTTTTCTATTCTAAGAAAGTAGTCAATGTCAGGTCTGAGGCGAAGACTCTAAGGATTTTGCAGTAAAGATGCTATGTAATAGTAATATGAAAAGTGTATGTTGATGAAATATTTAAAACTGAAATGTTGTTAGCATCTGTCAATTTTAGCGTATTGCTGAAACTTTTATTTCATTAAAGTTGCACAGTTTATGTGTTCATGTTTCTTTTACAATCCAAAGGTATTTAAATATAGCCATTATAGTGTATTCAAATACATTTGAATTGAATTCATAAAAGTACAGTAATGTTCTGTTGTAGATTTAAACCATCATAACAGAAAGCATTCTTTCTGTTCGATTCCAGCTAACTATCGACCAACCTTCAACTTAAAACTGGCTTTACTTTTGACTCTACTTTCTCAAGTTAAGCTTCAGAAAAATATTTTCTAAATGTTTTACTAAGCATGAATATTTGTATAAACATCTTAAACATGACCTGTACTATAGAAGATATATGTGCTTGTAGGGAAACAACGATGTGGTACCCATGGTGAAAAGAAATGGTGGACGAAAGGGAATGTGAAGATAAAGTGTAAATAGATAGGCAAAACCTACAAATAGCTTTCTGTACAGAAACTGTCTTTTAAAGGATGTACTTTTCTTGCAATTTGCAATTAGAAGTACGCCAGAATACTCTAAACAATCGTCATTTATGAATCTCCAACCGCGTGAAAGTAGAATATTCGGATAATGGCTTTAAGAAAACAATAAAACAACACCATCAACAGATAAAAGCGCAACAATAAGGCACACTAAATCCCATTACGCAGTACACACACACCGCTTGTTTCAGATTGTCGTCATTAGACTACACAGGTCATGGTGTTGCAATGTTTTTGAAAGCCGTCTTTGGAAACGATTACCTTCTGACGAAATGTCAAATAAGGTTTTTCTCTAAAAAGGGTCAAAACAACCTTTATAGAAACTCTTACTTGATAAATAACATGTGGCATCAGTTGGTTCTACCATAAGAAACACACTTTGTATTAATGGCCTTCTGCCCATATACAATGGCAAAACACATGATTAAGTCATCATGCTCGTACAATGACACGATCAATTAAAAAGAAAAGAAAAATTAATTAAAACAATTGACTAAGATTCGTCAGATGGTGAATAATCAGCTGCAGCATGCAAAAAAGTCCTAAACGGTTTAAATGTTGGTGAATATATTTAAATCATATACTTCTTAATTTCGTTTTTCTTGTACGGGTTAAAATTAAGCGTCAGCTACTTGAAACCAAGGATTAAGATTTGAAAATGTAGTTTAAAGTTCGGAAAGGTGAAATCATGGTTTAACGAATTGAAACCATGGTTTCAAGTCTGGTAATATATGGGTCACGTACCTGATGAACTTACTGCATTGTAAAGAGAGCCATCCGGGTATAACTGCAATTCTAGAGAATGGAGCACTTCCGGTAAGACGCACACAAAATACTTTCTCTGAAACTGCGGTCGACATGACCTTGGAGCAGACTATGAATGCCGAGGTTGCATCTCGCCATACAGGAAATGAGTCATACCAAATATCAGTGAACAATGGTACATACAGCTTCCTACACTCTAGATTATGGTGCCTCGCAAGTAAGGTCATACCAAAGATTAGTGAACAATGGTGCATACAGCTTCCCACACCCTAGATAATGGTGTTTCGCAAGTCAGGTCATACCAAAGATCAGCGAACAATTGTACATACAGCTTCCTACACTCTAGATTATGGTGCCTCGCAAGTCAAGTCATACCAAAGATCAGTGAACAATGGTACATACAGCTTCCTACACGCTAGATGATGGTGCCTCTTAAGTCAGGTCATACCAAAGATCAGTGAACAATGGTACATACGGCTTCCTACACTCTAGATTGTGGTGCTTCGCAAGTAAGGTCATACCAAAGATCAGTGAACAATGGTACATACGGCTTCCTACACTCTAGATTATGGTGCTTCGCAAATAAGGTCATACCAAAGATCAGTGAACAATGGTACATACGGCTTCCTACACTCTAGATTATGGTGCTTCGCAAGTAAGGTCATACCAAAGATCAGTGCACAATGGTACATACAGCTTCCTACACTCTAGATGATGGTGCCTCGCAAGTAAGGTCATACCAAAGATCAGTGAACAATGGTACATACGGCATCCTACTCTCTAGATCATGGTGCTTCGCAAGTAAGGTCATACCAAAGATCAGTGAACAATGGTACATACGGCTTCCTACACTCTAGATTATGGTGCTTCGCAAGTAAGGTCATACCAAAGATCAGTGAACAATGGTACATACAGCTTCCTACACTCTAAATTATGGTGCTTCGCAAGTAAGGTCATACCAAAGATCAGTGAACAATGGTACATACGGCTTCCTACACTCTAGATTATGGTGCCTCGCAAGTCAGGTCATACCAAAGATCAGTGAACAATGGTACATACAGCTTCCTACACTCTAGATGATGGTGCTTCGCAAGTAAGGTCATACCAAAGATCAGTGAACAATGGTACATACGGCTTCCTACACTCTAGATTATGGTGCTTCACCAGTAAGGTCATACCAAAGATCAATGAACAATGGTACATACGGCTTCCTACACTCTAGATTATGGTGCCTCGCAAGTAAGCTCATACCAAAGATCAGTGAACAATGGTACATACGGCTTCCTACACTCTAGATTATGGTGCCTCGCAAGTCAGGTCATACCAAAGATCAGTGAACAATGGTACATACGGCTTCCTACACTCTAGATGATGGTGCCTCGCAAGTAAGGTCATACCAAAGATCAGTGAACAATGGTACATACAGCTTCCTACACTCTAGATTATGGTGCTTCGCAAGTCAGGTCATACCAAAGATCAGTGAACAATGGTACATACGGCTTCCTACACTCTAGATTATGGTGCCTCGCAAGTAAGGTCATACCAAAGATCAGTGAACAATGGTACATACGGCTTCCTACATTCTAGATTATGGTGCCTCGCAATGCAGATCATACCAAAGATCAGTGAACAATGGTACATACAGCTTCCTACACTCTAGATTATGGCGTTTAGCAAGCCAGGTCATGGATTGATATCCATTTATGCGTTCAGACTTGCCGAAGAAATAAATCAATATTTCAATATTCATTTCATCAAATCAAGAAAAATAGATAAGCCAATCATGAGGATATTGATAAAATAATCTGTGATTTAGGGTTTTTTAATTAGATGAAAGTAAGGTTAAAAAAAATCACTAACATTGTTTGCGATTAAGGTCTCGTTTGTTAGAAATGTCTCCGCGATATCTTATTAACTATAATTAAATGAAACATATCAAATCATTACGAAAAAAAACCCGGAAATCGCTTATGACGAAAGACATTCTCCGCTTTTATTTCTCAATTTTATAGATGATTTACAGGTACAAAAACAAAGATTCAGCACAAATATTCAACAGTCGGTGTACTTACTCTGCCGCTAGGTGTATAGCTGCACGAGATCCGTGAATACCACGAGACGAATTGCGCCATTGAGAGCATACCAACAGCCGTCATCAAAGTCAGAGAGAGCCACGAGCATTTACGTGTAAACACCGACATTGCACCTTCCGCTTACGTTAACCCAGAGACATAGATAACAGAGATTGGCAACTCCCGATTTATCGCCAAACTCTCGCGTGTCGCGTGAATTCGCGTGAATTCGGCGAGATAATGTATAAGCGCACCTGCCTATCGTGCCTTTATCGATTGCCATGGGAGAAACCTCGCCATCCTAATTTCTTACAGACGTTTTTAAGTTTCTCTTTACATTATTTAAAGTTTGCCACACCGTATTTTCTGATTTTAAAGCAAATCGTAGTCAGTTTGCAACTTCGATGTCGCAATGAAATAAAGTATCTACGCAAAGTTGTTTTATTGATGCAATTCGTCCAAATTAAGTTTTAAATAAAAACCAGATTTACGAAGAGGAATTTTATAATGGTTCTTCGAAATAAACGTGTAAAATACATTTTGCAATCAATTGTTTGATTGTGGTCTAGTTAAAGCACGCCGATTATCCTTTAAATTTTACCACTACTGACGGTAATCAGATAATCAATTTATGCCGAGGTTATCAAGGTAGCATGTGTATAATTTCTAATTTCTTATCATGTGCGCATGCGTGTGATTTATGGCGGACTTATAAACCTGAGAGGAAAAAAATGTGAAAAATAAGTATTACACATGTGTTTAAGTACCTAAAGTGCGTGGAAGTAACAGAAGGATATCATGAACATTTGGATTAAAAGCAGACTGTATGATATGTGGAATATTTGACTACCAAATGCCGAAAAAAAGAAAAAACAGTAAGAGTTCCCCGGTAGACAAAGGACTGGAAACCAAAAGGGCGGCAATAGAGACTACGACGACGAAACGTAAGTCAAATACTTGCAGTAAGATGCAGTCTAACACCTCTACCCAGTTTCAGACACCCACACCAGTCCCCGTCTACCAACAAGGACAGTCAACAAATCCAAACGAACAGTTATGGGGATATAACACACAAGCTAATATGCCAAACATGGCTTTACCACATTTACCATTTACTCAAGCGGCGAATCAAGGGTCACCAGTTTACACACTACCCCCGCAGATGGCCCCTAACCCTACTCAACCTACGAACGACGTTTTTTCAGCCATGATGGCACGATTTGATCAACTTGAAACAAAACTTTCGACACTAGATTCCATCAAATCGTCCGTGGATGAGATAACGGTACGACTAAACAAAATAGACACAAAGGTAACCTCTCTTGAATAAAAAATCTCAGACATCGAAAAAAGCAAAGAGAGCACGATTCAACAACCATGGATGAATTGTTAAAGAAACAAAGAGAAATAGACTCAATGATTAAAAAAGCCAAGTCGCTCGAACTAAAACAACGGGAAACGATGAACAAATGAGATCAGAAATCCTAGATCTGAAGTCACGAAGCATGCGGGATAACCTACTGTTTTTCGGAATCCCAGAAGAAAAAAACGAAACGGACTCGAATTGCTCGTCCAAGGTTCTCGATGTTATAGAATCAAAGTGCGGAATACAGGATGCGTCCAAAAACATCATACTTGATAGGGCACATAGAATTGGCAGATCTGACAAGAACAAAACTAGACCTATCGTAGCAAAGTTTGCGTTCTACCAAGATAGAGAACGTGTTCGAAAAAGTGCAGGAAGTCTCAAATACCCATTCGGAATAAGCCAACAATTCCCGATGGAAATCGTTGAAACTAGACGTAAACTCATTCCCATAATGAGAGCAGCGAGGGCAGAAGGGAAAACAGCTTATATCTCTGTTGACAAGCTGTTTATAGATGGTCGCTTATACAGAGGGTCAGCAGCCGATTCCAACAGCCAATAGGAGGAGAGCGGAAACCATGTGAAGTGTTTATCCTGGAACATCGAGGGTTTAACAGCTTTAAAGAAGGACAATCCGGACTTTACATCTTTAATTAATGACTATGACATAATTTGCCTAAGCGAAACATGGACAAATAAAATGTCGAATATCCAATTAAGTGGATATAAAGCAGTCCATTCTTACCGTAAGTACCAACATAGAAGAGCAAAACGTAGCAGTGGTGGACTCTTAGTCTATGTAAGAAACAGTATAGACAAAGGGATCAAACTAGTGAACAACTCAACCGACTGTATACTATGGTTGAAATTAGAAAGTACATTTTTCCATATCCCTGATGATTATTATTTATGTTTTACTTATGTGGCCCCTGAAAACTCGCCAGTGTATGACACATACGATTTCGATATGTTAGACATGATAGAGGACAATATACGCCAATATCAGGACCTGGGACGCGTTTTCATATTCGGTGATATGAACGCACGTGTAGGTCAAAGGGTAGATTATATAGCCCATGACGGACCGTTATCGGGAATAGACGACCAATCTGAGACAGACCAGTACTTACCACGTGTCTCTTCCGATAACGGGACGAACAGGTTTGGAGAGCGTCTGCTCGAAATGTGTGAATCCCTTAATTTACGTATTGTTAATGGCCGCATAAGTTGTGATTCAAATATTGGGAAGCTAACATGTTTTACGTATAATGGAGAAAGTGTTGTAGATTATGTCTTAACTAACCAAAACAATTATGAATGTATAGATTATTTTTGTGTTAAAGACTTCAATATCCATTCCAACCATGCACCAATAGAGTTAAATCTTCAAACATCTTCACTAAATTATTTTACTCGGGATGAACCAACCACTTTCCTGAAATGGGAAAACGAATACAAAGGACAATTTGTACAAGATATACAGCGCGACATACATGCGTTGAAATCAGATTTAGAAAACATAATATCCAATCAAAGCGACCCAGATAGCCTTGTACATGTTTTTACAGATTTTTTATCAAAGAGAGGAGATAAATATTTCAAAAAGTCTTATAGACCTAGTAAGACACAATTCCAAAGTAACCACAAGGAAAACAAAGATTGGTTCGACTTAACTTGCAAAAATAAGAAAAATGGTTATCAGCAAGCATTAAACGTATACAATACAACAAAGAACGAAGAAAACAGAACGTTCTTTCTTCTTAAGAAAAAAGAATACAAAAACCACTGCAAACGACCAAAACGTAGATATAACATCCAATTTGCAAAAACTTTATATGACTTAAGAAATAAAAAACCCCGCGAGTTTTAGATGATTCGATAAATATTGAAGCAAACACCTTTTACGAACATTTTAAACACCTCTCTTCAGAAATTAGCCATATAGACGAAACGGAGTGTATTGAACTAATAGGATACCATGATTCTCTTCCAAATAATGAAACTGGTGAGGATCTTGACTCGCCAATTACTTGCGAAGAAATCAGAAAGGCTTGTCAAAAACTAAAAAATAACAAGTCTTGCTCTATAGACAATGTCTTATACGAATATTTCAAAGCGGGTATCGATTTGCTAGAACAACCTTTAGAACTATTGTTTAACTATATTTTAGATAAACAAGCGTTCCCGAGTTCATGGTCAAGGGGAATAATTATACCCGTACACAAGAAGGGAGATAGATCAGACCCAAACAACTACAGAGGCATTACCCTTATAAGCTGTTTTGGGAAATTATTTATGTCAATCATTAACGAACGGCTTAAACTGTGGTCCGCTAATAATGACGTCATTACAGACGCTCAATTTGGTTTTAAATCAGACTTTAGTACTGTTGACGCAATATTTTTACGAAACTCGTTTATAGATCAACAATTGAATAAGAATAAAAAGTTGTATTGTTGTTTTGTTGACTTCAAAAAATGTTTCGACTCAATCTATAGAAACGGGTTATGGTATAAGCTTATAAAACAAGGCATTAGTGGTAAAATATTTAACATTATTCGCTCATTGTATTCTGATATAAAGCTGTGTGTAAAACACTTAAATAGCCTATCTGATTTTTTTGGGTGTGAGATCGGGCTCTTGCAGGGTGAGATCAGCTCACCGATTCTATTTTCTCTCTTCCTCAACGACATTGAGCAGTACTTAAGTAACGACTGTCAAGGGTTCACCATAGAACAATTAACTATATATCTTTTACTGTTTGCAGACGATTCGGTAATTATATCCGAAACGGCAGAAGGGTTACAACAGTTATTAAACAGTTTCGAATTATACTGCAATAAATGGAAACTCAATGTTAACACTAACAAGACCAAAATCATGATATTTAAAAAAGGTGGAAGGAATAAAGAGTCACTGAATTGTAATTATTCAAACAAAGAAATTGAAATTGTCAATCAGTTCAACTACTTAGGCGTTGTTTTTACAAGCGGCGGTTCATTCATGCACGCATTGAAAACCCTAGCGGGTAAAAGGCTTAAAGCGATTAACGGTCTTTTATCCGTCACCCGCGGTAAAGATATTTCCGTTAAGGTCATGCTATCCCTGTTCGACTCTTTTGTAGCCTCAATATTGAATTATTCTTGCAAGGTGCTGGGATTTTTCAAATCAGACACCATTGCGAGAGTGCATAGAAAGTTTCTAAAAATAATGATGAATGTAAATCAATCTACTAGTAATAGTGCCATATACGTTGAACTTTGAAGATTTCCTCTCTCAGTTAATTCAAACATAAGAATTGTTAATTTCTTTTTAAAACTATTTTCATCAAAACGCGATAATTGTATACTTAACACCGTTATAAACAGTATGAGACACGATATAGATCATAATGATAATTCATTGAACTGGGCTAATAAAGTAAAGAACTTATTAGTAAGCTGTGGATTCAATGACGTATGGATATTTCCAGATTCAGTAAACATAAAAGCTTTCTCTTCTATCTTAAAGACCAGACTTCTAGACCACTACATAAATAACTGGAACCAAGATTTAAACTCAAAAGCATCACTTACACTGTTTAGGGGCTTAAAGCAAACTTTCGAAATGTCATTTTATATACAGAATATTTACAACACAACTTATAGGAATATATTAGCCAAATTTAGGATGTCTTCTTACCAATTGAATATCGTTACCGGTAGACATAGAAACATTGATCGATCCAATAGAAAATGTACACTGTGATTTAAATGATTTGGAAGACGAATACCATTTTATACTTATTTGTCCCTACTATAGACTATTGAGAGAAACATTTATACCAACCTTCTATTTCACCAGACCAAGTATTTTCAAATTAATACAACTTCTTAATTCAACAAAAAAAAGAGTACTGCATAACCTTTCAGCATATTGCATCAAGGCATCGATTGAAAGGAAAAATACGCTAAACCTTCAAAATTAATCAGTTACCAAATGAAATGTGAATCCTTTCAGTTTTTCTTTATATTCCCCCATACATGTGTTTTTTTCTTTTTTTTTACCTGCTTCCGCAGTATAGATATTGATTGACACACGCACGTGTACAATTATTGTTTAATTGTATGTACATATGTTAATAAATGTAATTGTTTATATATACAATATAATGGACGATGAGCATTGCCATGCTCAAGTCCGATTTCGAAATAAAATTTATGTTATGTTATGTTATTGATAACTATGTGCTGTATATCATATGTGATATCTGGCGAACACCATATAACACGCAGTCATGTGACGAATCATAAGGTTCTGTATATGCAACATTCTTCATTTGTTTCCCTTTTGTGATTTATTTTCGTTTATTATTCTTTCTTTCTGTTCCTTTTATAGCTAAATTCATATAGGTGTGCGGGATGAATATACTATATGGCTGTCGTCATTGAATAGAAATGCTTAGCTTTAATTCAAATTTTTATCCGATTGCCTTTGGCTCACCAGATATCATGTAAATATGCCTTACTCGATAACATTTCCGATTCAAGACAACAACCCCTTTGTGTCTATGTATCCTCAGAACAGTCGAACTTTTAAACTGAATTGACAACTTTACTGTGATAAGTGGCGACCCGAATCAATTACCAAAGTCTTAATGGGTTGAAAGCCAAGGAAGGCAATCGCGATTTGCATACCATTACCGAATGTTTTTCCTTTTATTGGTTGAAATGGAAAGGTGACCGAAGTTAGAGTTCCTTGTTAGATACTATCGCATTGGGATATGTTCATATAACCTTTGTTTATCTAGGGACAATGCTTACAATCGATACTCTGTATGTACACAAGCAATAAAGTAATTTCAATAACGGATTTAAGAAACATATTATTGATCTTTTCAAAAGTTTTTTTTACACCTTTCTTGATAACTGGCACTGGTGGGAGGACATATAAAGGGATATGTTGATACGAAGGACGTGAATTATTTTTGTTTTTCTTTTCACAAAACGCTGGTTACCTTTTTGAACGATAAAACATAATTGAAAAATTCAACCCGAACGTGCATGATCATAAAAATCGCAATAATACAACATAAATTCCATAAAACGTTATAAATGTCAGCCAATCTCAAATTGAAAGTGTGCATTTACAGCATGTGAAGATGGTAAATATGGACCAAACTGCATTTCGAATTGTGGGAATTGTCTGAACAACGCTACGTGTGATAAATAAGATGGCCGCTGTGACTCATGCGCTGCTGGATATAATGGTGATAAATGCCTTGAAAGTAAGTATAGCCAATTAATAGTTGTTTAATGATGAGAATATTTGGTTAAAACAAATCATTATCCTAAATTGATATGTGTATCACTAAAAGCAATAATTGTGCAATCGCTTATTGAGTGTAATGATTAACGATGAAAACAGTACAATTTCAAATAATGAATATCGAAACTAACAATAGAAGAAGGCCCTCCCCCACTTGTGTTCGGTGACAGTTAGGATTGCAGCAAAAGACTTTATTTGGAAATCTATTTTATTCAGTCTGTGATCGATTCACCTATTGGGTGGACTGTAAGGAGAGATGTGGCAGCTGTGCTGACAATGTACCATGTAATCGTTTCGATGGAAGCTGTCCTAACGGTTGTCGTCCTGGCTTTAAAGCAGAATTAGGCAAAGAGGGTACTTATCGTTTTCCTCGAATATTGAAAATGGGTCAGTCACATAAACGATACTAACATAAAACTCGAAATAATAGCTTTATAATAATGTAGTTCTAATTAATAATTCATTTAATCCAAATGCTTCATAGTAGACACGCAAATATGTACAATCATTCGATTAAGTTAGATACATCAAGAATGAATCAAACATACAATATCCTTAGATCATAACCATTTTCCTTTTTGAACAACAAATTTCACAGGAACTCGAATATGAAAGACCGCCTAAAGACAATTCATTTACACGGTGAGGTGATATTTAAAGGAAATCATGTAGATGTGTGAACTATTTACATTCATGATTCTTACAAACAAGCATGAACTCATATCTTACGATACAAGTGTTCATCGATGATAACTCTGAGAAATAATAGTGAGCGAACTAAACCCTAACATCTTGACAGCTGATAAATGATAGGCAATACTGTAAATCTCGCATACTTTTCTATTGTTAATGATTCAACGCTTCCGTTTTAGCTCTGGTTTCATATTGTGAATTGTGTATTTTTCATAGAATGCGGTGTAAACACATACGGAAACTCCTGTATTCCATGTGGACATTGTCTTAACGATACGCCATGTGACAAACAAGACGGGACATGTGGCTCATGTGCAGCGGTTATACCGGAAACAAATGCGTGGAAGGTATTGACACTATTGAGTGATTATCGTTTCGACCCAATCTATGTAGATAAATGATAAACAAAAAGAATTCATTTTTAAGATGATGCAAGCTTTTGACTAAGGACTGTTTCTTTCTCTTTATTATTTCCATGACAGCATTGATATAGTGTTGCAAATTCCTGGATCAGTTACTCATTTAAGAGAGACTATCGTAATACGGGTGGTTTATTTTGAAGCAGTGTAAACAATTACAGTGTACGGAACCAAGAGATTAATCATATGGTTATAGGTGTTTTATCAATCATAGCAGTTGCATTTGTTTTAATGGGCACGCAAGATACACCTTTTCATGTCGATCTAATACGGTATAAAAAGGATAACTTTGCAGCAAGGACTTCAATGTGATTAAGAATACTTTAAAATGTTACTCTCTTATGAAAAGATATACAGAAATATTTCTTATGGATATATGCATGTAATTTTACATCAGATTTGCATAATTCCGATGGATCTACATCGCAAAACTCAGCTTTGATAAGCAGTTTGGTCTCAGTTCTAGTTTACTCCTTAATCATGTTTGAACCTTACCAAAGGATCTATGTGGAAATGATGTCTTAAAGTGAATGGTTTTGGGGTAAGATTTTCAGAACAACATATATCAACAGCTTAAAACCTATTGACTCAAACGAAGACATAAGCGTATGCATCAGTTAGTTCAATCATATAAAAAGTTATCCTAGTTATTAAAGAGATTCTCTCAGAGATGTGCGTTTTGTGGATAACAAATGTTTAAAATTTGACATTCAACATTTTTATCACTAAACAAAAGACCGGTTTAAATTTCTTAACTTATATTTTGCTTAAATCCTGTGTTTTCGATGATTAATGGGAAGTTAGCCTTTGCGCTTGTCTGTTCTTCATTTTGAAGGTCGGTTTATAATTAAACGGAGGAAGTCAAACTCGCGCGCATTGCTATCGTCACGTGAAAACTAAAATTAGTTTCTCTACTGAAGAGTAGCGAATTAAAGTAATCTTGTTCGGAGTTTTCAACATCCACTGTTGACAGGTTTTTTATCTTCCTTGTGAAATTGAGCGAGATACAATGTTATGTTTTCGCTGTATGTTTTCCTACTCGCTCGACCCATTTTCGCTTGAAGGAAATAAAGTATACATCAATTTGCATGCGCGGTAAACATATTTTGGAGACCCACATGACAATGATATCTAGAAATATCACCTCCAACTCTAAGATTTGATCACTGTTTAAGAAATTAACCCGTTTTAACGGTCTGCAATATATACGATTGTAATTTTCTTTAACTTTTCAATACAGTCATGAGCAGGGATAGGAGACTATCAATATTCTAGTTCTGTGTTATTTAAGAAAGTGGGACACTTGTATCCATTCTTGCCTTTGAAGGTGTTGCTGCAGCGATTTTCTTCTTGATCAGAAAGCGGTAAGACAATTTTCACCAACTTGATGACTTGTATTTGTCATTTAAGAACTTGTACTCATTTATATGATAAAGACAATATGTGTAGTGCGTTTTACAGAGGGTACGAAAGCTTAATGCGTAAGTGAAACACATACACACACTCAAACAAATAATCACATGACCACACAATACATACACACAAAGCCATACCTATACAAAATTGTGGATGACTTTTTGCTATTGTAACAACTCATCACGAAAGCGTTGTTAGCAATTCAAGAGGACAATATTTGATTAAGCTCTGACCGAATTTCGTTTAAAGCGTCGCTAAATTTGTTGAATGGTGGTGGGTTGGTCTCTAATATATGAGGTATTTCTGTTTATTAATTGTCTTTATTGTTTACTTGCTCAAGGTAAATTAAACAAAACAACACCTGAATGGTAATGCATTTGACTAGTGTTTCAATGATTTACTAACTCTGACTATATATCTGAAAAGGATATTGAAGATTTCAACATATGTGCTCCAAATCATTTGTGTAATGAAATACTTGTGTCCATGTTTACATAAGTATTAAGCATATATAGTTTACTATGTCCTTCAAAACCTGCATGTTTGAAACATAATTTGCATAGTCATATTTGTTTTTACAGTCGGCGCTCCTTAAAGAGAGACACAATTAATCGGTCTAATCCATACGAACTCCCTAACCGAGGTATGAATGAAGGGGAGCATGAATACGAGTCAGCCATGAAATTAGACGTCAACACAAATGCTTACGAAAACACAGGTATTTATTCCCGTATTGGTACCAAAAAAACGTGAACTGTTCACCTATGTACATTAACATTTTGTTGAACATTTATTTTCGACATTGAAATGATTCTCTGATTTCATCCAGCATTTCCAATTGGTCTTCTCATTCACATGTTATCATCTTTTCGGTGGTGGCTTATAAATAAGCATTTCATCTCTATTGACACGTATTAATCGCAAATTACAAAAATCTTCAGTGAAATGATTCGCTGATTTCTTCCAGCATTTCCGATTGATATTGCGTAAATGATTTGTACCTATTGTAAACTTTGCAATGCTGCAATTCCTTTTAATCGCTGTGTCCGTTCAACAAGCGAAATATGAATGAATATCAATTACATCTTTATGGCAGAAATTGGAACAAGTTTGTTTAAGCAATATATTAAATTAAATAGGTTGAAGTACATTTTGAATACTGAGCCATAGCATACATTCTCCTTTTTTTGTCTTATTTCTATTTCTTTATTCTTTAAAAAAAGACAGTGTGCAGGATTGGTGATACAATCCAATTTCTCATGTTAGAAACTTGTTATTGTATTGTACCACGCATTATGTAAGATATGTTGTTTAAAATGTATACAAAAATAAAAGAAAAACGTATCTATTAAAACGATTCATATTTTTTAACAGGACTAAATATCACTGTCAGGAGGGAAGAGAAGTAAGGATGTTGAAAACTCAATAATATTATATGGTTATTGCATTTGTGCCTACAGTTTGTGTTGCAATAAGCTACATCAGTCTGGATATGTAACGTTATATCATACTTACGCATTGCTTTTTTCGCTTTATCATTTTTTTCAGGCCACCAAGCGACATGAACCGTATTCGTGATTTTGAAAGTTTTTCATTCATGAGAAAGCTATGGTCTACATCTATTTAAACTATTGATGAAATTTTTTAAATGGTCTGTTGAGTATAGAAAAAACATAAATTAAGTGCAGTTTATACGTTTTTCGGGTTAAGACAAGGTGAAATGCCTTTCCCCTTTCCTATGAATTAAATGACATTTAAAACTGTTTCTTAACTAAATGGTTTGAAGGTGTTGTTTTAGGGTGTTATTGTTATTCTTATTGTCTTGTTTGCTAAGCGTTACAAAGGGAAACAAAATGGTTTGATTTATGATTTTGAAGAGTAATGGGGAAAAGGGGAAACTCCGATATCAGTAAAAACTAGTTCATGATTTTTGATACTATAATGAATACCTTGGCATCATTTTTGCAACGGAGAGATGATTCACCAGTACAATCTGAAGCACTTCAAAAACATGGACTTAAAGCTTTTACAGTTTAACCTTCTGCATATTTGATTTTCCTAATATGTTTATTGTACGAACTATATGTTAAAATGAATATTAAAAACAGATACTTTAATAAAACGTCTGTTACAAATGTGTTTGAATGAGTATTTTTCGGTTTCACATATTTGTGAATTTTAACGCTTAGAATAACTACTGGAAAAGTCCGAGTAAATCATGTTGATAACAAAGCTAGATTTGCTTCTCTCGAAGGTTTTCATGACGTGTGCGCGACACATTTAAGGCCTGGAATCAGAAGAATCGACTAGATATTGATTTATTGCTACTACAAGAAGTTCATATGTTTTAGGTATGTACATACATTTTGTAAATACCTTGTATATAAAACGTTATCATATCTGTAAAAAAATGAAACATGTTGAAAGGATTTGCCGCTGTTCTAGCATGAATATCAATTTCAAAAAGTAAACAAAATCTACAACATTGTTGATATTTTGGTCTCAAAAACTGATTTATTACATCTTTACATCAGGAAACATATAATGCATTTCAAGATATAAACATATTATGTTTGTAAGTCTAAAATGTTCTCGCAATGTTTAAAACTACAAGAACATATACATCCAAGGTCAACGGTATACTGGCTTGAAGGCAGTATAGACTATAAGGCTTTTCCAAGAATACCCGAGACAATTTGTAATGATGTTTAGTTGTTTATTGTTTTGTTTTGGGGATGTTTGTGATTTGTTTTTGTTTTTCATATCTTCTTTAAAGTTCTAGCTGGTAAGTAGTGCAACTAAACAGAAATGTTGATGTGGAAAATAGGGACATTCTAGTTTTAAAAAGACAATAATAAATATTGTTACGTAAACTGGTAGTTGTCAAATATGGCCCGCCACACAGCAGTTGAATTGAGTATATCAGTTGGAGTACGTAAACCGTTTCGCACTCTCGGTTTCTGCTTAGATATATGTACATACATCAAATTATACCTTGGTATTCAAATATATAATGTAAATGGACAATATGTATGTTTTAATAAAGATATCATGTCCAAGTTATTTTACTGTTTTTTTTTTTACAGTCCCATATGATATATGACTTATAATAGAAACAGGGAGATGATATTGATGTCTCATTTGTAGATACGACGTCGTAATGTCTTGTGACTGATAGCTGGTTAACCGTCGTGTCTGAAAGGTAGTAACACAATGGACTACTAAAATTCCGTAGCTTGGAAGTCAAGTGAACATTTCTCAGATTAATCGGACCCGGCTTTAGATTCAGTTATCCATCCTTTACATATTCTCTCCCGAAACGGTTTAAGGTTTTAATATAACAAATGATTATCGAACTAAATTCAAATTCAAGATAGCAACACACATAATGGACAAGGCTTTTGTATTACTTTAGAAATTGTCTCATAATATATAACCATATATAACCACATTTTAAGCCGACAAACGAGCGTCTAAATGAGTGTCAGTAACCAATGATTTTGGACAGTCCTTGTAGCATGTCAATGCACCTGTTTCGTAATTGCATGTGAGACGATATCTTGACATCCATGGTGCATGTAACCGGACAACACTTAAATTCATAACAGCTACCCAGATGAAATTGATATATGTTAGTCATTGCCTGATTGGAAAGCCACACCCATAGCTTTATCACATTATACACATTACTCTCGATCATATTCAAGTAAAGATAGATGCTTATGATGACATTATGATGTTTCGTCTGGATGCTTTCCATTGTTTGATAAGAAAACCTCTTTGAAATCTGACCCCAGAAATTGACCTTTATTTTGGAAAGGGTAAGATACGGTTATGTCATCGGCATTATCATTTCCATATCTCTTTCTGTTAATGGGTTTTATTTTCGCTTTTTGGTGTATAATGTTTTTCTTTATCTCTGTCTTTATAGGACTTTCGACCGGATTGACTGTCTGTTTGCCTGGATTATTGCGTGAATGTCTTTCTGCTACATTCCATTTCTCTAGTATGTTTCTTTTTCTTCCCTGAGTACCTGATGCGCAATTTAAAAGGACTTTCTCATAGACTGAACTGTTCACTTTTTAAACTAGATTGTTTTCTACCCATACGATGGCAACATGAATTTATAAAGTAGCATACGACTATGTTATTAAAAGCGTCCAAACCTTGTGTATAACCATACAGATAAGATAACGAACATTTATTTGGCAAATATAGCAAGCCGTTTAATTGTTTCTTTTTTGTAACAACGATCTAAACTTAGTTTAATATACCATTTCCACGAGGATTTTGGTAATGTTACACAGCTCCTGTGACCTTATGCTAGCAAGAGGTTCGAGGAAGAATGCATGCGTCTATTCATAACAATTACTGGCAGGCCCGATGGCTCACTTCACAGTGGTTAACTAAATCAGGGGAGTTTAGCAAATAAGATGTAAATGAATAAAAACCTGTATATGGTTTAGTGTCACTGATTGTACAAGTCAAATATTTAAAGTTTATTTCACAGGGCACAAATCTATGGGTAAGTCCCTATAACAATTTCTTTGCTAAATAGGGAAACTACTCAAATTGACTTCAACTATATCCGACCTGATGGACTCTTTGGGACATCATCACTTTAATATTCATCCAAGAGAACCTGTACTATAAATTCTCGGTCACAAATACACAAGGGCGGAGCTTGTTACAGCGAAAGTGGAATACCGACGAAAACTGATACGGTTTCCACGACGAAAATCAACGTCAGAAATGGTAAGCCGAATTGTATTTTTGGTCTGAAATGGCGTTGATTTAATGTAAACTATTTGGTATTTTATGCTTCCTTATGTTATGAGTACCATGTGAGTGCTGATGTGCAAGAAAAAGGTTATAAGTCTTGATAAACTTCGATTAATCACCACTCAGCTGTTAAATTTCTATCGATGTACAAAAAAATCCGTTTAAATACCTGAAAGTGTTGTTTTGCCGATTTCGCAGCGTATCAAACAGTTCACCAACACACGGTTTATCAATGTTTAGGTCCCTATTGCAATTATGAACATATAAGGTGATTATATCGTGGAAATTTCAAAATTGAAGAATGAGTCTGTTGGACGACGGAGATGTTACTGTTTACACGATGATTTAAAGTTGGTGTTCATGTTGACGGACGAAAACTTTTCGTTTATTGTTCCGATACAAGTATTCCAAAACTTATGAATTCGATGCGTTTTAAACACCATTTACACTTACTAGTTATCTGAACAACATATAGACACTGAATATGTTAAATTGTCAATAATGGGTGGAGATTAAGAATTATATATTCCCCTCCCCCCCACCTAAATCATTATGTGTCGTTTATAAACTCAAACAAAAACTTGGTCTGTGTCATATTCGTTCGTTGCTTGAATTAATGATTTTTACTTGAGTGTTGCACCAAACACCAATCAAAAAGGTTAGAATACCTACGCTTTGTTCAATGCGGGATATTTGGGTTCAGAGGTTGAAAGAACTTTCTCCATCTGTGACAAAGCATTTTATTGACAAAGGTCGTATTGATGAATGGCTATCATTCTTCAGACAAGTTGGTGATGGTGATCTAGAAATCGACCACACTGCTAGCCAACTGTTTTGTGATGTTGTAAAATTCAATGATGCTAAAACTGTACACGGCATGCGTTTTACAAGCGAAGTGAAAAAATTCTGGGCTGTTGGGTTATCACTTTTCCATGGCAAATTCATCAGATTTATGGGTGGTCTATAAACAGAAGATAATACATACAAGAAAACAGAAAGTAAACAAATGGCACCAAATGGATCCAATGTTAACGTTGTGTGTCCGGAAATAAAGATCCTTACTGAAGAGAAGAAGCGCCATGAGATCGCATACATGTAAGGATCCAGGTATTCGCGTGGGAATTCATGTGACCATGATAGTGTTCCTTTCTGCTGAAGGTTTTTGGAACATGTTTGGCACTTAAAATTTTCGCTTTTGTCATGAGCATTTTTTTGTTGATGACTTCATGACTTTCTGCTGTTGAACGGCATAGAGCAACTTCCACACAAGAGCGAGTCCTTGCGCTGGATTGAACGGATATATGCTCGAGAAGATCATATTTGGAGTTATATTCACTATCGCATGTGTCACAGGTGTGCTTTACTTTCATATGGATGGTCCCTTTGTGTCGATGCATGTTTCCCTTGGACGTCGTGGAATAAATACACTTGTTACATGATAATCCTTATTTAGATTGTTGAGAAGATGTCCCTCCAACGGGAGAGTCAGGTTGAAGGACTTCATCGGTCTCATCCTCGTTCCCTCCGATTGATATGTTTATCGAAAGGTCAGTTTCGTCGATCACACTCGACGTCTCAACAAAACTGACCTCTTAAATCGTATTTCTTTTTGTCTATAAACGTTAAAATTTTTGTCTGAAAACCGTATCAATTTATAATTGTCGTCGTGGAAACCGTAACACGCGACGCCGCTGTCACGAAATATGAACCTCTCTATTCAACACAATTAAGCAGACGGAAAATAGAAAGTATTGCATCAGAATTTTTATGAATTCAAAACCATCCATTGTTACATCATTTAGAGACAAGTTTCAAATTGTTACCACTTAGATAAAGCCGAAATGCTACTTTGAGTAACTATTTCAAGCAATAAGTTTAGAAAATCCGAGGTTTATGGAATACTCACGAAACTAAAAAGAGCTAGAATTCGAGTGGACTTACCCTCTTACACCTCTAAGTGACCGCGGGCGAGTGTGGATGTATATCTGGCTCTGAACCCGCGCTTTTATAGATATAAAGTGATGCAACCCTCAATACACGCGCGAAAGTCTTTAAGTTTTCGTCGTGGAAACCGTTTCATTTTTCGTCTGTATTCCACTTTCGCTGTAACAAGCTCCGCCCGTGTGAAGTATAACACAATAATGATCGTCTGCTATGAGTAATTGTGAAACGCTAACGATTAACCACTACACATACACGCATGCAACCGGCAGAAAAGTAAGCTGTTTTATGTCTTCTTTGTGAAATGAAAATACGCACAAGTTCTGTTGTAAAAGCATCCTAACTTCAAATGCATAACACATCTAAAGTGTATAATTTAGTGTGCCATTTATGTGTAAATTACGACGTATGACTGGATAAATAACACTGTTACACTTGTTCTGAAAAGGTGAGTCAGCTTAATCATATTTAAAGAAATAACATGGTTCTCTTTATAATTGAGTGTTCATAGTTTCATATCTAGATTAAAACGTTTGATTCAAGGAAGTTAGAGGGATGTTCATCTGGTTATACATATTAAAGGAGTGCCTGCAAATAGCACTACTCGAATCTGTAGTGGTACATTTCAAATTATCTGTATAAAAAGTTTTTGTTTTCTCTGAAATGGAAAGCTATTGGTGGCAGGAAAACATAATGTGGTTTTGTTTCCGGTTCCAAAGGACTAAGGTTGGCCATTTGATTTTGACTGTGTCAAAATTATAAAAAAGAAGAGACCCTGTGAAGAAAGAGAATTAAAAACCGAATTGTTTAAGATTGTGGAAACTCGTCCTGTGTGTATTAATTTAGTCTATATCTCGTGTACCTTTTTATCTTATAATTCAAAGAAGTTTTGATTTGGTAAAAAGCATACTAGCGCTCAAAAAAGTGCAAAACTAGGTAAAATGAGTTATAAAATTTGAAACAACCTGTTTAAACATAGCAAAACACCACATATGACAATAAAACACTACATCTTTTAAAATCGATGTTTCAAAGTGATATTTACGTAAGTTATTCCACTCAAATTGACATTATTGTTTACATCCGAGTTATGTCTAAAAAAAGAAATGATCAATCAGTAAAACGAGTGGTTGTCACCTGGTTAGAAAAGTCACGTGATACACACAAAATACTGTTATCTATCCCACAACAACGGGAATATTCAAAACTGGGAATTTCTCTAATTTCATTGGTCCCCGACGTTCCACAATAGCAATTCTCGACTGACCTCGTTTTACTGTTATATTGAACAAGTTCTATCTTCTTAACCTTTTAAAAGCATCATTTTAACATGTTACGTAATCGGTTATTCTTTAAAAGGAGATTTTCAATTGTTCCTATGTTAACTGTCAACTATTATAGAACGTTGCAGGTATTTCCTTAAAGAATTGGCTTTTAAGAAATAATTGTTTGTTGTTGTTAAATTACTCATGAACTCGGAGTAATAAACGTTGAATATGACCAACCATTGTCAATGGAGCGAAGATCAATTTCGATTTTTTTTTCTTCTAAGTTACTGAAACTCCGTCATGTTGTTAAAATAATGCGAAGTCGACATTCGTACACGTTAGTGATTTTTATGGAATGTTAATAGATAAACGCAGGAATTCTTTCTCGTGCACTTTACTAGCGTCACATGAAAAGGGCGGTTAAACTTTTCAAAAGACACAAGTGATAACGATATCTAAAAACTTTTTAATCTAGCTTTAGATCGTTGTTTACGAAAAAACCTATTAAACGGTTTGCAATATCTGCAGTATAAAAGATCTATATCCTTTCTGTACGGTAACGAACAGGCTCGTAAAGCTTGGTCTTTAATCTTCTTCTTCTTTTCATTCGCTCTACACAGTCAAGCCAGTCTTCTCGGTGAATTTGGCGGTCTTCTTCAGGTCCTCTACGTCTCCGTGTAGCTTGCGGTTCAGTGGGACAGCTGATGGCCACGTTTCAGTTCTCTGCTGGTTGTATCGCATGCATCTTTGGAGGACATGCTCTGTAGTCTGCTCCTCTTCACCACACGGACAGAGTGGTGATTGTACCTGCTTGTATTTTCTGTACATATGAGAATTTAGTCGGTTGTGTCCTGATCTCAGTCTAACAATTGTAACCTGTTCTGGCCTGTCAAGCTGATGATAAGCATCCTTCTCTGGTTTGGGCTTCACCAGAGCTTTGATAATGGCTACTTTCTCAGAGTAGCTTACACTGGTGTTGGTTTGTTCAGACTTTGCTCCTTGTTTTGTCAACTTGTCTGCCTTTTCGTGACCAGGAATTCCACAATGTGCAGGAATCCACTGGATTACAACTATGCAGGCAGTGTTGAGTTGGTGAAATGCTCTGGCTAGCTGGGGTAGCTTTCTGTTCGTCAGGGCCTGGATAACTGACTGAGAGTCTGTGAGAAAGACGACACATGAGCTTTCATCTACCATGTTTTCAACTTTCGAAATGGCTGTCAACATTGCTTCAGACGCTGCTCTGCAATTGCTGCAATGAACTCCTGGTGATACACTGGCCGTTTCGGTACAGCCATCTGGGCATTGAATGAGAACACCAGCTCCACCGTCTTTGACAGCATCAGTTGCTGAGCCATCTGTGTAGACATGGATCCATTTTTCTGGGGGATACTCGTCATTGATCATGACTAGAGTGTGGACTTTTCTACTGTTGTCATTTTTCTCCTTCTTCTTATCTAAGTTTGGAACGCTTGTGCAAATTTTAATTGTAGACAGCTCCCTGCTATTGTCACAGGGATCTGTGAAGTCTGTTTAGCCCAAAGGTGTGGTTTCAATACTGAGGGATGTGTGTTTCTGTTTGAGCGTATTGGTCTCATGAACAAAACTCCTGCGTTTGAGTCTGTTTTTTGTAAAGCCTTGCAGTCTGTCTTTCATATGGTGCTCAGGCAGACACTCGTACTTTTGAGCTTGTAGCAGGATCTTTGTGTTTCTCCTGTCTTGTAAAGGCTGAATTCCAGTGATTTGCTCCATGAATTTGATTGGGGTGGATCTAGTAGCACCAGTCATAATGCGTAGAGCTTGGTTTTGGACCTTATCTAAGGTTTGTAAGGTTGTCTTTGAAGTGGTGGACCAGGCAGTTGAGCTATATTCTAAGTGGGGTCGTATCGGTCCCTGATACACTGTTTTCAGTATCTGCTCATCTGCTCCCCATGTTGTGCCAGCAAGCTTTCGCAAAATTGCCAGTTTCTTCCTGGCCTTCCCTTCTGCATGTGCAATATGTGGCTTCCAGGTCTGTCTCTTATCGAAGACCACACCAAGGTAAGAAGCTTGGCTCCCTTCTTGCAGTGTAGATGCTCCCAACCTTATGTGTCCAGCTTTTTGCTTGGATGACATGGTAAACAGTGTGGTGGATGACTTGCCCTTGTTTACTGTGACACACCAGTCTTCCGCCCAGGTATGTAGTTTGTTAATGGCATCCTGTATTCTATGTGTAGCAGTGGTGGCATATTCTTCCTTGCACCATAATACCATGTCATCTGCATACAATGCTGCATGTACTCCCCGTGGAAGTTCTGCTATTATATCATTTATGAATAGCAAGAAGAGCGTAGGCGAGAGAACTCCTCCTTGTGGAACCCTTGTCTTAGTAAAAACTTTCTACTGTTGATCTTATCCAGATTGACTCTAGCTCTCCTATTGTGGAGGTACGACTTAATCCATCTGAACATATTGCCTTCAACTCCCCCCTCTCAATAGATTTACCAGGAGACCATCCATCCAGACCTTGTCAAAGGCTCGCTGTAGGTCAATCCAAGCTGCAAGGACAACCTTGTGTTCCTGAAAAGTATCCTCAATTTCTTGAGCTAGATATGCTGTTTGGTCTTCAGTGGACCGGAACTGTCTAAAGCCAGCTTGCTGTGTTGCCAGTAGATCGTTAGTCTCTAGGTGGTACTTCAGGCGTTCGTTGACAATCCTCTCCATGGCTTTCCCTACACAACTTGTAAGGCTTATGGGGCGGTAGCTTCCTGCCTCTTTTGGGTTCTTGCCCTTCTTTAGGATCGGAATCATAACAGCTTCTCTCCAGATTTGCGGTAAACTACCTTCCTCCCAGCTGCTGTTGTAGATGTTCAGGAGTTTGCAACCTGCTGTGTGGCCGAGGTTTGTCAACATTTCATTTGTGACACCATCTGGGCCTGGAGACTTCCTGGTTTTAAGTTGTCTGAGAGCAGTCCTCAGCTCATGCAGTGCCAGCTGTTGGTGCATACCATGCTATGCCCTGTCTCCTTCTTTCCTCCCCTCTCTCTGCTCCCTTCTTGCTTCCCTCTGTCGTGCATTGTCAATGGGGACATCACTGACGTCTTTGTAGTTCTAAGCAAATCTGTTTGCCGCCTGGTTGCCTGTCAATAACTCACCATTTTCTTAAAACAAGGTCATCAAAGAAACGCCAGAGAATTTTGAATGTTCACATTGTTGATATTGGATAAATGACTGTATTAAATGTGTATCACGTGAATTTTCTAACCAGGCGATCACCATTCATTACTTATCAAGACATTCTACACTGTGATCAGTAACTTATCAACACCTACTACAGTGTGATAATTAACTTATCAAGACATTCTACAGTGTAATCAGTCACTTATAAAGACATTCTACACTGTGATCAGTAACTTATCAACACCTACTACAGTGTGATCAGTAGCTTATCAAGACGTTCTACAGTGTGATCAGTAACTTATCAAGACATACTTCACTGTGATCAGTAACTTATCAAGACATTCTACAGTGTGATCAGTAGCTAATCAACACCTACTACAGTGTGATCAGTAACTTATCAAGACCTACAACAGTGTGATCAGTAACTTATCAAGACATTCTACACTGTGATCAGTAGCTTATCAAGACATTCTACACTATGATCAGTAGCTTATCAAGACATTCTACAGTGTGATCAGTAACTTATCAAGACATTCTACACTGTGATCAGTAGCTTATCAAGACATTCTACAGTGTGATCAGTAACTGATCAAGACATTCTACACTGTGATCAGTAGCTTATCAAGACATTCTACACTGTGATCAGTAACTTATCAAGACATTCTACACTGTGATCAGTAGCTTATCAAGACATTCTACACTGTGATCAGTAGCTTATCAAGACATTCTACAGTGTAATCAGTAACTAATCAAGACATTCTACACTGTGATCAGTAGCTTATCAAGACATTCTACAGTGTGATCAGTAACTTATCAAGACATTCTACAGTGTGATCAGTAACTTATCAAGACATAATACACTGTGATCAGTAACTTATCAACACCTACTACAGTGTGATCAGTGGCTTATCAAGACATTCTACATTGTGATCAGTAACTTATCAACACCTACTACAGTGTGATCAGTAACTTATCAAGACATTCTACAGTGTGATCAGTCACTTATCAAGACCTAAAACAGTGTGATCAGTAACTTATCAATACATTCTACAGTGTGATCAGTAGGTTATCAAGACATTCTACAGTGTGATCAGTAACTTATCAACACCTACTACAGTGTGATCAGTAACTTATCAAGACATTCTACAGTGTGATCAGTAACTTATCAACACCTACTACACTGTGATCAGTAACTTATCAAGACATTCTACAGTGTGATCAGTAACTTATCAACACCTACTACACTGTGATCAGTAACTTATCAAGACATTCTACACTGTGGTCAGTAGCTTATCAAGACATTCTACAATGTAATCAGTAACTTATCAAGACATTCTACACTGTGATCGGTAACTCATCAACACCTACTAAAGTGTGATCAGTAACTTATCAAGACATTCTACAGTATGATCAGTCATTTATCAAGACATTCTACACTGTGATCAGTAACTTATCAACACCTACTACTGTGTGATGAGTAGCTTATCATGACATTCTACAGTGTGATCAGTAACTCATCAACACCTACTGCAGTATGATCAGTAACTAATCAAGACATTCTACAGTGTGATCAGTAACTAATCAACACCTACTACAGTGTGATCAGTAACTAATCAAGACATTCTACAGTGTGATCAGTAACTTATCAAGACTTACTACAGTGTGATCAGTAACTAATCAAGACATTCTACAGTGTGATCAGTAACTTATCAAGACCTACTACAGTGTGATCAGTAACTTATCAAGACCTACTACACTGTGATCAGTAACTAATCAAGACATTCTACAGTGTGATCAGTAACTTATCAAGACCTACTTCAGGTTGATGAGTAAACAATCAACACGTTCTATGGTGTGGTCATTGACTTAAATAGACATTTGACGTATAGGCAAAAAGCAATTTTTAACTAGTTTGCATTATAAATTCAGTATAAGCATACATTCACATGCGTATACCTTCTACCAATGTTCTATTATATAATATGTATTTTTATTTATATATATCATGGTTGATACATTGTGATGGATGATGGAAGATGTACAATGCCATGTGTAAGTCCCAATTCTGCCTCACTTATTTCGAGGGTCCCGGGTTCGAACCCCCGTTAGGCGAGGTTCAAATCGCCGGGACGATATCACGAAAATCCAAATGGCAGACACGTTTCCGTCACAATCGGTATTAAATAAACTAGTTTAAATTACATGTAAGTCCCATTTTGAAATAAAATTTATGTCATGTTGTAATGTCATGATTTTCCTTAAACGAACTCTTGATCAGGACAAGTTTTGCAACATGGGCGGGCATACGAACCATCCTAAGTGATCAAACGAGGAAAAGAAAGACAAAAACAGAGAACATATTACATGTTTCCTTGTTTGGTTATGATCTTTTCCTCAATAACTCACCTTTATATTTGTTTTACATCGATTCTGAAGGAAGCTTAAGGCTTGTTCAAAGCCACTCTCGATGACTGCTTCCTGGATACTAGACCAGTAATCGCGCCGGTTTTGTGGATTAGTTTCACCTCGCCTAACGGATATTCGAATCCGGTACCCTCGGTACAAGAGCCCAACGCTCTACCCCTCCACCAATGTCGCCAATAACTCACACAAAGAAGAGTACACTTGTTAATTCATCTCTTAATTTCTCGCCAGACGTCAATCAATTTCTCTTTTGTAACAATTTAGACTTACTCCCATAGAGTCGACAGTTAATTTTTCGTTTAAGCGTTTTCAGCAATATTTCAAGAAATGTTTTTACTATTCATCCTTAAGCATTATAATTTTCCCTTTTGTGCGTATCGTTTACGTTTACACTCTGTAATTGGACTTCTTTTACCTTGACCTTAAAACGCAAGAAGGAATCTATTTCTTGCATCTGAAAATATCCTTAAAGACACCATGAAAGAAGCTTAGGATAAGCCATGATTTCTAAAGGAAACATCTTAGATGTCCATATTAGCTTAACTTGCTAATAAAACGTTCCTTAACACACGGAGCCTTTGGATTGTCATTGATTACCAGTACCAACTATGTTATACGAGTGTTCAACACAACGTTGTTCTATGATGCAGGAAATAAACTATCGTGCGAAACAAGGATAAAGCTTGGACTATAATTTTCCTTTTGTCAAACATAACCAAACAATTGTTTCAACGATATTTTATTTCGACTTCTCTCATCTGTGAACACGCACATTTAAACGTCGTGGGACGACATATTCGCCGAATAAATCGTAAAAAGAAAGAAAAGTAAATTGGGGGTTATGCGAATGTCAGTGAAGGACACACAGTATTGTATTCGCGCTTGACGGATGTCGCTTAGAAGAAGTAGCGGGCCTATGAGTGGTATGTTAAAACGTTTGTGTATAGAAGTAGTTTTATTGTTGTCATTCTTGGCTATTGTATACTTATGAATTATTTTAACAAAATATGGAATGTTGTGGAATTTTCGTACATTTCAAAATCGCGATGAATTGAGATGATTTATAATCCTATCTTAAAGCAACACTTGTTGGATGTGTTACAGCAGGCATATGTTTGCCCTGTACGCATGGATGCGTAATTATAATTTGTTTTTGTGCATGATTTATTTTGTAATAATTTTGTAAGAGTACACAGAGCCTCTACCCCTAATATCCCTTGACTCTCTCTCTCTCTCTCTCTCTCTCTCTCTCTCTCTCTCTCTCTCTCCCTCCCTCCCTCTCTCTCTCTCTATCTCTCTCTCTTTCTCTCTCTTTCTCTCAATCTCTCTCTCGCTCTCTCTCTCTCTCTCCTTCTCTCTCTCTCTCTCTCTCTCTCTCTCTCTCTCTCTCTCTCTCTCTCTCTCTCTCTCTCTCTCTCTCTCTCTCTCTCTCTCTCTCTCTCTCTCTCTCCCCCCCTCTCCTCTCTCTCTCTCTCTCTCTCTCTCTCTCTCTCTCTCTCTCTCTCTCTCTCTCTCTCTCTCTCTCTCTCTCTCTCTCTCTCTCTCTCTCTCTCTCCCCCCCCCCCCCTCTCTCTCTCTCTCTCTCTCTCTCTCTCTCTCTCTCTCTCTCTCTCTCTCTCTCTCCCCCCCTCTCTCTCTCTCTCTCTCTCTCTCTCTCTCTCTCTCTCTCTCTCTCTCTCTCTCTCTCTCTCTCTCTCTCTCCCCTCTCTCTCTCTCTCTCTCTCTCTCTCTCTCTCTCTCTCTCTCTCTCTCTCTCTCTCTCTCTCTCTCTCTCTCTCTCTCTCTCTCTCTCTCTCTCTCTCTCTCTCTCTCTCTCTCTCCCCCTCTCCCTCTCTCCCTCTCTCTCTCTTTCTCTCTCTCTCTCTCTCTCTCTCTCTCTCTCTCTCTCTCTCCCTCCCTCTCTCTCTCTTACTTTCTCTCTCTCTCTCTTACTTTCTCTCTCTCTCTCTATTACTTTCTCTCTCTCTATTACTTTCTCTCTCTCACTCTCTCTCTCTCTCTCTCTCTCTCTCTCTCTCTCTCTCTCTCTCTCTCTCTCTCTCTCTCTCACACACGCACACACCAACACATACACACACATACATACTTACATACATCACGCCCAGATGAGAATTAACACACACCAAAACTTTCCCACAGGCAAACTTACACAACAGAAGAAAACGTTCACTTAAGATTTACATCGAATTGAAGCAGAAGTCCGTCACGGTAGACGAAGCTGATATTCAGACACGACATTTACTCAATGTTTACCTGACCCGTGTTTACCAAATACTACCCTCGCTCCTTTCGTTAAAGGTACCTCTTAACAGCTAATACACTATTTATATTCTAATAGTGGAGATAAACATTGCGGGAAAGGGGAAATTCGCTCGTTACGAGCAATTTCTCATTTTCCCACAATATTTTCCTGAGTCGTCTGTATTAAAGCAATTAAATGTGGTTATTGTTTGGTAATTGGTTAAGGCGACTCAATGTCAATCTCTATAGATTACAGTTATATCAAGGTGTCAAGTCGTATTACCCATGTACTTCAGATCAAAGCCATTCCGACTGCTTCATTAAACGTTTCTGCCGTAAAGCTGTCCGAATTGTTCAGTGGGTTATTGAATTAAGGCATTTCAACCATTATGTCTAAAGTCACAGCAATTGCACGTTCTTTTCATACATAATGTTATCCCGTGCTCTCATTCCCATACTTCTTGGATTAACCCATTACCAAACAATAACGAAATTTCACCACTTTTTAGACGATTCTGGAAAACACTGTGGGAAAAGGAGAAATTGCTCGTGACGAGCAATTTTTCCTTTTCCCACAATGTTTTCTTCTCTATCAGAAGATTACTTACCAATTTCATCACATTTTGAGATGTCGTCTGCAAACGCTTTCAATTTGGAACAGTCGAAAATTTTGCGTTTGGTAAAGGGTTAAAAACATTTTGGCTCTTTTTGTATTGAACTTTCCATTCGCAATGTTATCCAAACTTTGAAAAATTTTATAGAGGGAAGTTACTACTAGTGACTTTTATACTCACATAACCACCTAGAACCATTCTACCTGGGTCTAAACATAATCGAGTCTTTTAAACGTGACTTTTTTAAGCCGACTTGTGTTCCTAATTTTTCAAAGTACTTTTTAGGTAAGCCATAAAACTTTCATTGTCTTTCAAACTTTCTTTATCATACTGCCTTGTTCTAAGCATACTCTTCTTGACCTGCGTTTTTCAAGCTTCAATGCTTTCTCAATTTCTCAGAGAGTTATGGAAGTAAGCTGTTTCTACCATTGTCGTTCAAATTAACAATATCATACTTTCTGACAATCGTATCTACTCGGCATTCTCCAGCACAAACCGGTGGATATACATCGTAGATAGTTCATGAATACAACAGAAATCCTACGGTAATTCGGCTGTTTTCCGACGGAATACATGATTGATTACAACATTACACACAGGGTAAATATCTGTGTAAATACGCACAAATTGGTATATTGGTAAATTTCATTAAATATTATCATATCAACACGTCTGTGTTTCATATTTTCTCAAACGTATCTACTCGGCTTGTGCCGGGGATTGCCGAGTAGATACGATCACAAACGGACATGCCCTTCGCCGCCGCCATGCTGCCGGACTACATTCAAAATGACTTCCCAAGTTATTTTAAGAAATGGCCGAGGTATTCCGAATGACTTCCTGGATCTAAACACATCCTTTTGGCATATTGTTTTGTTAAGCTTTAGTGATATCGGAACTTCCTAGAGTGTTTTAGAGCCAATCCTTTACTCGAGTTATCTTTAAGGCCTACATAACCATACTTCCTGAATCTAAGCATATTCGAATCGTTTTACCAGGGGAATTTCAAGTCGCAACGCTTTTACTATTTCTCAAGGTGTTTTTGAGCTAAAACGTTACTCTCATTGTCTTTCAAACTAACATAACCATTCTTCCTGTGTCTAAACATATTCGTTTTTATCTGAAAATTTCAAGCCGTAATGCAATCACAATTTCTTAGAGCGTTTTTGAGCTAAGCCGTTACTAACATTGTCTTATAAGCTGACCTTCCCATGCTTCGTAGATCTTAGTAGGCTCATTTTACCTTGGGATGTTCAGGCCGAAGTGCTACCCGAATTTTCTAGAGTCTTAACGATGTAAGCCGTTTCAAACATATTTTTTATTTTCAAACTTACATTATCTTAACCTCTGGATCTAATCACTTTCGATTATTTTTAACCTGGGACGGCCAAGTCGCAACACTTTCCCAATTGTCCAGACTGTTTTTGAGATAAGTCGTTCCTATTGCTGTCTTTCAAGCTCAAAGTGCCGATTTCACCTCGATCAAAACCATTTCACTCGTTTTGACCACTGACTTTCAAATCTTTATGCAATTTCACAGATATTGATAAAAATTTTTTTTCATTTCTCAACTCAATTACTCATGAACTCAGAGTAATAAACGTTGAATATGACCAACCATTGTCAATGAAACAAAGATTAATTTCGATTTTTTTTTCTTCTAAGTTGCTGAAACCCCGTCATTTCGTTAAAATAATGCGAAGTCGACATTTGTACACGTTAGTGATTTTTATGGAATGTTTAGAAATAAACGCAGGAATTCCTTCTCGTGCACTTTACTAGCGTCACATGAAAAGAGCGGTTAAACTTTTCAAAAGACACATGTGACAACGATATGTTAGACTATTACTTTTTAATCTAGCTTTAGATCGTTGTTTACGAAAAAACCTATTAAACGGTTTGCAATATCTGCAGTATAAAAGATCTATACCTTTTCTGTACGGTAACGAACGGGATCGGAAAGCTGTAAAAAAATTGACCTTTAATCAATACATAGTATCATAGTATACACATATTCTACATCATTTTACAAGGAGTAGGATTTTTGTCTATCTCAAACACAAAAAAATAAGTAAGTTATATTTAAGTGGGTTATATAGTATACTAACACCAGGATAACGAACTCCAACAAAGAAAAAAAATCATCATTTCATTATTGCCATTTTCCAAGTCATAATGGTGTTTATGACCCACGTTGACTTGATCTGAAGGTTTTTGAATCAGATATACATTTTAGACTATCAAACATATCTAATGTCACTTTATCATGGTTATATATGTGACACTTCGTCAAAAGTTACTATTGAATATTTATGTTACTGAAGATTGTTTACAGTCACACATTAAAAGCAGACCTGGCCGATATTTATGATGTGCGGAAAAAAAACGTTTTACCGTTATCGCGGAGAAACAAATGTGACAAAATGCGGAATTGCTCAGTGCGATCAATGCCTCCTTTTGACACAGTTATAAATCAAATATTTTGCTTTAGGTATGTTGGAAGGAATATATTCATAGAATATGTTTTGTACATGTGAGGGATAGACCAGTAAATCCGATATATGAAAAAACATCGTTTTGGAATACATGCCTAGTTTATTCGTCATATACACAGCAAGTCGTTACTATTAAGCGGCCACATCGTTTACAAGGATCCTGCATAGCCAAGTGGTTATGTTTGTTGACTTGTAACTCTGGATTCGAGTCCGACAAGTACCTCAGGGTAGAGTATAAACCATTTAAGTTATACAGAATAGTTGTATATTAATTGTATTTGAGCTCAAATCCGTATCACTTCAATCGAAATCGGAACAATGTTGTCTTATCTGATAAGATATCGACAAGTCGAAAAATCAAGAAAGACATTGAAATACCTGATAAAGTGTTAAATGATCCGAAGATTTGTTTCAGTAGTAAACATCTATTTTAAGTAACACAAGTAAAAGTTTTACCAACATATCAACTGCTTCACCACTTACTCCTTAATAGCATGCTTTAGCGCTTATACTGAAATAGTGTTTTAAATAAATGTTACTATAGGATGCTTTACACACACTTGGCAATTTATCTCTTTCATCATAATGGTTTCTTTCCATTTTCAGAAAAACGGCTTCATCTTTTCTCTTTTTTTTTTCATTTTCATACTCAGCTGTTGCTTTAAATTTAGATTCGTTACAAACTCCATCATAAGGCAATGAGTTATAAGAGCACATTAGTAACTCCGATATCATAGTTATCGTTCCTGAAACTGGTTGCAATATCCATGCGGTTCCGGTATATATCGGTTTTCGACAAGGATAACGTGTGTGTTGAAGTTGGCTACTTACTAATTTAAAGGACTATCTCACAGGTTGAGATTTCAATCTTGTTTAAGGAAAAGTGTCATCTACGAATAAAACGACATCGCAGTTCGATTAACTTACAGAAAACTAAATTGTTGGTACAATTCTCATCTCCTTTCGTATCCGTTTAGTGAAGATATAGCCCATTTAGTTTGCACATTTAATGAACCGTTTAAATGGTGTATTGTGTTACATGTAACGATGATATCTTATTTTTGTCTTGTGAAATAATCGAGAAGTGTATGAGGATTTTGAACCCAGACAATTGATAGGTCAAAGATCTTTTCACAGGTCTCAAGCACGGTGCCGTGAACAAACCAATACTATTTTTTAACAAAGTGTTTCCAATTTAAACACTGTCCTACACAAATATTCAGTGAAAACAAAGATTTTACGGGATCTTTAAAATGTCCATTTATTCAATGATAAGGGTTGATCAAATGACCCTTCAAGCATTTGTATATTCACAAAATAACAATCTATTATACAGTCCCTTTAACGCACATGGCGTATCTATTTAAAAAGCTAAAATGAAACCAGTTCGAAAAAAGTAAAAAAAAAAATGCCTTTAGAAGCAATCTATCCTTTTTTCATAATATAATGGTTTCTTCTCAAGATAAAATTTTTTACAAGCTATTTTGTCGTCTGCTGCTACGTTTATTGTTACCAAATCCCTAAATACCTTATGGGGGAAATGTTAAACAGAAGTTGATATCCGTTTGAAATGTCAAGTCATAAGGAAACATGTTATTAATAGCCCTGGTTAATTAATGAATAGTTTTCTATTGCCTTGATTTGAACTTCTGATTAGATATCCAGGAACAAAGGAGCAGCTATCGTTCTATGATAGGTTCTTTACATGCGCTTTTTACGTACAAAGCTATAAAAATCACCGTAGGTATAGAATAATATCTCAATATATTACCCTATGGATAGAGAAATTGTTTTTCAAAAATCTGACTTTCATCTCAACATCTTAGAATTGAGACAGGGCGATATGGCTCGAATAGACTAGAAAGATTTGAAGGACGTTGTTTGATAGTACTAATATTAGTATTGTGTAATAGTATTAAAGAAATAGAGGACGAGTTCCATTTTTACTTATTTGTCCATCATATGCAGGGATTACATAAGTTTTTCAAAAGATATTTTTATTCAAGGCTAAATATGTACAAATTCATAACACTTTTAAATATCTCAATAATAGAAAAACTCTTATCAATTTGGCTAACTTTATAAAGGAAGTATTTGCATTAAAAGCTAGCAGTATACACAACATTAACCCTTTCTCACCAAAAGATTTGGACTGTCCCAAATTGAAATAGTTTGCAGACGACATTTCAGATCTGTTGAAATTGAAAAATATTCTTCAGATAGAGCAGAAAACCTTGTTGGAAAAGGAAAAATTGCTCGTTACGAGCAATTTCTCCTTTTCTTACAATAATTTCTAAAGGAGTCTGCAACAAAGTAGTCAAATGTCGTTTTTGTTTAGGAAAAGGTTAAGAGTATAGTAATTTGATGTGTGCCGAATTGTGGGGTTATTCTTTCATTCGCTAGTTAAAAGAGTAAAATTTAATGGTATAAATTCGTTTTTGATATTTCAAAAGTAAAAACGAAGGTAAACAATGGTTTGTTTTTATATTACATGTAGTTGATAATATTGTTCACTTGTATCTATATTGTGAAAAAGAAACTGTATAGTTAACGTCTGGAATAAAATAGTGTCATTGTAAAAATGACATCCTTCTTGCAGAAAGCGACATTTTACGTTTTTACGAAGGCGATTTATCGAGACCTCATTTGAAAGTCGGATTTGAACTTCCTGATTGCATGTTGTAGCTTTAGTTTTGCTTAAGTTGACTGTTCAAAAAAGAGAGTGTAAGCTGTCTACTTGAAATTGCTTTTAGGCCGACAGGTAGTTATGTTATCTAAATACTATAATAGTCTAAATATGGTACAAGTGATTTTATTTCGTACGAGAGCCAATTGTTGTAGCAGCCGTGAATGTATTAACAGCATTTTCAGCAGCTTTCGGTTATAAGTCTCAATGATATCCTCGATACACAACATACAGTGTCATAGATCTAAGCCATAACTGCCACAGTTCGTTCCGTTTAAGTACGGCCGGAGTCGGGAATCGAACATTAAACTCCCTGCATAGAAGGGGAACACACTAGAAAGGATAGAAAAATAATTGCAATTAAAACAAAATGTTCTATTTTGGTTTTAAGAAAATGATATGCTTTATTTTTATCAATTTAAGTTGTTGATTTAATGTCTATATCGTTCTTTAAAGGTGAATGTGATTATGCGACCTCTCGCCTTTTGCAAAGACAGTTTCATTGGCAGAATAGTTCGTATTTCTACTGTATTTTCTTTTTCTTTCTGACAAAGAATATGTTCAAAATGTAATTTGATTGACAGTAAAGAAATATGTTATACCATTCTTTGATACTATCAGCCATTTTTGATAAAGGAACTCCCAAGGTGAGTAGTCTAATGGTTAGTGTATGCGCTTATATCTACCTTTATTAACAATCAAATGATTTCATTCACAATATATGAGGCCTCCGGCCCAAAATACAAAAAATTTTTTACAATATTTTCCTGATATATATGTTACATGATTATTAAAAAGCATTAACATGCAATATGGAACTAACTATTTTCTGTTTCAAGAGGTCTGTAGCAGGCATATCGAACATATGAATACAAATAAATAACTAATGAAAAACTGTGTGAAAATAATGTGAGAAAAGGAGAAATTCGCCTACAGCGAGCGAATACTCCCTTTGTCACAATCCCCTCAATGGTTGATATATTTGTTAAGTCAGCAGCAGACAGATTGAACACATATAGACAAACTGACAGAACACAGAATAGAGCTGTGTTCATGCTTAATTAAAGTTGGAAATATTGTGGAAAAGGAAGGATCCACTCATAGAGAGCGGATTCCCCACTTGCCTTAATTCTCCCAAAGATCTTCTGTCAAAATGTCCGCACAAGCCAACATTGAAAATATATAGGTCAAAGATCAAACTACTAACTGAAACACTGCTTTATCCCTTTTTACAATAGAAGCATATCTTATCTCGAAATATTCCTGTTGTCACAATGCTCTCAAATGTTGTCTGTAATGAAGGATGCAGCAGGTGTTTCTGAACACAGCTAGGTAGATGAACAATATCTATATAAAGCTGAGTGAATTCTTAATACAAGAAAGATAACATTGTGACGAAAGTATTCGCTCACAATGAGCGATTTCTACTTCTATCACAATGCCATCATTGCTTATATTTTGCGGAGTCTGCAGGAGATAATTTTGAACACATCTAGGTAACAATGTAAAATGTATAGTAAAATGTTTTACAGCTTTATAAAAAGTGAATATTCTGTGACCAAGGACTACACTCATGATCAGCAAGTTCTCCCTTTATCGCAATATTCTCAAAGGCTGTCTTTTTAAATTCAGTTTTAGGTCATTTTAACCCTTTACTAAAAGCCAATTTTTGGATTGTCTCAATTTGAAAAAGCATGCAGACGACAATTCAAAATGTGATAAAATTGGAAAACAAAGTTCCGGTAGAAAACATCAAGGGAAAAGGAGAAATCGCTCATTAAGAGCAATTTCATCTTTTCTCGCAATGTTTTCTTAAGTCGTCTGCTTCAGACAAGTAATCACTAGAGTTCGTTCGGCATAGGGTTAAACACATCTAGGCAGATGTACACATCATTGAATGAAACACTGTATTATTGTGTAATATATAAAATTAGGAGTTGAAAGGATTCTTGGGTTTTATTTAATTGTTTCCCAATATATATTTCCCTATATTGTTCGTACCGTTTACAGTAGAAAAACACATGGATTTCGTCTTCGACTATTTCGATGTCGGATTCCCCAATACAGAAAGTACATAAACGGTCTTCTCTTAGGACATTATGGTGTCTTCCAACTTCTACATTGAGCCTATGGTTTGAGCACCGAAATTTAGCAAATGCCTTTCTCAAATGAAAAGGAAGATCAAACAGTAGATAATGTTAAACGTTTAAGAGAGACTTAAATTGAGTGTAAAAGCATCCTTTAGATGTATTATATAGAGCGTTATGACAATCCTGCTGTAGTATATCTTTGAGTCTTAATTTAAATTCTGTTATGAAAGCTTTAGTATTGCCAATATCCTGCGAGATCCAGACAAATCCAAATCCGTGGGTGAATAATAACTAACTTCTGTTGCATATGTATGTCTTCCACAATCGTCTAACTTTTTTAGCATTATATAACATTGTTTTGGATATCGGTACGGGGCCATATGGATCAGTTTAGACCAGTACTTTAAGAAATTAACATAATAATCTAAACATAGAGGATAACGACCACATTCACCTAAAGCCATTTGGTTGCTGGTGTTTTTACCTACCTACTCCAAGAAGTTGTTTGCATGCAGATATTTGGGTATTTTCAACTGTACTTCTGTAGCTATAACCCCATAGCTCTGACCCATAGCATAGGATGGGTTTACCATTGAATCAAACAATTTAAAGTAATCACAGTGGGTTAAGGGACCATACATGTATCTATACTAATTTATGCTGTTCAATGACTTTTTGGCTGGCGCTGTAAGGGCTTTGAGAGCTTTTGACCATTTGAGTTTAGGTGTAAATAACAAGCCCATATACTTATAGAAGGAAGATACAGTTATTGGAGTGTTGTTCAGAAACCATTTCTCAGTCTTTCTGAGAGGTCCACCATTTCTGAAAACGGAGTATCGGAATCATTTAAAATCATACCAAGTTGTAGTGATGCTCTGGGTAGTTAAAAAGCGGAAACATATATATGAAACCATTTTAAAATTGTTCTATGCAAGTTGAATGTACAGACTTGAAAAGTCTATATTGACATTTGACCCCTTAGTGTTATCTTGACTCTTAGCTATCAATGTTTCCGCAATATTCTTCCTCATCATGGAGAACATTTGTGCCAAGTTATATTATAATCCCTGCATGTATGAAGTTATGCTCTGGACAAGAATTTTCCTCTGTGAGATTGACTTTTGACCTAGAGACTTTTTGCATGTGCAGGACACTGTCTTATAAAGGTGAACATTTGTACCAAGTTATAGAAAGCATGACATCAGTTTATGGAAAGGAGGACGACAAGATTCAGGAAGTTCCAGACATAAGTCCACCCAGACATATCTCTGGATAGCACAAAAACAAAGTGTTCTCATAATATTAGGGAGGGGCAGAGAGATGTAGAAGACAGACACAATCATGTGCTTAAATTCCTTGTATACAGAGGGACACTATTGCTATATTTGCTCTATTTGGCGAGGGAAAACCAAATTATTTCCTCACAATACTAATTCTTTTTTTTATATAGTTGAAAGGGATTAACATAATAAGAAATCAATTTTAACAGTGCAACAGTTTAATTATAAAACATGAATACAACATGAAATATGCAACAGTTTCAGCAAATATGTATAGAATATTATGTATATTTAACAAGATATTAACTGCAATAAGGGGTGGGTTTTTCTACTACATTCAAATTAGTCTTTATAGTTTGCAATTAAATATGTTTAAATCAAAACCTGTGTTTAAGCTACTGAGCTAAGTGGTTAGGTGGGATTCATAAGCTGCTATGTCTTATTATTATTACTTTTGTAAATATTGTGGTGAAGCATATGTAAATTTTGGAAGAACATAACAAAAAAATTGTATCACAAGTTTACAGATGTCCTCCGCCTATTTCAATTTTGCACAAACTGAATAATTTTACACCGTCAACTTGAAGGGGTCTGTTTATTTTGCATGGAAAGTGGTCTTATTATAGTGTACATGAAATTGTGTTAAGCAGCCAACCTATTATAAACAGCCAATTTGCTCTGTCCCATAGACTGGCCTTTTAACACAAGTTTGACTGTATGTACAATTGTGCCAAGAGATGTGAGAATACTTTGATAAATGCAAATGTAATGGACTGGACACGAAAAATATCGTACAACAGATTGTTAATGTTTGACCTCCAAGTGTGACCTTGACCTTGGTGGTAGGGTGTGGGTGTTTCGCATTACATGTCATCATTATCTTGAATGTTTGTGTCAATCTATTTTAAAAATCCCTTGATGAATAAATGAGTTATGGAATGGACACGAAATACATTTTAAAAGCTTTGACTTTTGTGACCTTGAACTTTGAAGTATGGATGTCGGTGTTTCACACAACAGATCATGTCAATACCGTTAACAATTGTGCCAAGTTATATAAGAAGTCCCTTGATGAATGCAAAAAATTTGGATCTGACAAAAACTCTACCATATATTTGACTATGTTAACCTTTGTCCTTCAAGTGTCACATTGAACTTGGGGGCAGGGGTCTTGGTCTTTGCATGTCACATTGTATGATTTATGTGAACACTTGTGCCAAGTTCTTGAAAAAATCTTGATGAATAAACAAATTATGGAATGGACACCAAGTGTGAAAGGCAGACGGATGGACAAACAGACAGACGGGAGGCCATTTTTATAATGTCCCCCTTCTGTCTCCAAAAGCTTGGGGGGAGAATTAGAGAAATGAAACATAACAGAATGCGTTCACAAAACAAAACACTCTGTCCTTTCTGTTTGAAGAGTAAGCATAACGGAAATAAAACTGTGAAAAAACCTAACATTAAATGGCAAAATGTAAATGACCATCTTCTAAAATGCAACATAAAGTTAAAAGTGACTAGTTTTGAAAATATGCACACAGGGATAAAACTAACTTGGAAAATAAAACAAATACACAAACTTAGAATGGACAGAAGTGTACCTTGAATTTCTTAGGTAGTGTGACTTGGTTAACAACAGGTAAGCTGTACGTTGCCTTCAAACCAAATGATAAGGTCAAAGTTGATGAAGCTCTACAACGTGTGCAGGACTGCTTAACAGATATAGTTTCTTGGATGCATCGCAACATGCTCAAACTCAACACTGATAAGACAGAAGTTATCGTTTTCGCACCTAAACACAATGAAAAATTTGTGGATGACATCTCGATCATGATCGGTCAATCGCAGATACAACCAACAAATGTTGTTAGGAACTTAGGAGCCTTCTTAGACTCTAGAATGAACCTGGAGACTCATGTTAATTCACTGTGCCGATCGTGTTATGTGCAACTTCGTCAGATTAGCCACATTCGGCAGTATCTAACTACTGACGCGACAAAGTCACTTGTAAATAGTCTTGTTACATCCCGGTTGGACTACTGTAACTCGCTGCTATATGGTTTGCCAAAAACAACCCTCAACAAATTACAGACTATTCAAAACATAGCTGCTCGAATCATAACTAGGACTTCACGGTTTAGTCATATAACTCCCGTTCTAAAAGAACTCCACTGGTTGCCGATTGAAAGCAGAATTCAGCATAAGATATTAACTTTAACGCATAAGGCATTACATGGTAAATCACCAGGATATATTCAATCATTACTGCAAATATACAAACCTAGTCGTTCTCTTAGGTCCCAGTACGATTCAGTGACACTTGTCGTTCCCAGACGAAAAACAGCAAGCTATGGAGATAGATGTTTTGCAGCCAGTGCTCCGCAACTCTGGAATTCGTTACCGGCAGAACTAAGAGAGTACAGTAGTTTCACATATTTTAAAAAACTGTTAAAGACATACCTATTTGTCCAACTGTATAGTGATAAGTAAAACACCATTGTGTGTCAATTACTTATACTACGTCGATGAACAAGCATACTGATGATACTTTTAAGCCCGTGTTTGTTTTAACGTTGTACTTGTTTATTTTTTCGGTTTTATATTTTAGAATACCTTGTATATGGTTTTAATGTTACATTTTTTTTTTTGTATCTTAGGTCATGCCTCTTTTTTATGCATAAGTACATGTATGTGCTTTCATTGTCTTGTAAAGCACTTTTGAACATATGTCTTTTTATGATAAGAGTGCTATATAAATATGGTGTATAATAATAATAATAATAAATAACACAATATTATTAATTGTAGAACATATAACAAACTAGCTTTTAACGAACAAAATATTATGACCTGTAAAACATGGATGAAATGCAAAACCTAAGAAATATATATTGAACCAGCATACAAAATGGATGAATTTTTTTAAGCCAAAAAAGGGTATATTCAGGAAAACTAGAATAATTGTAAATAATGTGTTGTTAAATTTTCAAAAATATCCATTAGAATACCAAAACATTTTCTAAAACTAGAAGATGCTTTTTAGAAAAAAGCTTATGTCTCCCCATTGCTCAGTAATAAAGTACAGTCAAACTTGTGCTTACGGCCACTTGTGATAAGCGGTCTTTGCCGTTCAACGGCCATTTTAAAGTCCTCCCAAACAATTAGACTCTTTAAAATTCCTTGATAAGCGGTCTTCTCTCTGATGCGGTCAGCGGACAGGCTAATTAATCCCAATCAACTTTAAATCAATTGACCTTACGACAGACTTTGATTGACAGCTGGAACTGACCAATCAGCGAACACTTCGGTTGCTATCCGCCATTTTCTCCGACACGCTGTGCGACTCCGTCAACACATAGCACTATTGTGCTGTGATTTTTCTTCGTCAATACTGCTTAAGATATTGTTTAAGTACTTATAATAGAGAAATTATGTATAAGGAGAGACTTGTGGGTGAAGAAGAGTTTATCCCGTTTCCAAAATCTGTCACATATATTGTGAAATGACTGAGAAATACACGCAATTAGTAAATATATGCTAAAAGTTAATTTATAAAACGATGTAAAGAATAGAAGTATGAACTATTATTTTCTTTCTTTTTTTCTTTCACATGTGTGTAAATTTTTATTTTTGTCTTTTATCTTCGTTTGAAAATGAAAAATTGTTGTTTTTAAAAAACGGAATTGACACATAATGACGAATGTTATTAGTTGCATTCGATAATGAATCAAATGTTAACTAAAAATACAATATTGATCGATAATGTTGTGAGAGGACATGGTTTCCAGTTGGATATATACAAATTCTTCAAATTGGATTTTAATTAATTGATTTTGTTTTTAAATGGACCCTAAGAGCACCTTAAACAATTAATTAACTTTCTTACTATAGCCCATCAATCCACCTACCTGTAATGATCGATGTATCGTATCCAAATTCAAAAGCTATTAAAAACGAAACAAATCCATAACTCCTTGTTGCAACTTTATCCGAATACCTTAAAGAATCTAATGTTGCTGTAATATGTTGTAAAACACATTCTTGGTAGCCAGTGGTTGATTACAAAGACCGCCGATCGGCTAAACAATAAAGGGTTTGTGACTTGACCATAAAGTGCAATTGTGTCAGATTGATGTTAATTAGCGTCGAAACCCTTAATCCTTTTTAACATACATACATACATTTTATTAGCAACGGCAAAAAGGTTTGCCTTTAGCCATTTACAATTCAAACATGGCAAAGACATGAAATTACAGAAAAGATATAATACAACACAAAAAAGGAACATAACAACAGAACAGTCATAAAACCATGGGTAGTTATAACTGGCAAGTACAATTAAATGTAGTCAAAATCAATTCAACATCGTTTCCAATATATGGTTTCTAACATCCATAGCTTCCTTAATATATTTTGACAATTTTAGTAATTTACAATGATTCGAGGAGGACATGAGACTATAAAACTTATTAACAGTTGGGTGTGGTAAATGAATCATGTATTTTTCACGTAAAAATCTATATCTTGGGCAACATAATATGAAATGAAATTCAGACTCGACTACTTTCATGCTACATAGTTTACACAGGCGATTGTTTCTATCAATACCATTTTTTCTTCCAGTTTCAATTTCAAGTGGGTGTGAGCTCAAACGAATCGAGGTTTGTTAACCCTTTACCAAACAATATCTACATGTGACTACTTTGTTACAGACAACTAGGGAAAATATTGTGGGAAAAGGAGAAATTGCTCTTAACGAGCAAGTTATCCTTTTCCAACAATATGGTCTGCCCTATCAGAAAAGTATTAATTCATCATATTCATTTAAATGACGTCTGCAAACTCTTTAAATTTTGAACAATTGAAAATATTTCGTTTGGTAAAGTGATCCTTAGTTCGTAATCAAGTAGCAAAACCGACAACCATCCATTAAGTAGCATACAAAAGATTATATTCGAAAGTCTTGATTATTAACTTATTTGACAACAAAATAGTGATTGTTCCCATCAGCAATTGTTTAACACCATAATCTCAACATGACCAACACTATTATACCATTTTCAACATGACAAAATTGGCAGGTCTGCGTTTTGAATCATTCAGGATAAACGCCGATTTAGTAAAATAAAAATTTAAACCGTTTAAGAATCAAAATGAGATAATTTTGTTCGTAACCTGCAAATACTGCAAATTAACTGTTTTGAAGTAGTATAAAATACGGTCATTTTGAAGGTCCGGTCGAACCAGTGCCGAACGGACCAATGTCGTTGGAATCCGAGTCTGATCGGACTTTGGACGGATCGTGTTTGGTGCCGATCGGACCCCACACTGCTGGGGTAAATCACTCCCCCAACGCCATAGAGATATATAACAGAGCTGTTATAAATGTCTCTGCTAACGCTCAAAATATACCATCTTCTTTACAAATTGTCATGCTATGTACATATTATCCAGCAATAAAGGCAGGTGCTTATTTTGTAAGAATATTTCCGATTTCAAATAAGAATATCCGAAATCATCGGCAATGTAAAACAGGGATCCTAGTTTGTGCATTGACGCTATTTCACTCAGAATGTCGGAGAAAATTAGAGTGACCTCCCCTATTTACGGTGGGCGTGGTTAACTGCTCTGTGTCGTAAGGTCAATTGTCATAAGCGGTCAATTAATTTGTAACTACCGTCGGCGGTCACTGGCAGTTTTACCAATAAGTGTGTTGTTTATGTAAAGGATAAAACCTTCCCGTGTAATCGGGAGGTGTAAACTGAGACGCATGCGACTATCAATTCTGTCACGTACACAAACTGGCTAGTTACCGTTTCTTTTATTTGCCGTAGATAAAACTCGCAATTTCAAACAAAGGAATCTGTCAAACCCACAAAATAGGTCTTTAGAAGGAAGCAAAATCCCCCTCTCCGTCTCATGTATCAAATATCCTTCAATGAAACCACTAAATGTATGAAGATGTTAAGTCAGTTATGTAACATCAAAAGACTGTCCCTTGGGTGGCTGCTTATCGCAAGTTTGACTGTAGTTTTGAGAGAAGGTGGAAGGAATTGGCCTGGTTGTGGTTTGGAGTAATGTGGAAGGAACGTGTTATTACATACATGTATGAAGTTTGAAGACTGTGGGTTAGGAAGAACTTTAGTTATTGGTCAGAAAAAATTAAATAAAAAATATTATTTTTACATTTAAGGTCACAGTGACCTTGACCTTTGACCTAATGACCCCAAAAACATTAGGGGTCTGTAACTTAGTAAGATCAATCATCCAATGAAGTTTGAAGACTGTGGCTCAAAAGGAACTCTAGTTATTGGTCGGAAAGCGTATCTACATTTAAGGTCAAAGTGACCTTGAACTTTGACCTAATAACCCCCAAAACAATAGGGTTCTGTAACTCAGTAAGACCAATCATTCAATGAAGTGTGAAGACTGTGGGTCAAAAGGAACTCTAGTTATTGGTCGGAAAGCGCTTTTACATTTAAGGTCACAGTGACAATTGACCTTTGACCTAAAGACCCCAAAAACAATAGGGTTCTGTAACCCAATAAGAGTGATCATCCTATGAAGTTTGAAGACTGTGAGTTAAAAGGAACTTTCGTTATTGGTCGGAAATGATTTTTACATTTAAGGTCACAGTGACCTTGACCTTTGACCTAATGACCCAAAAAACAATAGGGTTCTGTAACTTAGTAAGACCAATTATCCAATAAATTTTGAAGACTGTGGCTTAAAAGGAACTCTAGTTATTGGTCGGAAAGCGTTTTTACATTTAAGGTCACAGTGACCTTGACCTTTGACTTAATGACCCCAAAAACAATAGGGGTCTGTAACTCAGTGAGACCAATCATCCAATGAAGGTTGAAGACTGTTGGTCAAAAAAAACTCTAGTTATTGGTCGGAAAGCAAGTGTGACAGACGGACGGACGGACGGCTTGGCTAACAAGAGCCATGTGCAAATTTTTGATATTTTTGTAAAGTTAATACTTTTAAACTACACACAGATGACTTTCTTAAGTATAAAAATATGGTGCAAATTAGATAAAAAAGATATGCCTATCTGAGTTAGCGTGCTTTTCATGGTACCTGAATTCATCCTCTCTACTCAATGAGTAAGCAGGTGACTAATTTTTAGACTGGCTCTCAAACTTAAAAATAAATAAGAGAAAGCAACACATCCATTTTATATATGGACTCAAAATTATATGGAAAATAATAAATGGACGTAAAATGATATAGGTAGTAAAATTACAAACTATTTATAACAATGTTTTGACTACGAAAAAGTTTCACTCAACAAAACACATCTAAAATTTAATCGCACTGACAAGTCTACGCGTGACGACATTTTTAGGGAGAAGTCATTGACAAACTTTCACAACTGTTTTCAATACCATTATTTTATTGGATAGTTATAGGAAAATAGATTCCTGTAATAAACTAACATTAGTAATATTCTTTTTGCTGGTCAATACATTTTTTGTGTCATTTATTTACATTTTAGTGAAGTTTCTTTCACAATAATTTCTCGCAAAAATATTACGCAACTCCTTGTGAAAAATTAACATTGCATTCCAAGGAGGAAGCCGCTTCTTGCGGCTTCCTAATAAACTACATTAATGAGAGAGATACCTCTATAGTTAGTTGGGTCGCAGGAAGACATCATGTATTTAAAATTTGATTAAACAATCTGGTAAGAGTAGGTGTAACAAGACTTTTTGTGTTAACTAAGAAGTGGCCCAATAAACCATCAGGACCCGGGGCTTTATTCGGATTGATGTTCCCGATAGCTTCCATGCTTTTAGATTCGGTGATAATGCTGTTAAGAATATCACTGGATAGCGAATTGTTAGGTTTAAGACAGTCAGTACTGTATTTGTAAGAATTATCTCCCTTTAAAAGATCTGCAAAGTGATTAAACCATTCAATTTCTGAGATGTTTGACGTCGTTTTATTCGAGTTAGTGTTCCTAATCAATTTCCAAAATTTGCGGGGATCATTTCTAGCATTTATCAGTTCTACCTTACGTGAGTGATTATAAATATTTCTCTTCTTTTTACATGTTGCTTTAAAGATTCTTTTGTTTTCTTTGAATATATTAAGATTTAGAATATTGTTGCTTTTTCGAAATGTTTTAGAGAGGTGTATTTAGAATGTTTCAGCTGTTTTAGCTCTGTATCCCACCAGTGCGGCTGCTGACTTTTATAAGGTTTTGAATGCGTTGACCTGGTGTTGCTTTTCATTCCACGTTCAGCAGCAATTGACGTATATAATTTGTTTAGCACTGATACAGATTTATTTATGTCAGTGTTTAAAAGGCGTGTCAAGTTATCGTTACTAAGATTAAACTTAACAGTAAATGTAGAGACAAATAAATCCTCCTTCTCCTTAATCCAAAAATACTTATTCGTTATATTTTGGTAGTTATTAATACATATTTGATTGGTTTCTGCTTCGTGGTGCGTTAAATTATCTGATGGGATTTCAAGTGTACATTTTATAGGGAAATGGTCTGAATAATCCATGTCTAGGACTTCAAACTCAGTTACATATGGAAATAACTCTGTAGAGGCAATGCAATAATCAACTACTGAAGCTCCATTGCCGGAAGTACTTGTAATATTGCCCTCTCTGTCTGGAAAAAGGCGCCCGTTAAGTATATGCATGTTTAAAATAGAACACATGTCGACAAGGGACTTTCCAAATGCATTATACCTTTGATCTTTGTTTTTTCTGGGTAGAGCAAAACTATCTTCATGGTATGATACATCGCCAAACACAAATTCTAGAGAGTCATCGGGTAAAAAATCGAGAAAGTCCCGTGTCCTAGCGTTAAAATCACCTGCAATGTAAAAAAGACAGTCTGAATATTCATTTCTTAACAAAGTCAACTGATCATTTAATGTTTCGATACCATTAGTACTTTCATTTTCATAGGTAGTAGAACATTCCGGTGATATATACACAAATAACAATATAACACGTTTATTTATAGGAGGAACAACATCATCTTTCAAAAGAAAAGCAATACAATCAGAAAATTCATCATGAATTCTGCAGCTGAAAAAATCTCTAAAAGTGTTGCTTTAAACAAATACAGAAATACCTCCGCTGTTCCGAAATGCACGCTCATTCTTAGTTCTTACATGGTCAAAATGTTAAAAATCGGTTAAAAAGTTGTCAAATTCAGATTTCTTATCGCTCCAAGTTTCGGCTAAATGAACAATTTCAAATTTCGACAAAAAACATTTTTACTCATTGTTATAATTAAACTTTTTTAGACCCGCAATGTTTCAAGATAGAGTACGTAAACAAAATAGATCACTATAAATAGAGTATGGGCGTTGACCTTCTTCTCAGTCCGTATGGCCAGAGTTCTCATTTTTGTCCGCTAAGGCCTGTTCTGGAATTTGATTGATTGGACGGTGCATTCACGCTTTGACCTGTGTTGTGTGAAATATGTAAATTATCTATTGGAGTAGTCCTCTGATTGGTCGATTCCGGTTTGTTTACCTGTCCACGATGAGAAGCACGTGCATTAAACTGTTTACCCTTACCGTTACCCTTTTCGTATACTAACACTAGCTCGCCAGTCTTATCATCGTATCTACAAACATCTCCATCAATAATAAGTTTGTCATAGGATAACGTGGCATGATGGTCCTTTCTTCTGGCCTCTATCATGATTTTGCCCAGTTCATAGCGATGTTTTCTTACACGTTGAGAGAAATTTTCCTTAATGGAAATACTCGACTCACGAGAAAGATTACCCTTTGCAGCGTTGAACACGTTTTGCTTGTCTTTATAGTAAGCAAATTTGGCTATAATTGTTGGACACTTACTGTTCCCTCTCCTTCTCAGACGATGAGCCCTTTCGATGTCAATGACCATAGCGTCACCTAACTTAAGATCACGCTGTAATACTGATCTAACCGTTTCCTCAGACACATCCCACGGCTCATTTACAGACCCTTCGATTCCATCAAACAACAAATTCGATCGCCTGGATTGGTTTTCTAGTGAATCAATAGTTTTTTCTAGATTGTCTACTTTGTGTTGTAAATCAGCATTACATTTATGTAGTTTCACATTATCCTGTTTTAGAGTGTCACAAGTGCTTTCAATATCTGTTACTCTCGAGGTTAGGCTAGAAATAGTAGTGGTCAAACAGGATAGCTGCCTATTTATAGATGACATGTTACTGTTCATATCACTTTTTAAGGACAAGATCAGCCCAGCTAAATTGTTTGGATCATTATCAGAAGCAAAGCTTAGGTCCCCCTTCTCTCCGAACGATAACCTAGTTTGTCGTATAGTTCTTGAATCGGACTGTTTATTAGTTCGAGGACGGGCACCCTTATCTTGAGCATCTTCTAGTCTGCGTATGAGTGGGGTAATGGCCTCCGCATACGTTAACGTGGAGAGCTTATTAGAGTTATTTTTCGTATTTGACCCGCTAGTTTCACATGCGGAACTGCCGGAGAATCCCGGTGTAGCTGGGGATTGAACCTTTTCCATTGTCAGAGCCTTGTTCTGACGGGAGCCAGGGTTAGCTTCAACATCTCCACCCAAGGTCGAGAGCATCAATAGAAATACAACCAGCCGAAGGATCTTACTTGCAGTGCTTTTCGAAAAGCGGAGAGTGTCCAGTTTTGTTTTACATTTCCGTGGCATGCAGAACAAGCCAATCCGCATCCTGTACACGTTCACGTCCACACCCATGTTGTTTATTTACTATATTTCGAGTGAATCTTCACAGAGCTAACATTTCGTAGACGCCATTATGCAGGGGCAATTTATCAATTTATCAATTTATTGATATATAATAACATCCTCATATTCTTTATTGTGTTTGATTGTATCATTGTGGTATTAACAATCAATAACATAAACTAATTTATTTTACATCGATAGTGAAAAAAAGTTTAATGAAATGTCCACTTATTTACAACGCGTTAACAATCTTTACATTGCAATACCCGGTTGGTAATGGATAAAATAAGATCCTTAACCTAATTGCCGACATATTACTGAATTGCTAGGATGTATATATACAGGATATACCCCATCCATTCGGAAGACCTCGGCCGTTTCTTAAAATAACCTCGGAAGTAATGGGGGAGCCATTTTGAAAGTAATCCTGCAATATTGCGGCGACAAAGGGCACGTCAGTTTGAAATCGTATCTACTCGGCAATCCCCGGCTTTGTGCCGGGGATTGCCGAGTAGATACGATTGAGAAAATATAATACACAGATATGTTGATATGATAATCTTAATTTAAACCAGTGAGAAAACCCCCATTTAATTGTTAGATTAAACGGTTATATGTGTATCAAGTGTGTTATCCGGCGGAAAACAGCCGTATTTCCCCAGGACTTCTGGTGTATTCATGTACTACCTACGAGGTATATCTACAAGCTTGTGCCGGGGATTGCCGAGTAGATACGATTGACACGCCACCCGGTTCACAGTAAAGCAAATTACTTCAAGCGTTACAATACATCCACGCCTTATGTAACTCAGCCTTGCGTTCAATAAGGAAACTCGTTATCGGCGAACAATTTGTTTCACGGAAATCTCTATTGAACGGGAAACACTTTTTGCAAACACTCGCTTAACGGAGATAATTCAAACCCGACAAAGGGAAGTCACCGTAAGAAATTTGGAAATTGTTTACGAATATGTCTGTGTGCGAACATGGTCAGAATTGTCAAAATATTCCTTTTGTGGATATATGGCAAGTTATGCCTCATCTTTCTCATGATGTAAATTAAAATGAGAACAACCGAAAATCATTAATGTAAATTATATTATGAACCACCCTTTAATCATTACATAGCGAAAGAATTCAAAGTCCACCATTTTTGGCCACCGGTTTGTAATTCGCGAGTCAAGCTCCACTTCCGTTTGCGATATTCACGAAGGCTCGCGGAGATAATGTCGTAATATCTTAGGGGCTTACGGTTATTCGCAAACATTTCGTAAACGTTTTCCTTATTAACCGCATGGCAGGTGCCCGATTTGCATGTGTACCTTTCGTAAAAATTATGTTAATGAACATGCCTTACATGACGCGACTATGTACTGCAAGCATATCACTAATACAATCAGGCATTTCCGACTTTAAACGGAGGGAAACAAGGGTGTCATTTCGTCCCGTTATCTTAATCAATAAATGATCAGCTTAATTGTATTGTCTAATGTAAAGGATTAACCACAAAACAAGCACATATTTTGACCCGGAAGTAATGTTGAACATATTGAGATCACCGCTAATAAAGCAAATACACACAGTAACGTCCTACATATACCACAATAACTTAATAACAATAAATTATATCGCTCGTTGAGTGTTTAGTGTTGGGATAAGTGAGTGTGGCTACCTGTAAAACGCATTATGTATATCTTATACAGTGTGCGAAATAAGTGCAAGTTTTTCATTTGCGATGAGTCTATTACACAGTTAACCCTTTTCCAAACGTCAATTTTCCGACTGTCCCCAATTGAAAGAGTTTGCAGAGGACATTTCAAAATGTGACGGAATTGAAAAAATATCTTCTGGTAGGGTAGTCCGAATGATCCAGACGTAGATATTTCACTCTACGTCTGGATGCGTTCGATATAAAAGCGCGTCAAGCGGATATCGATTTTTCGAGGTAGTGCATGTCGGGAAATCTGTAGAAAGGGGCGGAGTTAAAATAACAGGTAAAGTCTGGCGGGAATATGATATCGGCTCCTTTTCGTTTGGTAGAATATATATCTATTTACATTAAATCCGAGATTCCCTTTCACTCATATGAATTTTGTCAATTGCCAAAGTATTGCAACAGTTGATTTCAATTGAATACGTAGATATTCATTCATTGAGTAAAGATATGTGTGACTCTATTGCGAGAATCTAGAAAACACTCAAACCATCAGAGAAATTTTTTATGGAAACTTTAGCCACACAAAAAGCCTTTAGCTTATCATTTCTGATGGCCGATTCTATGGGAAAATGGACTCTCAATCTGATATTTTCCTGAATTATAGAAATCTGCAGTATGGGTCTAATCTGAAATATAAATCTAGAAACTATTTCAAAGTATACTGTTTGCAGGTTGGGCGAGCGGGAATGGAAACAAATCAGAGACATAGATAACAGCTATGTCTTTTAAACAAAGTATTCAAAAGCTTAAATAAGCTATATAAACAGCTTTGGGCATGTTATAAAGGGGGAGTATCGAATAGTACATCTTTTGGGTTGTTGGTTTTATTACCCCAGACGGGAGCGACGCGCGTCACACAGAGACACTAATCCAGACACCGCCGTACATCACACAACACGTGCCTTACCCTTTATCCTGTTAATAGCATCATAGTTTTGTCCTCAAAGAATACGCATTTGACATAGATTTTTATTTCTAAAGTACATTGATATTAATCAAATTTACAGATTTAAGAGCAAGTTTCTTCAGAATATCATCTATGTTTGCAGCGAAATGGTAGTCGTCAAAACCAAATCCTTTTTTACCAATACAATATCGATTACTTTCTTGATATAGTTAATAGTTTGTATTTTACCTAATCGATAAGTTGTGTGTTTAATTGCAGTTTGAATTTTAGAATGGTAACGACCTTGTCTGGGAAACTGAAGGGTAACTAAATGTTGAAAGTTTACAAAACTGATGATGTTAGATCGGTCGTTATTGCAGCTTGAAACCTTACCTTTGGATTCAATATTTTTTGAAAATTAAAATGGTACGGGAAAAGGTACTGCCCAATGCTTTCATGCATGGAATGAGTCGGACAAACCGATTTTATTTTGATTATGAATAGATTGGTTAATGAACAATTTGTTTGTTTAATTGGACCAGTAAAACATTTAGAAAAAAAAGATAAAAAAAAACAATTCAAAATATTCACTACAACCATAACCCAATGTATCATTTCATAAGTATAGATATGAACATAAGAATATACGCGTTCAAATTGAGTCTGTTTTGGGTGCCATATCACAACTGATTCAAGTGTAGGTACTCATACATGTTATGAATGTTTCGCCACTTTTAAACCTACTTAAATTTTCAATTTGCCACTTATGAATTGAGGTAATGACGGAAAATTATTAGGACATTCGTATTGATCAAACCAAGAAAAAGCTTCCCTGTCCCTCTTCAAATCTTGAAATATGTGCGGAAAATAAATTAATTTTAATTAAAATCGTTTAAGTGGCTATCCAAGTTCGACAAAATTAAAAATGGCATTTCAGTGAACACTTACGATTTCAAGTAGCTAAGAATTAGATTCAAGGAAATAGACTGGAGAAAGACTTCTTGACAATCGATGACCCAAACGGCCTAGTTTTGTCTACTTCTTTGTGGCCTTGATGCGTTATTCAAATGTATCACACTTTTCGCGTTGTTTCTCTCAGTAAATAAAGAAATCTACGTGAACCAATGATAAATTTACATTCAACACAATTAGAAATCTTAAGGTATCACATATTAAATGGTCCGAAATACTTCGGACGTACCCGTATATCTTTCACGATGACTGTAATTCTATTCGGATTCTATTCGGACACCTTTACAGCCATCGTGAAAGATTTACGTCCAAAAATTTTGTTTTGTTTGTTCCTTTGAATTGTCATACATCAACCCATTTATTCAAATTAAATTACAATAACATTTACATCACATAAATATATATACAGTATAGTGTTTTCTAAAATTGGCATTTGACATAATCAAATTTGTTCTCAAGTCTAAAATAGCACTAAGAAGGAGTTGAGTAGACGAAGAAGAAGTGAATGGGAAGGGAGGAAGAACATGATGGTGACTATCTTTTTATTAACACAAATATTCACAAAGGATTGTTTTCGAAATAAGTGTGGCGAAGCAAATCGCTTTAAACCAAAAATGTTAATTTTGTTTTTATCAATTTAATCAGGGAGGCGTTGATGTTCATTTTTAGCATCGTGATATGGAGTTGACAAACAGTCCGAATGAATGTTGAGTTTACCTATTTTATGTAAGAGATGTTTTATCAAAATTGAATCTAAAGTGTCTTTTCCTTCGACAATGGATTTCATCAAATAACTCTGCTTTGGTTAAAAAACGAATTCATATTTCCCGTCGATCAAATGTTAAGAATCGTTCATGTTTTTGTTTTTTCTGTAAATCACCGGAAATAGAAGCAATAAGCAATCTTATTGGTCAATCCCACCTTCTTTCTGATTGGTGCCTATATTTTTCCACGACGCCGATTGGACCCCTCACACACAGAGGGGGAATGCTGACGCGTTTTTATCGCAGGGCGCCTCCAAGCTGTCACGCAGTTACAGCTTGGATCATCCGAGTTACTGGTAGGGCGGAAAACATAGTGGGAAAAGGAGAATTTGCTCGTTAATGTTTTCAAGAGTCTTCTGCAACAGACTGGTCATATGGCGTTATTGTTTGGAAATGGGTAAAGATAGGCATACGTTCCCCCTATGGTTAAGTCCTAGTTGATCGTTTATAGGCCTTTTCAGAAACTGTTGTTATCTTTTCTTGAATACTCTTAATTGGAGATACGAAATTTTCGGTAGCTTCCGGTTTAATACTTCCGTGTATTAAATGATAACAGCTGACATTGAGAAACATAGATAAACTGCTGCGGGTATTTTAACAATGCCGTCGAAAGTCGTGTTTGTAAAAACTACATTGGACAGATTGTTGAGGAGGGGAAATATCAAAGTATATCATTTCTTTGTGTTTACTCTCTAGCGGACAATTTACCCGTTTCCCGAGATAAAACACTGTATACCAACGCGGTTACAACGTTGCGATTCATTTTTAGTGAGAAGAGTCGATCCTCTGCTAAAACATTAATTTAAGTATAGACTACGATGATGTAGATCTGTTTGATTATTGCCTTAACTTATGATAACATTTTTTAAAATCCATTTTGCAATCTAACATTTTCAAATGATATTGTACCATGTAAATACAAACACAATGAACAGATGATATGATGCAAGCTGATCAAACCTACTTAATAAATGTTCCACTTATTTATGGGACATTCCATCAAATTATGTCCAATAAGAGTGACAAATAAAAGCTAACTTATAAGAGATTATGGAATTGATTTTATTCATGTTTAATGATCGGACTTCAACAATAATTACACCTACCGAGTCAACATTAGATTCCTCTGATTTAAAACATGTCCAAACCATTCACTCTACTTAGAATTACTGTTTCCAAGACCCTTCAAGCAGAACGATTTACCCTAATCTGACTTTGCAACGCCAATCAAAATATGATTCCGTCATTATATAGCAACCAATGGCATGCCTCGAAGCCATAAAACATGCAACTATGTGTCAACGAAACATGATGTGATGCGCGCCTGTGTATTTCGGCAAGCTTCAAAAGATACATATCTTTCACGTCGAGGGTTTTATTGCTTCTTTTATTGGTCAACTGCATAACGTAGGAAATAACATATACGATCTTTTTTATACCCTCTATATTCGACCAAAAACGCATCAAACCTTTATGAGTTAATTCCCTATGTTACTGAGTGTCAGGTCGTTTTGTTATGTACAAGGTTTATTCCCATTTTGTCTAAAGTATATTTTACCAATTTTCACACCATTTCAGACAGTTCCATCTCACCTACACGTGAAAATTGGGTTGTTTTTGACACTAAGTGAGTAGAAAATCAATCCAACCTATAATCATTTTTTCTCTGGAGGGTTGGTGGGAAAGAAAAATATGTATCAATCGCATGTAATTAATTATATATGTATTGACTATGAGCTTGTGTGCTTAATGTCTTAATAAAACTATGTTATGTTATGTTATGTTATGTATAAAGTGTAGATCCATATGCTTCTAACAAATTATGCAGATCCAGAATTATCTAAATCTTTTGAAGATATTTTAATCAATTAAAAATGAAATGAAAGTATTTCTTTAAACTGTAGATCTTTTGGCAATTAAATCTGTAGACAACGTGGGAATTGAAACCTTTATGGGATGTAGACTAAATGGGAAGTCCTTATGTAGAAAATTCATTTGCCTATGTTTCATATTTGTTGAACCCGTATGTCTTGATCTGCCGACATGTATGTTTAGTTTGTTCTGTTTTACCCCAATTAGTTATGACTTTATGGTTCATGCGATGTAATACAGAATAACATTATGTAAAATGAGGCTTCTTTTAAGCAACGAAAAAAAAAAACCTTTGGACCACCCCTGGTCTTTGAAGTAAACTTTTAAACAGACTTAAGAGTCAGATTCGGCAATGAGGGTTTATTTGGAACATTTCACTTACTTTGTTGAGGACTTTTTGCCCTGTAATTATATTGATAAATAGTTCAAAGATTTGCTAGAAAATATTGTTTCTCTTACTTTGAACTTTAATTAATTGCGTAGAAATCTTTTGATTAAATGTCTCTTATAATTGTTGTTTAACAGAACAGTTTGAGTTTGTTTTGTAATTATATATCATTAAAATGATAATCTACACATTTGTAATCTCTTTTAAATTCAATGGATTGTTGCCAGTTTTTCTTCTTAATTACATTCGAAGGGTCAATTAACATACTTTGGCTATCACAAGGATTAAGAGTCTTGATGCAAATTAACACCAATCTGCCACGTTTGCACCATATGTTCTAGTCACACCCTTTATTGTTTAACCGGGACTGGGACTGTTTTCATAGCCCTTAATATTTGGATACGATATATCATCAAAGGTAGGCTGACAGAGAACCTCATATTACAACTAATTCTCTATTTTAGGTACTTTATTTATACGACAAATTTCAATTTTAAGAAAAGAGAATATATACTTATTGGAGGAACATAACCTCTGCACATTATTGAAAAAAGTGCTGATGTTTATTCTATCTTATTTAAAATCCGTTAATCGAATTTAATGCAAATTTGTACTAGAAATATGTGTTCCATTCATTCTTTCCTTCCATCAACCAGCCGATTAACACATTTTTGATCTGTCAAAGCATTTAATTCAGACAAAACATATACTTATTTGCCTTTTTTTTCACACGGAATGTCATGTTTTAACTGAAATGCGGTGCGCTATTCGGGTCTCATTAAATTCAATTTAATCTAATTTCCTTTTATAACGAGGCTTGGCAACAGCCAACAACAAATCATTCTGTTGATGTTTTCGTATGTAAATCTTTAATTTTGGTACATGAAGCTTATAAATTTCAAAATCCGATCGATAGCGATCGTTTTCTTTGCCTTTGCCCACATTCTTCTTTCGAAAGTAATACCCGGAAGTGGAGGTATTCCAAATGTGGCCCGATTTTTCAAAGGGAGACAAACCACGTTTCTGAAAAGGCCTATAGTTAAAGCAATTTATGTACGGAAGAAGGCCCTTCCGAATGAAAACCCCTTCATTAAAAATGATAGGAGCATTTGTAAAATGGTGGACGGGCTTTATTCAGGCCTAGTAAAATGGTTAAGTGACTTTATTTAGACCTAGTTAAATGGTGAAGGGGCTTTATTCAGCTCTAGTAAAATGGTGAAGGGACTTTAATCAGCTCTAGTAAAATGGTGAAGGGACTTTATTCAGCTCTAGTTAAATGGCGAAGGGGCTTTATTCAGCTCTAGTTAAATGGTAAAGCGTTTTTTTTTCAGTTGTAGTAAAATGGTCAAGTGACTTTATTCAGCTCTAGTTAAATGGCGAAGGGGCTTTATTCAGCTCTAGATAAATGGTAAAGCGGTTTTATTCAGCTGTAGTAAAATGGTTAAGTGACTTTATTCAGCTCTAGTTAAATGGTGAAGGGGCTTTACTCAGCTCTAGTAAAATGGTAAAGGGCTTTATTCCGCTCTAGTAAAATGTGGTAGGGCTTTATTTAGCCCCAGTGAAATGTTGAATGAGATTTATTCAGCCCCACTGAAATGTTGAAGGGGATTTATTCAGCTCTAGAAAAGTTGTGAAGGGGCTTTATTCAGCCCCAGAAAATGGTGAAGGGGCTTAATTCAGCTCTTCTCAAATGTGGTGGGGCTTTATTTAGCCCCAGTGAAATGTTGATTGGGCTTTATTCAGCACTAATAAAATGGTAATGGGACTTTATTTAGCTCTAGTAAAGTGGCTTTATGTGGTTCTAGTGAAATGTTGATGAAGCTTTATTCAGCTCTATAAAAATGGTGAAGGGGTTATATTCATGTCTAGTGAAATAATGAAGGGGCTTCATTCGGCTCTTTTAAAATGGTAAAGGGGCTTTATTTAACTCTAGTAAAATAGTGAAGTGGCTTTATTCCGTAGTGGTAAAACCCTAAAGGGTCTTTATTTTGCATTGTCATTTTTGATGAAGGGGCTTTCTTCCAAAGGGGCTTAGTTTCGGCATTCAATTCAATCAAATACTACGTAACCGACTATTAAATGTTTGTTTCAATAGAGCAAGATCTAGGACGAATTTTAGAGTGTTGACAAAAAGTGACATTTGTTTAAAGAAATCCTCATACTTTAAGTGGTGAAAAACGAACAGCCCTCTTTAAATATTTTAAGGTTAGCGCCATCTATTTCTAAAACGGAAACTTAATTAAGAACTCATTATTAGAATACAAATATTTGTTTGAGTAGAACCAAGAGAAAGACGCAATCAATCGTGTTGATACATAGTGTATCTTTTTAACCCTTTCCCAAACAACAAACTTTCGACTGACCCAAATTGAAAGAGTTTGCAGACGACATTTCAAAATGTGATGAGGTTGGACAATACTCTTCTGATAGGGCAGAAAACATTGTGGGAAAAGGAAACGTTGCTCGTTACGAGAAGTTTGTTCTTTTCCCACAATGTTTTTTAAAGTCGTCTGCAACAAAGTGGTCGAATGTCATAATTGTCTGGGAAAGGGTTAAGTGGTAAAATTTGAGGATCTGTCTTAAAACGACAATGTTCACCACACGTATTGCTAATACGAGACACAAAGCAGTCTGTAAATAGTTAAAGGCACATAAAAGGAGATTAATGCTATATAAAACTATATTAATTGGTTAACTTTTGGTCAGATTCAAATAGTTATCACCAAAAAAACCTATCAGCACAACTTAAACGTGAAAGCCAACAAGAATTAACCCAGATTAACCAGTTTGATTGTGTGAATCTTCACACCTGACATTGACAGTTGATACACAAATGTTTGAACCGACCAATCAGAATTCGTTATTTTGAATATGTAAACAAAGAGGTTGTTGATAAACATGATTGAATTGGAGACTACTATTTTTCAAGCACAAACTAGCTTGTGTTAAAGGAGTCTATTTAATAGGATCTCAATGCATTCGTAAATTAATTGTCATGCCTTTTATGAAAATAATAAAAGAACTCCATATATTTGTTCAGTAATTTATTTGTACTCCTCTCCTTTGATGTGCCTTCAAAGGTTAAAGATCATGACATGTATTTCAAATACGGAAATCAATTTAAGATTAAATTAATCGGATACCAACTGTCAAATGATTGTTTAAATATAACGAAGACAAAGACGATTCGAAGTTTAGTGTGTTGATAAAAGGGGTATCTGTTTAAATAATTAATCGCACTTTAGGTGGTTAAAACTCGAAGATCTGTCTTAAAGAGACTCTCTCAGAGATATGTGCTTTGTGGGAAATAAACGATAAAATTTGATATTCACAATCCTTGTCACTATACCAAAGATCCTTTCCAATTTCTTTACGTATAAGTTGCTAAAACCTCGTGCGTTTGTTAATTACTGTCAAGTGAGCATCCGCGCTAGTCCGTTCTTTAAAAAGTATTCCACCCCTGATGTAACTCTTCTGGTGGCAAAAAATCAGAATAGTCAGAATAATCAAACTAAAGATTAAACAAAACAATTGCTATTTTAAAACCAAGTTTCATATTATAAAAATGTTTCCTGAATTTGAATTTTTATTTGCAAACTTCATTCATGTAATTTTAATTTAAATGTGAATAATTTCAAATTAAGAGGAGGGAGGGGTAATTGATATAAATATGAAATAAATAACACGACTGTAGGGGCGAATAACTTTACATCCAGTGTAAAAAAACCGCAAGTATTTCCCTTTAAATCCTTATCAAATTGAACAAGATTCATTAAACTAATGTTTTATACGAGAATCAATTTAAGATTTCATGTGTTCTTTTTCGATTGTATTTATAGATTCCCACTGGTAGGATAGAAAATTTAGAGGTGCGACAACAAACCAACAACGATGGATCTGTTGCATCTCTGGTGTATCATTGGTGTCATTCTACAACGGACCGTCAATGGTAAGCCAATATACTTATATGTATATTTTTTAACTCCTTACCACCCGCAGACCACACTCTTTTACTTGAAGCAGACGACTTTTAGAAGATTGTTGTAGACATGTGAAAAACTTGTCAGTTCTGCTCTAATGATTTGTGAATAGAGTGAGAAAGCATTGTGGCAAAAGGAGAAATTGCTTGTGACAAGCAATTTCTCTTTTGCCACAATGTCTTTTGAATGTCTTCTGCTGCACGACGCAAAAAGAAAATGTGGCGTTAGGTGGTAATATGTTTGAAGCAATAATGTCGCCCAAACACTGTTAAACAGTGTAAATTGAATTGTACATGATAAAATTATATATCAAAGATAGCAGATTGCTCTATGATCATGACTTTACAACGCATGCTTAATCTATCATCAAAGTTTGAAAGTCCATTTTTAACGAATCATTCGGCCAACAATTTGACATCTTTGTCTACATTCAAGATACATCGAAGATTACCGAATCCCGGTTGATTGAAAACGAGCGGACTTCCCGATTGGTTTTTTTTTTTTATATATGGGTTTTACATCACATCAACATTATTTCAGTTATGTAGCGATGCCCGACTCTTAATGATGGAGGAAGACCCCATACTCAACTGCCCATAGGGGCTGGTTAAGGTGGGTAGAACCATCGGCATTCCGTAAGTCAGTCAGGAGACTGCCTCTCATGAAAATCCATATCCCTTTCAGGATTTGAACCCACGCGGAGAGGGGCCATGTGATTTCAAGTTCTGTACTCTAACCACTAGGCCACGGACGCCCCCCCGATTGGTAAGATCATGCGAGGTAGGCCTGTACAGTACTGGCGCTAAATCCTCTCGGCCGACCCACACACGCACACGAGATATCCTGCTTCGCCACTCAAACCCAAACTTGCGATACAATGAGCACTTTTTCAGAGGCATGCATGAGGCAGCAGTGAAACAACACCAAAATACTAGTCTAAACAGCCACATCTTGGATATTTCATCCTAATTTCCTATTTTACGGTGGACGCCTGTCGGAGGTCATTCAAAGAAGTCTCAATTCAATACATGGTCTTTACCCAAATCAGACCAAGCTGTGCATTGCCAGCAAGGTTTACCCATGATCACTTGAAAAAAGCACTAAAAATGACCTTCTAACCGTTTTGTTTTGTCACCACGATTCAATGATTGTTATGCCTGTCAAATGTGATACTAAAATGAACTTGAACAGAGCTAGCACCTTGTTTCGCATTGACAACCACTATTTCGTCTGTGGCGTTATTGAGCTTTTGTTTTTCAACACAAACTTTACAGAACAAGATCAGATGCGAGATTATGATACATTTGAGACAGTCAACTAGGTTAAGATGACTGAAAAAATAGTCTAGCATGCCAATACTGTATATTATCAATTTAGGCTCTTGCCAATTCGAACTGGTGTTACTATATAATGCTACCGATGCTGTAAACTTTAGAGCTTAAACAACAACAACTCAGACTGACAACTTGACCGCGTGCCTATTATTGCATATATTCAATCATCGGTTTATTTGTAACACAATATCTTCCAGGCTAGTTAATTCTTACGAGACTTAATATTTGAAGAAAGTAATCGTTGCTTTGTTGTTTTAGGTCAGCAACTGGTGTCTCAAGGTAAACCTATAACATCAAGTAGTCAGCACAAAACATGGAGCCCAGACAAAGCCGTCGATGGTGACAAAAGGCGGCTTCCTGACACGTGTGAGTGTTGTGCTGCTACAACCGAAGAGCGTGAACCATGGTACAAACTAGATCTTGAACAAACGTACATGGTACAGAGAATCAATGTTATCGGACGAACCGGATTCCGTACGTACATTGTCCATTCTTTTCTGTGTGGTCATGAACGGGGTCAATAATCTAGTATAATGTTAATTTAGAGATCTATAGTATCTTGTCATTATATCGGTATAAGACAATTAATAAAAACACAGTTCGTTGAGTTTTTGCTAACGTGTAATTGAGATATTTCTAGCTACAAAAGCAATGTTAACCTTTCGTTGCGCTGCACTTTAAAAACCAAGCTTATGTACGAATTCAATTTTAATCGCCTCTAAGATTAACAGAACTATTATAGAAATATCAAAAAGCGAAATTCCTATCTCAAATTGACCCATTTTCAAGTAAACACAAACCATTTCCATATAAAACCGTGTTTAATCAAATCTCCGGCTAATGTCAACCATTTTTACTGCGTACAACGTCGTTTTCGCGTATTTTTTGACCTTACGTCAATTTTGTCCGACTGACCCTTTTCGCCATTTATTCTAAAAATGGAAAACCCCAGATTGTGAGATAGTCCTTTTGAGACAAAATGGTAGCGTTTGAATGAATGGTATATTAGACATAATTTACCACAATATTTAGAACTTTAATTCTTTTCCCGCTAAATTTGACAATGAAAAATGGGTAAAACACCACTTTAATACGTAAATCAACTTACATTGATATCACCACTTACAATAAAACTCCCTTTGTTATTAGTAAAAGGTTCCATCGTGATCTATGAACAATCACACATCATGGTCATTGTAAAGCTTATAACATCGGCGTCTAACTACATGTGTGTGGGGGTGGGAGATGGGGGTGTCAACAATGGTTTATTGGAAGAAAAGTGCTAACGACTAGGGAATAACTACGTTGATCACTCAAACCAAGATGGTCGTAGGTCGTAGACTTAATCGCCCCGGCACGTGTTAAAAAAGCAAAATTTATGCTCGACAACTGTCTATGCTCACAAGTTACAAAATGTTTCAGATACCTTGCGTCAAATAGAGATAAAGCTTGGAACCAGCCAGGAAGGTGGAACGGTACTGACTAAGAATACCGATAATGTTTACACGTACGATTACATATTACCTTCCCCTCAACTCGGCCGCTACATTACTCTCACACTACGGGGTATTTCACAGTTTTTTGTCATCTGCGAGCTTGAGGTGTATGCAGGTAAGACTTTTTATTGCAGAGCATTTTCTTTTTAAAAAAAAAGAAAGAATGTCGGAATCAAAGGCAACTTAATTTCAGTAATAGATACATCTTTCAATGTATGAAATTGTTAATTTTACTATAAAGTTATATAGTATAAAGATGGAATCTTGAACAACTTGTTTGAAAAAGAACATGATTATTCTTAAGGATTTGAGAAACGATACCAAGAAGCATATTTCTTATACAATTTTGAACATTACAGCTTCGGGTTCATAATGAGCCAAATAATAATAAAAGGGTCACAAATATCGTACTTTCATTGCTTCAGTAAAGTAAGTTTTGTACTTTTATGTTGTCAATGTCACCTCCTTAACATGCCTCGAAAGCGTGTTTTATGCGAGAAAGCTGTCATTGGCACAGGAAAAACGACGTGCCGTTAATGTGTGAATATGTTAAGATAATTAAATACTAGATAAAGATAAAATTACAGTTGAAAACTGCGAACAATTTTAATTACAATTTAAAATGTATATTAATCCTTAACCCTTTTCCAAACAACACATTTTCGACTGTCCCAAATTGAAAGCGTTTGCAGACGACATTTTAAAATGTGATGAAATTGGACAATAATCTTCTGACAGGGCATAAAGTATTATGGGAAAAGGAAAAGTTGCTCGTTACGAGCAATTTCTCCTTTTCCCACAATGTTTTCTAAAGTCGCCTGCAACAAAGTGGCCAAATGTCGTTATTGTTTAGGAAAGCATAGTGAACCGAGCCGCTTGAGCTGAATGCATAATAAACAGTTTGTTTGTTATATATCGAACCAGCGAATGTGTGTAATATAAATCTATGCTCTTTATACTCTTAGAATGTAGCGAGAACACCTATGGAGACCCTTGTGTCCCATGCGGGAAATGCTTAAATGGTGATCCATGTGATAAAACTGACGGTTCGTGCCAAGCATGCGGTGCTGGTTATCAAGGAAGCAAGTGTGATCAACGTACGTATTAGTGAATAACTAACCCGACACAACAATAATTCCTAAAACATACTGTAAAGTTCGCGGAAGATTTACGCAAATTAGGTAATCTAATGTATTGTTATTGAGGACATGTTGGTATATAAATAGACAACACAACTGATCGGTGAACGACAGTGTTTTTCACCGATTGGATGTGATTGTCTCTTTTAGGGGGTCAATTTGCTCGGTTCGTAACATTGGGGACAATGGTTCTTCGTTTATCGAAGTTGCCTTTACCACGTAGTACCGAGGGTGAAGACTCTGGACGAGTCTTCTCGGAGGTGGGAAGTTATGTAACGTTTCTGGAACGTTTATATCAACTGAGGAACCTAATGTAGTGTAATAGAACTGCATAACAATGAAAATAGTGTCATTTTGTATACACAATTAAACTTGAATTGCCCTGAAATAAGAAAACAGTTCTAATTTATAGAGATTATGTTGGTACATGTATATTAAACGCCAACACAACTGATCAGTGGACGACAGTATTTTTGACTGATCGGATGTGATTGTCTTCTTGAATTATGGCCTTTAAAGTTTAAAAAAAGAATCAACCCTCGCATTTTAAGATATTCCAGTCCACGAAATAACACATGGTATTCACCTTCAAATACCTATGAAAACGGATAATAGATAATTGCCAAACAAGAACTAACAAAAGAAATGGTATTCGCACTATAATGTTTCGCAATTTTTGCGTGCCTTTCTTTAAGAACTACAAAAGTGATCTTGGCGAAAATATTCACTTTCGAAACTGCAGTTTGAGCATCGAACAATTTCATCTCTATTTATCAACGAAATGAAACGGATTCTCGTATGGTAGTGAATTATTGTAATTATTGTAGTTTTCTAACCGCCAATATAAGTACACAATACACGTTACAGCTTTATGGTAGAATGCATATAATCCGCCATTTTGAAACTCATTTTATCGTCGGATGACTTCGGTCGTTCTCGGTAAACACCACTCGAGGTCGGAATCATTCGCATTCAACGAATATTTTCGGGACCAACCGATGTATGCCGAGGACGTACGATGCAGTATTACGAAATAATGAGTTTCAAAATGGCGGATTATAACCATTCTACCTGAATTCAAACTAGTAACCAGTCATAACCTGTGTTTACTACTGATTATAAATATGTCCAGTAGTAGTTTGTGTTATATCAAGCGTGACAAATAAAAGCTAACTTATAAGAGATTATGGAATTGATTTGTTTGAGTAGAACCAAGAGAAAGACGCAATCAATCGTGTTGATACATAGAGTATCTTTTTAACCCTTTCCCAAACAACAAACTTTCGACTGACCCAAATTGAAAGAGTTTGCAGACGACATTTCAAAATGTGATGAGGTTGGACAATACTCTTCTGATAGGGCAGAAAACATTGTGGGAAAAGGAAACGTTGCTCGTTACGAGAAGTTTGTTCTTTTCCCACATTGTTTTTTAAAGTCGTCTGCAACAAAGTGGTCGAATGTCATAATTGTCTGGGAAAGGGTTGAGTGGTAAAATTTGAGGATCTGTCTTAAAACGACAATGTTCACCACACGTATTGCTAATACGAGACACAAAGCAGTCTGTAAATAGTTAAAGGCACATAAAAGGAGATTAATGCTATATAAAACTATATTAATTGGTTAACTTTTGGTCAGATTCAAATAGTTATCACCAAAAAAACCTATCAGCACAACTTAAACGTGAAAGCCAACAAGAATTAACCCAGATTAACCAGTTTGATTGTGTGAATCTTCACACCTGACATTGACAGTTGATGCACAAATGTTTGAACCGACCAATCAGAATTCGTTATTTTGAATATGTAAACAAAGAGGTTGTTGATAAACATGATTGAATTGGAGACTACTATTTTTCAAGCACAAACTAGCTTGTGTTAAAGGAGTCTATTTAATAGGATCTCAATGCATTCGTAAATTAATTGTCATGCCTTTTATGAAAATAATAAAAGAACTCCATATATTTGTTCAGTAATTTATTTGTACTCCTCTCCTTTGATGTGCCTTCAAAGGTTAAAGATCATGACATGTATTTCAAATACGGAAATCAATTTAAGATTAAATTAATCGGATACCAACTGTCAAATGATTGTTTAAATATAACGAAGACAAAGACGATTCGAAGTTTAGTGTGTTGATAAAAGGGGTATCTGTTTAAATAATTAATCGCACTTTAGGTGGTTAAAACTCGAAGATCTGTCTTAAAGAGACTCTCTCAGAGATATGTGCTTTGTGGGAAATAAACGATAAAATTTGATATTCACAATCCTTGTCACTATACCAAAGATCCTTTCCAATTTCTTTACGTATAAGTTGCTAAAACCTCGTGCGTTTGTTAATTACTGTCAAGTGAGCATCCGCGCTAGTCCGTTCTTTAAAAAGTATTCCACCCCTGATGTAACTCTTCTGGTGGCAAAAAATCAGAATAGTCAGAATAATCAAACTAAAGATTAAACAAAACAATTGCTATTTTAAAACCAAGTTTCATATTATAAAAATGTTTCCTGAATTTGAATTTTTATTTGCAAACTTCATTCATGTAATTTTAATTTAAATGTGAATAATTTCAAATTAAGAGGAGGGAGGGGTAATTGATATAAATATGAAATAAATAACACGACTGTAGGGGCGAATAACTTTACATCCAGTGTAAAAAAACCGCAAGTATTTCCCTTTAAATCCTTATCAAATTGAACAAGATTCATTAAACTAATGTTTTATACGAGAATCAATTTAAGATTTCATGTGTTCTTTTTCGATTGTATTTATAGATTCCCACTGGTAGGATAGAAAATTTAGAGGTGCGACAACAAACCAACAACGATGGATCTGTTGCATCTCTGGTGTATCATTGGTGTCATTCTACAACGGACCGTCAATGGTAAGCCAATATACTTATATGTATATTTTTTAACTCCTTACCACCCGCAGACCACACTCTTTTACTTGAAGCAGACGACTTTTAGAAGATTGTTGTAGACATGTGAAAAACTTGTCAGTTCTGCTCTAATGATTTGTGAATAGAGTGAGAAAGCATTGTGGCAAAAGGAGAAATTGCTTGTGACAAGCAATTTCTCTTTTGCCACAATGTCTTTTGAATGTCTTCTGCTGCACGACGCAAAAAGAAAATGTGGCGTTAGGTGGTAATATGTTTGAAGCAATAATGTCGCCCAAACACTGTTAAACAGTGTAAATTGAATTGTACATGATAAAATTATATATCAAAGATAGCAGATTGCTCTATGATCATGACTTTACAACGCATGCTTAATCTATCATCAAAGTTTGAAAGTCCATTTTTAACGAATCATTCGGCCAACAATTTGACATCTTTGTCTACATTCAAGATACATCGAAGATTACCGAATCCCGGTTGATTGAAAACGAGCGGACTTCCCGATTGGTTTTTTTTTTTTATATATGGGTTTTACATCACATCAACATTATTTCAGTTATGTAGCGATGCCCGACTCTTAATGATGGAGGAAGACCCCATACTCAACTGCCCATAAGGGCTGGTCAAGGCGGGTAGAACCATCGGCATTCCGTAAGTCAGTCGGGAGACTGCCTCTCATGAAAATCCATATCCCTCTCAGGATTTGAACCCACGCGGAGAGGGGCCATGTGATTTCAAGTTCTGTACTCTAACCACTAGGCCACGGACGCCCCCCCGATTGGTAAGATCATGCGAGGTAGGCCTGTACAGTACTGGCGCTAAATCCTCTCGGCCGACCCACACACGCACACGAGATATCCTGCTTCGCCACTCAAACCCAAACTTGCGATACAATGAGCACTTTTTCAGAGGCATGCATGAGGCAGCAGTGAAACAACACCAAAATACTAGTCTAAACAGCCACATCTTGGATATTTCATCCTAATTTCCTATTTTACGGTGGACGCCTGTCGGAGGTCATTCAAAGAAGTCTCAATTCAATACATGGTCTTTACCCAAATTAGACCAAGCTGTGCATTGCCAGCAAGGTTTACCCATGATCACTTGGAAAAAGCACTAAAAATGACCTTCTAACCGTTTTGTTTTGTCACCACGATTCAATGATTGTTATACCTGTCAAATGTGATACTAAAATGAACTTGAACAGAGCTAGCACCTTGTTTCGCATTGACAACCACTATTTCGTCTGTGGCGTTACTGAGCTTTTGATTTTCAACACAAACTTTACAGAACAAGTTCAGATGCGGGATTGTGATACATTTGAGACAGTCAACTAGGTAAAGATGACGAAAAAATAGTCTAGCATGGGCCCTTGCAAATTAGAACTATGGCTGGTGTTCTATATAGTGCTGCCGATGCTGTAAACTTTAGAGCTTAAACAACAACAACTCAGACTGACAACTTGACCGCGTGCCTATTATTGCATATATTCAATCATCGGTTTATTTGTAACACAATATCTTCCAGGCTAGTTAATTTTTACGAGACTTAATATTTGAAGAAAGTAATCGTTGCTTTGTTGTTTTAGGTCAGCAACTGGTGTCTCAAGGTAAACCTATAACATCAAGTAGTCAGCACAGAACATGGAGCCCAGACAAAGCCGTTGATGGTGACAAAAGGCGGATTCTTGACACGTGTGAGTGTTGTGCTGCTACAACCATGGAGCGTGAACCATGGTACAAACTAGATCTTCAACAAACGTACATGGTACAGAGAATCAATGTTATCGGACGACTCGGATTCCGTACGTACATTGTCCATTCTCTTCTGTGTGGTCATGAACGGGGTCAATAATCTAGTATAATGTTAATTTAGAGATCTATAGTATCTTGTCATTATATCGGTATAAGACAATTAATAAAAACACAGTTCGTTGAGTTTTTGCTAACGTGTAATTGAGATATTTCTAGCTACAAAAGCAATGTTAACCTTTCGTTGCGCTGCACTTTAAAAACCAAGCTTATGTACGAATTCAATTTTAATCGCCTCTAAGATTAACAGAACTATTATAGAAATATCAAAAAGCGAAATTCCTATCTCAAATTGACCCATTTTCAAGTAAACACAAACCATTTCCATATAAAACCGTGTTTAATCAAATCTCCGGCTAATGTCAACCATTTTTACTGCGTACAACGTCGTTTTCGCGTATTTTTTGACCTTACGTCAATTTTGTCCGACTGACCCTTTTCGCCATTTATTCTAAAAATGGAAAACCCCAGATTGTGAGATAGTCCTTTTGAGACAAAATGGTAGCGTTTGAATGAATGGTATATTAGACATAATTTACCACAATATTTAGAACTTTAATTCTTTTCCCGCTAAATTTGACAATGAAAAATGGGTAAAACACCACTTTAATACGTAAATCAACTTACATTGATATCACCACTTACAATAAAACTCCCTTTGTTATTAGTAAAAGGTTCCATCGTGATCTATGAACAATCACACATCATGGTCATTGTAAAGCTTATAACATCGGCGTCTAACTACATGTGTGTGGGGGTGGGAGATGGGGGTGTCAACAATGGTTTATTGGAAGAAAAGTGCTAACGACTAGGGAATAACTACGTTGATCACTCAAACCAAGATGGTCGTAGGTCGTAGACTTAATCGCCCCGGCACGTGTTAAAAAAGCAAAATTTATGCTCGACAACTGTCTATGCTCACAAGTTACAAAATGTTTCAGATACCTTGCGTCAAATAGAGATAAAGCTTGGAACCAGCCAGGAAGGTGGAACGGTACTGACTAAGAATACCGATAATGTTTACACGTACGATTACATATTACCTTCCCCTCAACTCGGCCGCTACATTACTCTCACACTACGGGGTATTTCACAGTTTTTTGTCATCTGCGAGCTTGAGGTGTATGCAGGTAAGACTTTTTATTGCAGAGCATTTTCTTTTTAAAAAAAAAGAAAGAATGTCGGAATCAAAGGCAACTTAATTTCAGTAATAGATACATCTTTCAATGTATGAAATTGTTAATTTTACTATAAAGTTATATAGTATAAAGATGGAATCTTGAACAACTTGTTTGAAAAAGAACATGATTATTCTTAAGGATTTGAGAAACGATACCAAGAAGCATATTTCTTATACAATTTTGAACATTACAGCTTCGGGTTCATAATGAGCCAAATAATAATAAAAGGGTCACAAATATCGTACTTTCATTGCTTCAGTAAAGTAAGTTTTGTACTTTTATGTTGTCAATGTCACCTCCTTAACATGCCTCGAAAGCGTGTTTTATGCGAGAAAGCTGTCATTGGCACAGGAAAAACGACGTGCCGTTAATGTGTGAATATGTTAAGATAATTAAATACTAGATAAAGATAAAATTACAGTTGAAAACTGCGAACAATTTTAATTACAATTTAAAATGTATATTAATCCTTAACCCTTTTCCAAACAACACATTTTCGACTGTCCCAAATTGAAAGCGTTTGCAGACGACATTTTAAAATGTGATGAAATTGGACAATAATCTTCTGACAGGGCATAAAGTATTATGGGAAAAGGAAAAGTTGCTCGTTACGAGCAATTTCTCCTTTTCCCACAATGTTTTCTAAAGTCGCCTGCAACAAAGTGGCCAAATGTCGTTATTGTTTAGGAAAGCATAGTGAACCGAGCCGCTTGAGCTGAATGCATAATAAACAGTTTGTTTGTTATATATCGAACCAGCGAATGTGTGTAATATAAATCTATGCTCTTTATACTCTTAGAATGTAGCGAGAACACCTATGGAGACCCTTGTGTCCCATGCGGGAAATGCTTAAATGGTGATCCATGTGATAAAACTGACGGTTCGTGCCAAGCATGCGGTGCTGGTTATCAAGGAAGCAAGTGTGATCAACGTACGTATTAGTGAATAACTAACCCGACACAACAATAATTCCTAAAACATACTGTAAAGTTCGCGGAAGATTTACGCAAATTAGGTAATCTAATGTATTGTTATTGAGGACATGTTGGTATATAAATAGACAACACAACTGATCGGTGAACGACAGTGTTTTTCACCGATTGGATGTGATTGTCTCTTTTAGGGGGTCAATTTGCTCGGTTCGTAACATTGGGGACAATGGTTCTTCGTTTATCGAAGTTGCCTTTACCACGTAGTACCGAGGGTGAAGACTCTGGACGAGTCTTCTCGGAGGTGGGAAGTTATGTAACGTTTCTGGAACGTTTATATCAACTGAGGAACCTAATGTAGTGTAATAGAACTGCATAACAATGAAAATAGTGTCATTTTGTATACACAATTAAACTTGAATTGCCCTGAAATAAGAAAACAGTTCTAATTTATAGAGATTATGTTGGTACATGTATATTAAACGCCAACACAACTGATCAGTGGACGACAGTATTTTTGACTGATCGGATGTGATTGTCTTCTTGAATTATGGCCTTTAAAGTTTAAAAAAAGAATCAACCCTCGCATTTTAAGATATTCCAGTCCACGAAATAACACATGGTATTCACCTTCAAATACCTATGAAAACGGATAATAGATAATTGCCAAACAAGAACTAACAAAAGAAATGGTATTCGCACTATAATGTTTCGCAATTTTTGCGTGCCTTTCTTTAAGAACTACAAAAGTGATCTTGGCGAAAATATTCACTTTCGAAACTGCAGTTTGAGCATCGAACAATTTCATCTCTATTTATCAACGAAATGAAACGGATTCTCGTATGGTAGTGAATTATTGTAATTATTGTAGTTTTCTAACCGCCAATATAAGTACACAATACACGTTACAGCTTTATGGTAGAATGCATATAATCCGCCATTTTGAAACTCATTTTATCGTCGGATGACTTCGGTCGTTCTCGGTAAACACCACTCGAGGTCGGAATCATTCGCATTCAACGAATATTTTCGGGACCAACCGATGTATGCCGAGGACGTACGATGCAGTATTACGAAATAATGAGTTTCAAAATGGCGGATTATAACCATTCTACCTGAATTCAAACTAGTAACCAGTCATAACCTGTGTTTACTACTGATTATAAATATGTCCAGTAGTAGTTTGTGTTATATCAATAATTATGGATAAGTTGTAATGCATCAATTATGTTTGTGTACAATAGATTGTAACACATACATGTACGGGCCTGAATGTGCCTTTGGATGTGGTCAATGCGAGAATGGTGTTACATGTAACAACGTCGATGGTACGTGTGCAGGATGTAAAACAGGATACATGGCCCCGATGTGTAAAGGTACCAACATAATTTCACTTGGAATGTGTTACATTAGACAGAATATAAGAACAATTATTTCGTTCATCAAAAGAAGAGGAATAGAATATCTTTCCAAAACGTCAGTCATACCCCCCAAACAAATCAGGCATTGCTAAGCCTAATATTAAAAGGCGTTAAGGGGGATGCTGAAATGTATGCCTTTACCCACTGAGAGGATGTGTTCGATTTAGGTAAATACTAGACAAATAAACGCAACATTAAAGCAAACGGTATTGAATGTAACGGTTTAACAGAATATTCGGTAAATTGTTTCACTTATTTGAGTTTTGAACGATACATATGAGTGTAACATTAAATAATTGCAATTATCATGCAACAAAAGAATATGTTTGTTTATGTTTGCTTCTTTTTAAAAGAGAAGGATATATGTTTACAGACAACTCGTATGTTATGAAGACGCTCGCAAGCTTTGTCTTACAGCGTTGACAATTCCTAAAAATAGGTGGTTGTCTGTATATAGAAGACATCTTATTTTCGGCCTGTAAACGTGTTAATCTTGTTTCCAGTGCACTTAAGTCTCTTATACTCCTAGCAAGGGAGGTCTAATGTACATGTGGTATGCAATAGTTTATGTAATATGTTTAATATTTGAATGTACATATGGTGAGACTTTAATAAACAATGATCTGAACTGAACTTAAACACTCAGCTTTAGATTATTAACCGATTTCCATTCGGCTCCCCGGATGATAGGCATACTGTTTGCTAGAAAACATTTCCGATTTAAGACACCGACCATCTTTTCTCTATAAGTTGCTTATATGTTCTGTGTATCATGAGTGTATAGCTGTAAAAAATGACTTCCAAACTTTTCCTACGATTACAGATTGCAGTAATAGTTATCATGGTAACACCTGTACCGAGAGGTGTTACTGTGCAGTCGGTTCGTGTGATACATCAACAGGTGTGTGTCCTGCTGGTGGATGTACAGCAGGTTATAAAGGCGACAGGTGTGATACACGTAAGTGTACCTTTAAGGATATATCACCCTTAAAGCAAAAACATTGAATTTAAGGTAGAATGTCCATAATCAGACATTATTAAATTCATTCTTTCGTCGGATAACCTCGGTCAGTCTCGGTATATATAAGTCCGGGCCGGAACTAATCGCATTAAAGCGAATAGTTCCGGCCCCATCTGTGAAAACCGAGAACGGCCGATGTAATCCGATGAAGGAATTAATCTAAAAATGGCAGATTATGGGTATTCTATCTTTGCTACCTTAAGGAAGAGCCCGTTAAATGACAATACCGTATTTGGGACGTATATTTGCTCACACAGTGCCTAGAGGTAACGAATATATTTTCGGGCACCTCCGAGACCTTCGTTCGCGATTGATTGATCGGAATGATGCGTTAACAGCAGAAGGGTTGTACCTACACCTGATTTGTGGAGGATGTCCTTTTCTTTGTCTGTTAATATGACCAAACCTACTCTCTTCTTTGTGTAAATAAATTGATACAACCAAAACAACATTTCCTTTCTCGTTGTTTTGTCCAGCTCTTTCAAAGAAATATTCATGGCTTTAAATAGTGCGTTGTAGAATCCGGAAACAAAATAAAACCAGGAATTGTAATAATTATTACAAAACACGTTTTCTTACAATTTCACTGGATATAGTCAACATTTAAAACGTATCAATTTTTGCTAGAATGGAGGTATCAATGTGTCCTTTTTAATTACTCATCGTTACTAAATTTCACCAAATTGTTAACGATAAACATCAAAGTCTGATTTAAAAAAAAATCATGAGATCTTAAAGAAAGAAAAACAATACAACATTATTTTTCATTAGAAATCATTTTTTAATTGCATTGTAACTGTAACTAAGAAAAAGAGATAAACGTCACGACACCAAGTTCTTTTCACAAATTCAAATTTCCGACTTTCGAGTTAAACCATTCCATATTTCGAGGGGAGCAACTTACATTATCTATTTAACAGAGCCCATTTCGTAATTGTTGTAACATTTTTCGTAAACGCAATTATTTCACGATTTAATTGATGTATGAATAGCACATTTTCGGACTAAATATTACAACTACTTTATGTTTTAGTGTGTGATTCGAATATGTGGGGAAAGGACTGCCAAGTAGCGTGTGGTAACTGTTTGAACGACGTACAGTGTGACGTGTTTAATGGGAGATGTATTGGTGGCTGTAGTGCAGGTTACAAGGGACAGCTGTGTACGGAACGTAAGTATACGCGATAAAAATGCACGATGTGAAACTAAACTTTCATTCACAGATGAAAGGAAACGAAGACATTAAAATTGTATTTCTTTAATACTGTATAGCAACAGTTACTCTTCTACTGTACGAGACGCAGTTGAGAAATAGTCTTTGTAAGTAGAATAAGTATGGAAGATTTGTACAAAGTCCCTGTTTACAATGGATATGTATGCATTCAGATCCAAAAACGTTGGACGTATACATAGACGTCACACAATTGTTTTGAAAACAATTGTGTGACGTCTATGTATACTTATACTAACTTCCTGAATCGAGTTTGCTTATAGTGGCTATTTTTCATAAAATATTATACCGCAATAAGAAAACTTTATTGTTTCAACATTTTACAGTCAAACTTGTGTTAAGAGGCCAGTCTATGAAACTGGGGGAAATGGCTGCTTAAGACAGGTTTGCTGCTTAACACAAATTGATGTACACTATAAATCCAACAATGGGACTTTATGCAGTGGTTGTTTAAGGCAGGTTGGCTGCTTAAAAGGATTGATGCTTAAAACAAGTTGGACTGTATATTAACTTGGGAGTTGCCTCATGTGTGAACATGCACCTTTAAAGAATGTTGACGTTATGAGCTTTTATCACCATGACTATTTTCGGACCGATAACAAGGTGCTGTAAACCATTTGTGATATCCGGCACTAACAACATAACATGCAGTCACGTGACGATTCATAAGGCCATGGCCATACAGCATTTTTTATTTGTTAACTGTCTCTTAATACTGATTTCTCAGTTTTGTTCTTTCATCATGATCTATTTTCGTCTGTTGATTTGTTTGGTTATTCCAAGCTATATAGGTAACCGTATAAAAACAAAAGATAGCCTATTTCATTGAATAGAAAAGTTTTTCAGGGTTCGGCTTCGGCTTTTTTTCCGACTGTTGTCGGCTCATTGGACAAGATTCCTACGCCTTACCTAATAACATTTCCGATACAGTACAACAATTATTGTTTACCTATGTATCCTTAGAACAGTTAGCCCTTACAATGCTAGGTAATTTTCAAAAAGTAGATTTTTGTGTCGTCTGCTTTCCAAAACCTTAAATATCTGCATAATTTTGATGAGGAAAGATACTAAGAGTAGCAAACAGGTAAGATCACAGGCTAGTCGCCAATTTACTTGGCGGCTGGCCTGGATCTAACCTGTTTGCATAAGCAATGAAGCATGAAGTCGGTTCCAGCACTATAAGGGTTAAGATAAAAACTTATTTAAAAGATTTGAAAACAGGAGATCCGGTATTTCAAGACATCTCAATTGTCTATTGACGTATTTCTACCGAGTGACTTCCCTTGGAATTGTTTAAATGAAAAGGATTTTTTCTTTGTTTTTGTCTCTTTTTCTGATTTGGTTGTATCGCATTAAGTTGTTTTTATATTACATTTCTCTTTCACAGGGCAATGAAAACGCTCGATATCTTATGTATATTTTGATCTTCTGTTATCTCATCAAAAGGGTTTTACACCGCCATTGATAGTCGATACTAATGGGGGACATGAAGGGAAATGTCGATATGGAGGTTTTACAGTTATTGTTTCACTTTTCTCAGAACGTTTATGATTCTAATGAACGTTAAAGATAATTGAAAAAGCAACTCGAGGTTATGATGATACAACATCAAACTGATGACACCTTATATATAGATGTAAGCCCAACTGAATGTAAAAATATGCCTTTACAGCATGTGAAGATGGTAAATATGGACCAACCTGCATGTCGAATTGTGGGAATTGTCTGAACAACGCCACGTGTGATAAACAAGATGGCCGCTGTGACTCATGCGCTGCAGGATATAAGGGTGATAAATGCCTTGACAGTAAGTGTATTAGTTGTCATTGTAACATTGTAAAAAAAAGGTTTATTCTACAATATAAATAGTGGGTTGAAATCGTCAAACGTCATTGGAACCGGGAAAAGAGTAAATAATCATATTGGTTTGTTTTTGAGAAGTATACCTTCCAAGTTAAACTAGCAATTTCTTATATGATATAATCAGTATTTTTTGGGGTCTTCAATTGTTATTATTAAAAACGTACTTATTATCTATATGACAGAAAATTGAGACACCTGTGCACGTTTGTTTTTTTTGTTTTTTTTTCCTCAGCACTTGTGGTATTGTTGCTCCGACTTGTTTTATATTAATATGTAGATGTTTGTGTATGCCGCATTTCCTATCCCTATTTCATAAATGGCCGAGAACAACATGTACAATGTAGTCGAATTAGCCATTTAATAAAAGGAGACATCACTGAGTTGCATTTTCACCAACTTAAGTGAGAGGTTATGTTAAGTCTGTGTCGTTAAATCTAAACATGTGTATACGTTATAAAGACCTGGACTGTTGACACTTGTTGGACCAAAACTCTTTAACTCTAACACTTCACGCATTGAAAATGACACTTCATCAATATCCGGAACGATGGAGACATCGCCTCTTTCATACACCGAATTGTGCATTTAGCACTTTGTTTAGTTTTAAAACCCGTCTCTGTTAGGGTCAGTGCATGACAACTTCAGTAAATTATATTTCTAAACGCCTGTCAGAAGTTGGGTAGCCAATTATACACAATTATACAAAATCAAGTTTGAAAAAGGGAACAAACACTAAAATCACATAACATACAAATACATTTATCTCCAAAATGGAACCAATATCAACTCTGAGAATATTCTATGTGACTTTACGAAGCTCCGTTTTTGTATATAGGAAAAGAAAAAACCAAAATACGTAATTAAATGAGGTCTGGCCATTTATTATTTCAAACAAATTACGATAATAATTCATACCAAAAACACATACTGCTATACATAATAGACGCTAGGATCAGATGCACACTATTGTGAAATGACTTTGTCAGTATTGAAATCTTTTTACTAAGAATGAAGCATCATCACCCAGCTACTATCAAACTTTCATATAGATATGCAAATAGTTGCTGCATAAAAGCCATAAATCATTGTAAAACCATGATGAGCCCAAACATGTGTGTATACATGTATTTGTATGATGAGAACACTGTGGTTCAGAGAGTTATTTTGATTTTTCAGCTTGTGATTCGAACACCTATGGAGTGGACTGCAAGGAGACATGCGGCAACTGTTCCAACAATGTACCATGTAACCCTGCCAATGGGATTTGTCCAGCCGGTTGCAGTGCTGGAGTTAAAGGGGAACTGTGTAAAACACGTACGTACAGATTGTTATCATCTAGGCATTGGTTATTTTTGAACATACATATCTGCATTCCACTTCCCTTTTCTATGTGACCTTGATTTGTTTGTACATTTTGAATATTATTGTAATGACAAGAAACTTTGTAAGTTTACGTCTCAATCCGATTTTATTGTAACTGGTTTGGCATAATAAGTCGAAAGACACAATATATGTGTTTAGAGCACAGCACTTAACACAATGTCGTATTTCATTGTATGTTACATTCAGCGCATAACAGTTTATTTTAAAGGCATTGCTACAGAATACAAAACTCAAATATAAATGTTATAGAGCAATACTTTATTTTTCCCACAATGATTTCTGTCCTATCTGAAGATTATTTTCCAATTCTATCAAATTTTGAAATGTTGTCTGCAAACTCTTTGAATTTGGGACAGTCGAAAGTTTGTTGTTTCGGAAAGGGTTAAACCAATTCAAGGGAAGTCATTCGGTAGAAATACGTCAATAAACAATTGAATTGTCTTTCTTGACTTGAAATACCGGATCTTCAGTTGTCAAATCCAAGAATTTCTTCTTTGTTTTTATCTTTAATTTCCTTGTATCGCATTATGTTGTTTTTATATTACATTTCTCTTTCCCAGGGCAATGATAACGCTCGATATTTTATGTACATAGACACGTAAACTATTTAGATTGATAATTCTTACAAACAAGCATTAAATCATAACTTACGATAAAACCCGGAGAAATCAATAGTGAGTGAACTAAACCACAACATCTTGACAGCTGATAAACGATAGACAACACTGTAAATCTCGCATACTTTTCTATTGTTAATGATTTAACGCTTCCGTTTAAGCTCTGGTTTCATATATTGAATTGTGTTGAGTTTTTTCCATAGAATGTGGTGTTAACACATACGGAAACTTCTGTACTCCATGTGGACATTGTCTTAACGATACGCCATGTGACAAACAAGACGGCACATGTGGCTCATGTGCAGCGGGGTATACCGGAAACAAATGCGTAGAAGGTAATGAGCGATCATCGTTTCAACCCTCAACCAATGTAGATAAATGATTAACAATAAAGTTTCATTTATCTAAATTGATGCCAACTTTTGACTAAGGACTGCTTTTTTTCCTTTATTGATGTCATGACAACATTGATATTGCAACTTCCTCGATCAGTTACTCATTAAGAGAGACTATCGTAATACGGGTGGTTTATTTTGAAGCAGTGTAAACAATTACAATGTAAGGAACTTATGATTTGCTTACATCCTGTGTTTCGGTTATTAATGGGAGGTGAGCCTACGGGCCTGTCTGTTCTTCTCTGGGAAAGCCGGTTTATAAATAAACAGAGGAAGTCTTTCTCTCGTCTCGTGAAATTAAAAAAAAAAATGATTGAAGAGTAGCAAATTGAAGTAATCCTGTTCGGAGTTTGCAACATCCACTGTTAAAAGTTTATTTTCCTTATTAAACTGAGCAAGATTCGTGTTTCAATGTGTTTGCTGTATTTTGTCCTAATTGTTCGACCAATTATCGCTTAAAGACATACGCGCTCAAATGAAGTTTAAATAAGAAGTCTTTGAAATTTGGCAGAAATGTAGATTAAACCTTTACAAATACTATGGCAAATTAAAAAAAGTACCTTACCATACTAAAATTTTTACTAGAAGGTCTAGAAAATATGTATCTTAGGCATATTTCGGCCATTCTGAGTGGTCAATCTCTGAGAATTTCTATTATTGTTTGTATATCAGTTATTTTACACAAATAAAGGTTTTTACTATTTTTAGACTAATAGTTTAGTTATATTGCACTAATGAAGGAATAAAACTAGTGAAAATGAAAATTATATGTACTTTCAGTGAATTTTTATTCAATAATGTAAGGCGGTTCGATAAATGCGCAAACAGAGAAATTGTCCATTTTCGGCATATTTTGTGTAAAAAAACTGATATTTTGGAAAAAGTATCAATAAGAAATACTTCAAAATTAACATACATGTAGTTTATCATATACTGAATGTAAATATACAAAAAAATTGATAGGTCACCATGCATCTAACAAAACTACAGCACAAAAAAGACCCACTCTCCACCCACTTTTTTCGGCGTCTATCGGATCGTTTTCAAGCTCAGAAAGATTGTTTTCCGTCTCATTTATGTTTGATGATCGACTTTCGGATAAAATGTTCAACCTGGAGTGCTTCCCTTCCCCTTTATAAACCTCCCTTTCCATCGTCTTTTCATTTTTTCTGGTGATTTTGTTACGAAAATTTGCTTTTTTTTCCAAACCGAAAGTTAGAGAAAAATGCTAAGGGGAGTAACTCATAGTGAAAAATACCGTATAAATTTTTGACAGAGTGACTGTTCTTGATTTAAGACGCTAGGTGCCGCATGAATTGCGCGAGTATGTCTTTAAAGGAAATAAGGTATACACCAATTTGCCTACGCGGTAGACATTTCTGGAGACCTACGCGACGATGATATCTAGAAATACCACTTCTTATTCCAAGATAAGATCGTTGTTTAATAAATAAACCCGTTTGAACGGTCTGCAATATCTGATATTGTAATGATCTTTATCTTTTTAGTACAGTTATGAGCAGGGATGGGAGGCTGACAATAATCTAGTTCTGTGTTACTTTAGAAATCTATGTTGATATGTTCGAGGGTTGAAGACAATACATCAAAAACAGTTACACTCTCAATCTCTTAGAGTCTCTTTAACACATAAACTTAACATAACAATTATCTTAAACTACATATTGATTTAGCTTATACTTGCGACTAAGTGTCGAAGAAAAACATTCTTTATTCATTTAAATAAATTTATCTACGATTTATTTTCAAGTTTGTTCGGACGGATCCTATGGAATAGATTGTCAATTAACGTGTGGGAAGTGTCATCGCCAATCTGTGTGTCTTAAAGACACGGGAAATTGTCCCCAGGGATGTGAACCAGGATTTTTAGGACCGTTATGCCACAGAGGTAAACCAAATACTTAGCAAGAGTTTTATGTACGCTTTTAGGCGAGCAATAGTGTGTTGGATAATGTAATATTCCTGGAACGTGTATACAAAATTGTTATGACACAGAGGTAAACCGAATACTTGGCAAGAGTTTTATGTTCACTGTTGATTAATACTTTGTTGTGATACTGTAATATTCCTGGAACGTTTATACAAAATCATTATGCCACAGAGGTAAACCTAAATATCAATAACACAATCATATTAAGTATTATAAAACTACGACTTATTAATTATTCAAAAGTGACTTTTTAACGCTTTTTGAGAGCGACGATTGCTGCATAGGTTTTGTGAAATCAATTATTTCTTTTTCCCGTGGAAACATGTTGACATCAATTATGATGTGCGGTCACCAAAATGTAATCACATCTTAAATGTGTATTTGCTGATATTGCAGAATGTGAGGATGGGACATATGGCGAAGGGTGCACCTCTATCTGTGGAAACTGTCATGGCGATGAGATATGTAACAAACAGAACGGAACATGCCAGGCGTGTGAATGTGGTTATACAGGTCATGACTGCAAAGGTAACATCTCAGGTCAAACTAATATATGTAATGATAGATCTACCCCACGTTGTCAGACATATGCTTTTTACTTATAAGCTAACTATTGAGGGCTTTATGTATGGCTTTAAAAATGAGATGGACCCCATCTTTAGTATTTTATCAGACTTTGAAAGGCGTGGTATGTCCTGTTTAAATGACAACACAATAGAAATAAGCGTTTACCCTTTTTACGTAAACAGTTCTTGGTCAGAAAAGGGCTACATCTATGAGTGAAACTCTTTTAACTAGCTTGTAAAAAGCCAAATGCTTTTCTCAATGTATTATACAGCAATAAAGGATTATCGAATCCACGTTAGACAAGACTACCATTGTACCAACTACAAATTGGTGATATAAATTGAAAGCTTAAAAACCAGAAGAAAATGTCGAGAAAAAGTGCAATAACTATGTACTAAATCATATTTAATAACACATACTTCCCTGTATACATAACGTACATAACGAGAATATAAACATCGTTAGTTATGTTATCTGCTAAATATGATATGAAACGATATCTTCTACCGTTTACCGTTATAAATAAGTTGTTGAACATTTTTATTTCTTTATAACACTAAATGTTACGAGAACTCTTTTTGATCGACATTTCCTGTTTCTACGATTGTAGATGAGACGATTGGAGTATGTCTTTCATTGTTATTACTCTGTATGTAGGGGAAATAAATTCAGCAGCATCGAGAGGCGAAAGTACTACATGTAACATTGCTATGATAGTGGGTGGGACACTTGTATCCATTCTTGCCATTGAAGGAGTTGCTGCAGCGCTATTTCTTTTGATCCGAAAGCGGTAAGACAATTTTTACCAACGTGATGACTCGTGTATGTATTTTAATAACTTGTACACACTGACATGATAAAAAATATTTTTCATGTGGTTTACAGAGGGTACGAAAGTTTGGTGTGTGAGAGAAACACACATACACACACTCAAACAAATAATCACATGACCACGCAATGCATGCACTATTCAAAATTTTGGATGACTTGTTGCTATTGTTACAACTCATCACGAAAGCGTTGTAAGCAATATATCAACTACTTTTTAATACAAAACAAAACCTGAATGTGAATGCATTTGACTAGTGTATCAATGATTCGCTAACACTGACTATATATCTGAAAAGGATATTGAAGATTTCAACACATGTGCTCCAAATCATTTGTGTAATGAAATACTTGTGTCCATGTTTACATGAGTGCTAAACATATATAGTCTACTATGTCCTTCAAAACCTGCATGTTTGAAACATAATTTGCATAGTCATATTTGTTTTTACAGTCGGCGCTCCTTAAAGAAAAATACAATTAATAGGTCTAATACATACGAACTCCCTAACCGAGGTATGAATGAAGGGGAGAATGAATACGAGTCAGCCATGGAATTTGACGTCGACACAAATGCTTACGAAAGCACAGGTATTTATTCCCGTATTGGTAACACAAATGCGAACTGTTTACTGATGTATATTTTGTTAAATATGTATTTTTGACGGTAATTTATTCGCTTTTCACATTGACTGAAAACCCATAATGATAACTTACAGAATTCGCTACGGAAATAACTCGCTAATTGCATTCAGCATTTCCGACTGATCATCTTGTTCAGATATTATTATCTTTTCGGTGGTAGCTTACAAATACGCATTTTTCAATTCTATTGAAACCTTTTAATCACAAATTACATATATCTTCAGTGAAATGATTCGCTGATTTCTTCAAGCATTTCCGATTGATATTGCGAAAATGATTTGTACATATTGTAAACTTCGCAATGCTGCAATTCCTTGTTAATCGTTGTGTCCGTTCGCCTAGCGAAATATAAATAAATCCGAATTACATCTATATGACAGAAATTGAAACAAGTGTTTGTTTTAGCAATATATTGAATTAAATAGGTTGAAGTACATTTTGAATACTGAGCCATAGCATACATTCTCCTTTTTTTGTCTTATTTCTATTTCTTCATCCTTTCCAACAACATTGTGCAGGATGGGTGATACAATCCAATGTCTCATGTTAAAACTTGTTATTGTATTGTTCCATGCATTATGTAAGATATGTTGTTTAAAATATATACAAAAATAAAAGAAAGGCGTATAAATTAAAACGATTTATATTTTTTAACAGGACCAAATATTACTGTCAGGAGGGAAGAGAAGTAAGGATGTTGAAAACTCAATAATATTGTATGGTATTTGTATTTGTGCCTACAGTGTGTGTTGCATTAAGCTACACCAGTCTGGATAAGTAACGTTATATCATATTTACGCATTGCTAACATTTTTCGCTTTATCATTTCTTTCAGACCACCAAGCGACATGAACCGTATTCGTGATTTCAAAAGTTTTGCATCCATCAGACACATATGGTCTACATCTATTTAATCTATTGATGAGACTTTTTAAATAGTATGTTGAGTAAAGAACAGCATAAACTAAGTGAAAGTTATACATGTTTTTCGGGGTAAGACAAGGTTGAATGCCTTTCCCCTTTCCTATGTTCTATGAATTAAATGACATTTAAAACTGTTTCATAACTACATGGTTTGAAGGTGTTGATATTAAGGTGTTATTTTTATTCTTTTTGTGTTGTTTTCTAAGAGTAACAAAGGGAAACAACATGGTTTGATTTATGTTTTAGGAGAGTAATGGGGAAATGGGAAACTCCAATATCAGTAAAAACTAATATAATGGTTTCTGATGTTGTAATAAATACCTTGGTATCGTTTTTCGACAACGGACGGATGACTCAACAGTTCATCTGAAGCACTTTATGAACATGATATAAAAGCTTGTTACAGTTTAAAATTCTGCATAATTAATTTTCCTTATATGTTTATTTTACGAACTATATGTTTGAATGAATATCAGCAACAGATACTTTATTAAAACTTCTGATAAAATGTGTTTAAATGAGTATTTCTCAGTTCCACATATTTGTGAATTTTAACGCTTAGAATAACGACTGGAAAAGTCCGAGTAAATCATCTTGATAAGCAACGCTAGATTTGCTTCTCTCGAAGTCTTCCATGACGTGCGCGCGACACATTTAAGTCCTTGAATCAGAAGAATCGACTAGATATTGATTTATTGCTACTACAAGAAGTTCATATGTTTAGTCTGTACATACATTTTGTAAATACCTTGTTTATAAAACGTATCCATATCTGTAAAAAATGAAACATGTTGAAAGGATTTGCCGTTGTTCTAGCATGAATAACAATTTCAAAAAGTAAACAATATCTACAACATGGTTGATACTTTGGTCATAAAAAGCTAATTTATTACATCTATACATCAGGAAACAAATAAAGCATTTCAAGATGATTACATATTATGTTTGTAAGTCTAAAATGTTCTCAAAAGGTTTAAGCTACATGTATAAAACATGTATATCCAAGCTCAACAGTATAATTGCTTGAAGGCAGTATAAAATATAAGGCTTTTACAAGAATACCCGAGACAATTTGTGAAGATGTTTTGTTGTTTATTGTTTTTGTATTTTTAGGGGCGGGGTATGGGGGTGTTTGTGTTTTGTTTTTCATCTTTAAGTTCTAGCTGGTAAGCAGTGCAACTAAACAGAAATGTTGATGTAGACAATCTGAAGTTTTCAAGTTTAAATAAGACAATAATAAATATTGTTACTTAAACTGGTAGTTGTCAAATATGGACCGCCACACAGCAGTTGTATTTAGTATATCAGTTGGATTATGTAAACCGTTTCGCACTCTCGGTTTCTGCTAAGATATATATAATTAAATCAAATTGTACCTTTGTATTCAAATATATAATGTAAATGAACAATATTTATGTTTTAATAAAGATATTATGTCCAAGTTATTTTACCGTTTTATTTGAGAGTCCCATCTGAGATCTGATTATAATAGAAAAGGGGAGAAGAAGACATTAATAATGTCGCATTTGTAGATACGACGTCGTAATGTCTTGTGACTGATATTTGGTTGAAAGTCGTGTCTGAGAGGTAATGATGTTCCTTTTAGGACAAATCACATTTGACTTCTAAAATTTCATAGCTGGCAAACTAAGAGAAATATTCTCAGATTAATCAGGGCCGGCTTTAGATAAGGTAATCCATCTTTTATATGCTCTAAGAAACGTTCTTTAGTCTTGAGTCTAACAAACTATAACAAGCTAAATGAAAATTCAAGATAGCAAGACTCATTTGAGTCTCGTCGCCTTTTGTAAAGTTAGATTTCTTATCATAATAGACAAGGAGTGTGTATTTCTTTAAAACTCGTCTCTTACTATAATACTATGTTTAAAGGCGACACACATCGTGTAGATAGTAGAATTAAGATAGAAACTTCATGAACACTTATTTCTTTTATAGTACAAAAGCACAGATAGGAGGGCACTGATTCTCACAGACCTGGTGTCTGTTGAGGATTTTATCATCAGCTTAGTTTGTTGAATCATCCCACTGATATGACAAAGGAGAGTAAAAAATATTTCGAACGTTTTCAGTAGTATTCCCAGACTCAGTGGTCAAATAGTTGGGACTATGATTGAAGCTTGACTATGATGATGTATTATAATGGTATTTGTAATAAACCGAGTCCAAAGGAATTGGTGTCAGATGGAATAATGTATTATACACTGTTTCAGTAAATCATCACCATGATGTGACAAAGGAGCCTGAAAAGTACACTCAACGTGAACTATATTCAGACAGTCAGTGGTCAAATATTTGGCACAATGATTGTAGCTTTTCTAGGATCCTATATAGGAATGGTTTGTAGGGCGCTTTCTTGACCTCTTTGGTAACCGGAAAATACATATGTCCATGACAGCCAACAGATGAAATTAATTGACCAGTCATTACTTGATTAGAAAGCTAAACCCCATGACCTCTAGCCGCTGATCATAACTTTTTCTTGGATAGGGTATGTAGAGATTCTGTAATGTCGTCGGCGATATGATTTTTATATGTGTTCCTGCTGGTATGTATAATGTTTGGAATTTTCGAACTTATATATATATATATATATATATATATATATATATATATATATATATATATATATATATATATATATATATATATATATATATATATATATATATATATATATATATATATATATATATATATATATATATATATATATATATATATATATATATATATATATATATATATAAACATGACGTCAAAGATAACAAACAGTAACATCTATGCCCGTAGCCTGTGAAAATGACGTCAAAGATAATAAACAGATAAATCTATGCCCGTAACCCGTAAGCATAACGTCAAAGATAATAAACAGATGAATCCATGTACGTAACCTAAAAAGATGACGTCGAAGATCACAGACAGTTATATCCATGAACGAAACCTGAAAAATGACGTCAAAGATCACAAAATGTTTTATCCATGAACGAAACCTGAAACATGACGTCAATGATAATAAACAGAGACATCCATGCCCGTAACATGTAAACATGACGTTAAAGATAATAAACAGCTATATACGCATCCTGTAAATTTTGCGTCAAAGATAATTTACAGATATATCAATGTACGTTACCCGAAAACATGACGTCAAAGATCATAAACTGTTATATCCATGAACGTAACCTGATAATATGACGTCAGAGATCATTGCCAGGAATACCTATTGATTCCGATGTTAAAGCAGGTATTTTCAAGACTCTGCTAGGTGATGAATAGTGTTTTTAACGCTTAACCATGACATAGAAATATCAAGTTGGGTCATTAAACTACCAAGAACTGTAATAAAATGGACACCTCAATCTTCTAATTTTTTTTCAACAGAGCATAGTGTACTAGTACCGTCCGAATATCAGTGCACAATCTGTCAAATGTAGCCGAGGTATCGGCATTTGTGACATCCGAAACAATTTTTCATACTATAGGCAATCAAAACGAACAGTTAGAGCACTGCAGGACAATCATCTTTACAGAAAACACATCAGTGTTCTACCAGGTCATGTCTTATTGACAAAAATATGCCCAAGAAGTCGAAATTTTTAAATCGGACTACTTTTAAACAGTGCATGAAATCATTCTGCATACGATAATGCAATACATCAAATTAAATATTGCCAACATGACGATCTACAATAAGAATAAAATAAGAATGTAAATATTACAAGAATATTCACCACATACAACATAGACAAAAACAAACGTCTATAGATGTTCCTACAAACACATTTATATGAAAATGTAGACAGTGGAGAAAAGCCTAAATTTTGATAAGAAAATACAATAAAACCCAATAAACATTGAAACATCAACCATGATTCTATTTCTTTTTTCGAAAGCATGGAAAATAAATAAACCCAAATTGTTGATGACTTAAGCACCTTTTTAAGTTATTAATGTAGTAAACTTGTGCATATTAGGACGATTGAAATCAAACTTATTGATATATCTATTTCTTAATTCAGCATATGTAACACATTCTAAAATGAAATGACACTCGTCGTCTAAAATATTACATGTTACACATGTTCTATTTTCACGAGGAATTTCATTTGGTTTGAGCCAACGACCAGCCTCAATCTGTAACCTATGAGATGACACTCGTAATCTGGTCATAGCAGTACAGTGCTTTGCACAAAGATATCAAGATATTCCTGAAATTGAAAAGTACATATCTTAGAATAAAAAAGAGCTCTAGAGGAGAAATTAATACGGCCATTCCAATTCTTAATAAATCGATCGTCCAATCTTTTTGTCAACTGATAGATAAAAATAATTTGTTATCTCCAATAGTTTGAGAGATCCATGGTTCATAAAGCCCAAGTGAACATAAAAAGATTGCTTACTAGCGATGGCTTTTAATGCTTGGCCGGATAATGTATGCTCGACATTAGTAAATGATCCGCCTGAGGAAATACACAAATCGATTCACTATTTCCAAATCGTTTTCGTCATAGTTAAACCGTATATCATTCGGTAAATTACCTCCATTTTTGAACACCATCACTTTAGTCTTACACGTTTAACAATAGTTTTCCACGTGTAACAATAGTCACGTAAAAGATCAAGATGAGTCTTTAATTTCTCATGTGAATCAGCTAAAAAAAACTATATCGTCAGCAAACATTATCATGAAAACATTTAAAAGACCTATATCGATACCTCTTACACCTTTATTAATAAATGATTGTTCGATATCATTAATGAACATAGAAAAAAGGAAGGGTCATATTTCTAGATTTGAATTTAAGCAAATTATGCGGTCTTTCGTACTTAGAAAATCGTTGTTAAGTTTAACATCCAAGTTTGCAATTCACAAAACATTTATAGAATAGGTTGACGATTTACACTTTTCTTCAGTGTCATAATCTAAGGTTCTATAAAGAGCTTCCTATTGTTTTGACTTTAAGTAAATGATGAAGTCTTTAGTTCTTAAATAATCTTGGTTAAGATGTTACTTGCATGTTTGTATGTCATTAACCAGGGTATGGAATGGATTAAAACTTTACACGTGTGTTCAGTGTCATTAAATGAGGTCCCTGATTAATGTTCTTGTCTCTTGTTTTGAATTTAAGCAAATCTTGTACTTAGAAAATCTTGGTTAAAGTTTGTGTGCATGTTCGTATCATAAAAACTATTGTAAGGAATCATTAGACTCATAGCAACTGTGTTAAGAGTCGTTTTGGAAGGTCTATGACGAAGTTCTATATTTTTTGTTTTGATTTGAAGCAAATCATTCCACCTTTTGTACTGATAAATCTTGGTTAAAGTTTTGAATGAAAGTTGTTTCCTCATAACCAAATAAAGCGAGTGGGTCAATACTTTACACATGAAAGGTTTGATCAAATATGTCTAAACAATCTTATTTCAAATCAGTACCGTCTTATTATAGCTGCGTCTGTCCCGTGAAGATTTACTGTAATGGTGTCCCAATAATCCTTAAAACAATGGATGGAGGGCATTGTTATCCCGAACAATGAACGTCTTAAATAGGTAATGAGTATACAGAATAACAAAAAGTGCTAGCTGCTTGTTAACAAAAGGGACCAGTAATGGTTTGGATATTGTCAAAGATGTTAAAGCGCTATAAAAATGACATAGAAACTATACTTACCTTCCCAAAACAGCTATTTTGCCTGGGTGAGCATGAGCATATTCCACATCAACATTACTAGCCGTGTGTTTATAACATACAGGGTTCTTTCCGTCTACGACAGTCGCCAGTACCGGCAAATCGTCTAATTTGGTCCCATTTATGTCGCACATAAACTGCCTCGCTGTCATCGGCGCCATCCCATCTCTGCTCAGCTTGTTCGCGGGAAACATTTTGATGGTCCCTGATTGATACGCCACACAACACATGTAGGTTTGGTTTTCTAAATGTTCGGCCTCCCAGGCCGTTATTGCTATCTTGTCCCATGTACTGTTGCTCGTGGAATTACCGGCTATTGCACTGATTAGAAGAACGCTAGTACCGAATCCACTCACTAGCTTAAGAGGCCTGACGGCTGGTCTATTGCGATCTAATACGTCCTTAATTGGCTGTTTAGACATTGTATCTGTGAAAGGAGTTTAATAATACAAATACTTTAAAAGGTAGGAAAATCGTACATTCTAACTGAAATAATTGGCGTGGAGCAATTCAACCTCTTTGCAGTTTGTAGATGGAATGTCTCTTGTACACGTGTAAATGGTATGTTAAAGTTGCATTTAAAGTGTAAAGTTGACCCAGATAATAATTTTTTAAATATACATTGATATTATTAATACATGTATTAAAACCTACCAATTAAATTTTGTAGAAAAAGGGAAAATGGAACATAGTTTGAGCTATCTTAAATGTCTTTCAAATTAGAATAATGAATTAGAATTAGAATATATCAATAAATGGGGTGGACATGATTATACATAGAAACCATAAAACTGATAATGTTGTTTTTATACCATGTGTTTGTTACTTGCCTCCAGAAAACTCTTCAAGGTCATTTGATGTGTATAATTTCTTTGATTCATTATCGACAGACGTATATAAGTATCAGAATGATGGTATATTGTTCATATGTGGTGACTTTAAAAGTCGCTGTGGTGATTTAGATGACTTTATATGTGGTGTCGATGATGTACCTCCACAAGATGTAGTAGATTTTAAATGTAACAAATATGGAGAGTTATTATTGAATTTCTGACAAATACAAACATGTGTATGTTAAATGGTAGAAACTTTGAAAATAACCATTTTACTTCTGTATCGACAAAGGCTTTATCAGTTGTTGATTATTGCATCTCATCCCATGACAATTTAAGTTTATTTTCTAGCTTCTCAATAAAGAGATCACTAGAAATTGTACAGCAATGTAATAATATAGGAGCTGTAGCCGCTTCAAGCGTTCCGGATCACTCGGTGTTATCTTGTTTTGTGGAATTACATACGGGTAGTTCCATAAAACAAGATAATGGAATCAGTGAAGCAAAGTTGCAATATGATAAATTTGATGAAATTAATGTTCCTGTTGATTTTGTGTTGAATCAAGATGTTTTGATAGATGGGAATATTTTAATCGACAAATTAGAACAAGGTTTTCAATCTCAAAACGATATAAATATAATATATGATGACTGGGTAACATTGTGAAAAGTAATATGTATAAGCGGCTAGAGTACAAAACTCTCTCTTTTATGAGTTTCGGTAATAAACACCGTAAACCTAGTAAACAATGGTGGAATGTTGAGTTAACACATATGTGGAGTGCGGTATGTAATGCTGAAAAGTTATGGATAAAATGTTATAGCAAAGTTGCCAAGAAACGTTTGAAATCGGAGTATGTGTGTCTTCGAAAACGATTTGATAGATATGTTCAAAAGTGTAAATGTATCCAGTGGAATACTATGCAAAATAGTCTTTTAAACAAGTGCAATTTAAATCAAACCAAGTTTTGGAAATCTATTTGAAGAAAAGGCATAAATAATAATGACAATAATGATAATAATAGAAGTTTTTCTTTTGAAGTTGTTCTTGATGACGGGTCTATATCGTCTAAAACATCTGAATTTTTAAGCAAATGGAACACAGATTTTAGCTCTTTATATAATACAAGGAACGATGTCTTAAACGAGTCACATAGGAATACAGATACTATTAATGTTCAAGTTCAAACATTTTATTAGCATAACATTTACATGTCGTTGCTACATACATGCATACATACATACATATATTTACATAAACATACACATACAATCTATAATTATTATTATTATTATTATCATTTTTATTATTATTGTTATTATCATGATTATAATTAAGTAAGTTAATTTTATTAATGATCATACAATTGTGGAGGCATCTCTTTAGCAAACTCGATGTACAAACTTTACTGCAATGTTTTAAACGAAAGACTTGGTAAATGGGCAGAAGAAAATTTCAAAATCGTTGATGAACAGAATGGATTTAGAAAAGAAAACGTAGTACAATCGATCAATTGTCAACATTAACCAATATTATTGAAACGAGAAAAAAATATAAACAATCTACATCTTGTGCATTCATTGACTTAAAAAAGCCTATGATCTAATAAACAGGTCGAAATTGTGGGAACGTCACCGAGACATAGGTGTTTCTGGTAAACTTTTCTTAGCGATTAAGTCTTTATATAATATGGTGTCTTCGTGTGTGAGACTTAATGGGTTACGTAAGGAGTGGTTTGATGTTAAATCGGCGTGAGGCAAGGGTGTGTGTTATCTCCCCTTTTATTTAATCTTCATCTCAATGACCTTGTATTGTTCCTAAAATCTTTCAATATTGGTTTATACACTGGTTAAGATACTGTTTGTAGTTTGATGTATGCCGATGATATTGTCTTGTTAGCTGAAAAGCCAGAGGATTTACAATTTTTATTAGATCATTTACATAATTGGTGTATTAGTAATTATATGGCAATTAATCCAATTAAGAGTAAGATTGTTTACTTTATGCCAAATGCACTTAACTCTGCTAATGCAACATTTCGTTGTGGGGATTTCATTTTAGAAGTTGTTGATCGATACATCTATCTCGGTTTGGTTTTGGATGAACATCTTGATTATAATACTACTGCTAAAGCTGTCGCTAAAAGTGCCGGTCGTGCTCTCGGTCTGGTTATTGCAAAATGTAAATCAATACGGGGAGTTACGTTTGAGGTTTTTAAAAAATTATATGACTCTATGGTGTGGCCGGTTATTGATTGCGGCTCGCCAATTTGGGGTTTAAGTCTTATTCTTGTATAAATTCTATTCATAACAGAGCTTTACGTTTCTTACTAGGAGTAGGTAAATATACACCTAATGCTGCAATTGCAGGCGATATGGGTTGGGATCCTCCTATAATATGCCAATGGAAGTCTATATGTAACTTTTGGTGTCGTTTGTCAGACACCCCCATTTCAGAACAAATAGACGCGTTGCACTTTGGTCTCAGTCAAAAGCGAATGTGAGTTGTAAAAATTGGTTTTGTTCAGTTAAAAGAGAATTAATTGCTTCAGACTGCCTATGCTAAAGTACTATCAATCAACATATAAATAGAAAAACATTATTTGATAAAGTTAAGCCAAGATGATTTGACATATTAATTTTGTAAATGAATGGAAGTCATCTGTTACAAGAATAACCGGAATTCGACATGTAGGTCAAAATAAATCAAGAAATTACACACAGTTTAAATCTGTTTTTATAACTGAACAATATTGTAAATTGGTAATGCTAGTTCAACATCGGTCTGCCTTTAGTAAGTTTCGTTGTGGCGTAGCTCCATTACGTATGGAAACTGGCCGATATGAAAATTTAAACATTGAGGATAGAAAGTGTCATTTTTGTAATAGTGTAGAAGACGAGTGCCATGTGCTTTTTAGCTGTCATACGTAAAATGATTATAGACAAGAACTGTTTATATAAGTTAAACAAGACTGACCAGAGTTTCTTGAAAAGTCTGAAATTAATAAACTGAGTATTGTATTTACCAACCCAAACTTGAGAAGGATTAGTGCCAAGACCTGTTTTAATATTCTCAAACGCCGCTCCTTCTATCTTTGTAAATAATGTCTTTATTCTTGTTTCAGCGCTTTCTTTATCTGATCGAAGGGGACATTTAAATTCCTAAGATATAGTTTTAATAATGCACAATAGTGCAAATATGCACTCCTTACTTATTTTCAATCTAAAATTGGTTTTGACCTTGCATTATAAAAGTATTAGTAACTCAATCTTGATTTTACGTTGTAATTATCATTTATTTGTAATGTATGTTTTATATTAATGATCGTCTCTTATAATTCAAAATTAATTGTCCATATGCATAAATTTTAATGTTTTTAGGCTATTTATATATATATATATTTACGGATGCAACCTTTGGGGTACTTTGCTTGAAATTTCAACCTTTAGGCGACCCCTCAATATGTTGTCAATTATGGTATTTCTATGCGAAGTATAAACCTACAAATTCTATATTTATATAGATATATTATTTTGCTGTTCCTCAAAAGAATTGCTTGCATAATCAAGGATATACATTTTTTAGGTGTTGCCCAAAGGTGAACGCCTGCTCTGTTCATGAAAAAGTGCAACCTTTCGAACACATATGATATATGTCGCCTTACTGTTGAAAATATAAGTACCCCAAATGTCGGTTTTAGAAAAGACATAACTTACTTCCCTGTTTTCATTTGTGGCAACTTGATGTCAGTTTTTCAATGGGAAAACAGTTATTCATGCCGGGGCTAATACCCAAACAAATATCGTAAGACTGATATATGCCATATCATTAGGATGGATGGATGGATAAGAGGGTAGATAAATAGAAAGACAGACAAACACATATGCGGCGAATCCAGTGCGGGCGGCGGCCTGCCCTCCCTTGAAACCATAAATATAAATATGTTTGTCACAGTAAGAGTTCAGTCGCACCCCCCCCCCAGCTACCCCTATAAAATGTCTGGATCAGCACATGAGACAGAAAGACAGACAGATAGATACACTGATTAAATGGAGAGACGGTCAGGCACACAGACACATACACGCACCCGCACACGCGTTTACATGTTCACTTGAAAAGTGGTCAATTTATTGGATAAATAGATAGGACAAAGGTTTTGTAAATTCATAAACTCTGTCTTTCATTCTTTATCTTTACATCATTTGATTTTGAATCGTATACATTTATAATTTGATGTTTATTGAGAGTTTGTTTGTTTTCTGTTTGTTTGTTTTTTATAAAATCGGATGTAATATATGTTATTGATCTATTTTAAACATCATTTCCACATTATTTACGTTTTTCTATTCCAATATATAAGATCTAACATGCGTACGTAAGTGTTATTGTTTTTATGAAACTAGTCAACTAAAATTGGGAGGAAGACGTTGTCAGTACTTAGAGGGGCGTTACACAACAAGGTTGAGGTTCACAAAACACAGTGTCGATCGTATCACCGATTGGTTTATTCAAATTTAGAGTGTGCATTAGGCAGCTAATTTTCATGTAGTTATAGCACTTGTGACATTATATTTATATTACTCCTAGGAGCTAGTTTATGTGATAAAGCATGTGACTTAATATGAATTTCGTCACCAATAGGAACTCGCTTCAACACTGCTCAAGTTAAACATTTATCACATTCCAAGGCTTCCATCACCATGACATTTTTACTACCTCTTTCAGAATATTAGATTTGAAATTACTGCAAATTAGACACTGATCAAGAAATCGTGTATTGTTTTCAACGCTTTAATATATTTACGGAAACTCATCGTCGGTCACACAATACTGCCTATTACGTTTCACTGAGTTCAATATGTTATTTTTGAACGAATAACAGCGCCGCGTAATATATAACTACGCCTTGTTGTTATTCTTCATAGAGCAAACTCTATCAACCTGTCAACAGTGAAATCGTTTCAGGTTTTTTCAAGGTTTCGCTGTGCCAGCACCTATCTCATATTTTCATTGAAGCACAACGGGATGTCCCCCTGTCGAGTTATGCGAAAAATAGACACTAATATTAAACACGTATGCAATTAATTCATTTGTTATGTTACTATTGAACCATTAAACTAGACTTTTGATTGACCCAAGATAGGTGAGCACATATAGCGTTTGCTTATACAATATAAGGATTAGGTAATAGGCAATTTGAAAGGTTTTTAATCGAACAACTCAGAAAAAAGCCCCGATGTTGCCAAATGGAATTCTTAAGAATAATATTAGACTCAACTCAAAACCTTTTTACATACAGCCAAGAATCATGGGCTTTTACAATATCCTGAATATGAAATAGGTGTTGCCTACTTACATGTACCACGAAAATATTTGCAAGTTAAAATGAATTAAGCAGGCAACATTTTATTCAGTCTTAGCTTTAACCGAAAATAAATAACAGACACTATTAATGTAATACAATACTAGCAGTTTATTTGGTGAAAAAAAACGAAATGTCCGATAAAGACATTTGCTCAGATAAAACTCTATGAAGACACTATAAAAACATAAACATTATGCAAATATGTCTTCCTCGTAAAATATCAAATAGTGATATGGACCATACATTCGCGAATGCACTGATAACATAATCGTCATCATTCTTGTAAAACGAAAGACCAAAAAGACACACATTGAAAATGCCAAACTGTGTAAAATAACACGTAAAACTTCCGAAAATTTAAAAAAAAAAAATCTAAATTAAACTCATGTGCGAACCGACCCGCCCAGGAAAAACCAGATGATTAATTCTGGAAACCTGTGTCCGAAGTCACCATCTCATAAAAATTAATCAAGTATGAAATCTCTTTTCATAGAATTACGACAGATGTAACCCCGCTGCTTCAAAATGAGATAGCTGTCAGATCGCTAGAATGTCGGACCCCATTCCTTGCGGATGTATGGTGTTTTTTTTTTTAAATAAAAAATCTAAATTTAATCAGTAAACTGCATCACACTCGGCAAAGTTAAGACAAGTAAGGCCTTTTGAACTATCAAATTTAACATCAATAATTAATCATGATAAGGGTTTTCATAGTTAAAAAAGAAAATATATATAACTATCAATACCCTCAAACTATACATGTACTTAGAAACAATACTTAACGATATATATGAATATATATCTTTAAAGTTTTGCTTGTTCTGGGTCGTCCGGTAGACTGAGCTAGCCTGCTTCATACAAAGGAGAAATTATACCAAACACATGTACGAGATCCCCGTGAAAATGACCGATTTCCGCCCCTGTGAAACATTTTAATCGTCATCACGTAAGCCAAATATATCGCGTTTTAATATCGAAACGCGTGCAATGGGTAGTCTTAGCTATAACCGAATACAATAAATAAAAGGGGCACTATTTATGTTATTACCAGACGAGCGGTTTAAATTACAAAAAAGCAGGCTGAAAAACAAGGGAAGACTACTAATATGAAACGGTCTTCTTTTTTTTTTTTACTTTAAAGTGAGAGGGGACCTCCTCTCTAAAGAAACATTAGTGTTTAACCTACATTTTCATCCAATGAGAATGCGTTAATTTGAATTTTTTTGTTGGTTTATTTTCCATAAACTACTATTCGAGTGTTCTATCTGGGCTCTATGAGACTATTACTCTGGTATCACGCATGCGCATAAATGTGTAGTTTTAGGCTCCACCTCCAAATCAATGACATGTGTAAGCCTAGCCTACGGTAGCGATTGAAAGATCGCTGTGACGTCGCGGGGGAGAAATAAACACAGAAATAAATAAAAAGGAATTACAATTAACTGGGTATCCTAACATCGTTGAGAAAAAAGAAACTGAACTATATTAACCTTTTACCCCATTAGGAATAATGTGACGGGTACAAATTGAAAGCATCAACAGACAACACATATATACATTATGAAAAACACAGTTTCTTTTTGAAATTGAAAAAAAAAATATTGTGACAAAAGGAGAAATTGCTCGTTACAAGCAATTTCTTCTTTTGTCACAAGGGCTTCTCAAGTTTTCTGCTGTAGGTGAGGAATAAATTATGGAGTAACGGGTTAAACTCAAAACTACATTGCAATCTACATCACCGGGTAGTGCAGTTTTCTTCTTCCAAATATGGTATGGCAGATTCTTGGCATGCAATTGACAGCCGCGGAAGGCGTGGTTTATGTCGAATTTCAAAATACTGAGCAGCAGTTTTATGCCATTCGCAGATCATACCCGTAGAGGCGTGGTTTGCCAGCGTCAAATAGAGCGCTCTATGGAAATGTAGGTTAAACACTAAATTGTTTAGAGGCTATATAGTGAAATTTAAACGACATAGAAACCCCGTCAGTCGCTATCGCTCCTTCCTTGGGGTTTCTATATCGTTTAAATTTCACTATCTAGCCTCTAACCTATATTTAGTAATACCATATTCTCTGTGTTCCCCTTTCCTTCTGTCATGCCTTTTCCAACACCGGTCATTAACGCCGGCATTCGCCGCCTCGGTTGCGCTACCAGCGCGCAATGCATGAAGACTAATGTTCAAATGTCTGACAACATCCCTTAATCTTGCAATTACAGTTTCTTTTGTACATGTATAACTTGAGGGTTTGTCCTTATCAATGAGTCCCAAACGTTTATAACGAAGACATGGCCTAAAGAAAAACATGTTGTCAGTGGTTGATAATTTAGTAACATTGAAATATTTGCTCAGCATTCTATAAAGATAGGCTTCCGAAATGATGACCTCGTTGCCTTGGTGATACTGAATTGTCTTATCTTTTTTTTCTGATATTCAAAGAAAAATAACAATTGTAAAATAAAATATCAGAACATCACGAGTGAAAGAGCTCATCACATCGCAAAACGATAGAAGATTATAGACAAATCTCTAACAATCACAACGTCTGTGGTACTAAATACTTGGTACATAACGAGACTAAAACATCACACGAAATATCCTTTTTTTACAAACAGGATGAAGCAAATTACGTTTTGAAGCTTCTTTACGAACATATTGTCAGTAGGATCAGCCAAATCTAATATAGAATGTGCCCACTTTATACTGTAAATAGTAGACGAAATCACGCTGAACGGCTGTTGATGGTCCATTTTCTCAAATATAAGGCTACGTGAACTGGCGAAGCCATGGACGTGATGAATCTTTCCCATCTTAGAAAATAACTTATTGTTCGAACTGTCACTTTTGGCCAAAATCAGAATATCTGCCATTTTCGAAGGAAGGTCGCCGAATTATGCGCTGTTTATCATGCTCGTCTATACTCCATTTTAGGTTCAAGCCTGTGGAAAAACAATGACATAATTAAACATTGCAATAAACTACTCAAATCTCAGTGCAACGATAATAAACTTAAGAGGCATTCCTCGGACAGTTACATTCCCTGACTTAAATACGACAACCAGCCCTCGTATGAATGTCTAGGAAAAATACCAGCCATTATAGTGCCAATTTTTAAACAGGAACTACTAGATAACATTTACATTTTCAAAAACAATGAGGAACTAATCGTGGAGGTGGAACCAACCAACCATTTTCCAGCTGCTAGCTCAAGCATAACGAAAGCATTTCTGACGTTCCAGGACACCAATATTTTGAATGAAAGTCCACGCCTTTTAAACTATAACTGCAAGCGAACATGTCACATGTATAAGGGCCTATCAACACTATCCTCGCATCTACTGAAAAAAATATGCCTCTCTAGGGGCCTATATGCATTCTTATTTGATATTGTGGGTTTACAAGCATCATTTACATTAAAAGTAATATCCTCTACATAAATCTTCTTGCATTCTGGCTACATTTTTGTTATCTGTTTATACCAGACCAGCTAGCCCTTTCAGTCTTTCCATTTTACTATTAAGCACCCTGTGCACGGCTTCGAGCCATCCCCAGGTAGAGCTTAGGCCACTCTCTGGTTGGGGACAATGGCATATCACCTGGATCTCTTCCTCGCCCTCAGGATATCTAACAAAACCAGCTCCACTAGCGTCACAAGGAACGACAATCTGGTCATCCGCAGATTGGTTTCTTAAACTTTCCGACTTTTATTTGACTTTATTCATAGATTATTCTGACGCCAAAACTCTATTTTGGCTACAACCGCAATACTTAACATAACTGGACCAAAACAAGTTCGACTACAAAGCACCTATAAAGCGACCTAGTCCTAAAACGGACTTCAAACTTACATTCCCACCAAACGTGGGATATCTCTAACAGAAAACATCAACTTTCTTGTGCCTATCTTAGACAGCAGCTCTCCAGTCAACGCCATCAGTTTATCTATACGATCCTTATCCTAGGTATTCCAAATATCTGACCTGGCGTCCATGTACATTTAACCTATGCAATCAAATACCCAAATCGGGTAAAATCAGAATGTACGAAAGATGAAGCCATCAATGCATCATGCAAATTGCTAAAGCCCTCGAGCTCGTCGTCTAAGAAAACGACGATTCCTATTGCCATTAACCTCCAGTATTTCACCGGTACTCTCAATATTTTTTTAATGTGTGGCCTGCTGTGGAAATTCCAAATGGGAGGACGTTCAAAACAAAGTAATGAACAGTATCCGACATTTTCAAGGAAAACCCCAGATATGTTGTTTGCCCTGGAATGGTGATATGAAATTCTTATATCAAACCAAAACATGAAATCACCAAGACCGAATACTTGTTTAGCTTTAAACTGATCTTCAAATTGACATTTGTAATTACATAGAACTGGATTACTGTGGCGACAGTCTAAAACTAATCTCAATTTATCTGATTAATCAAGAGCGGCCGTAAATGGATTAACTATCGACGGTGCTGTCTCAACTTCGGACACACAGCCTTTTTTGGAACAGGTTCTTTATCTCATCAGCTACAACACCTGGATTGCCTAAAATGATTTACTATTCAGAAACTATTTCAGGGATATCTCTAAATGGTAATAAATAGCCCCCACTTACCACATCCAGCACAAACTCACTTGCACCAGCTTCCTTCCAGTAGCTATAACAGCTGCGTAACTTACCCACTGGTTATACCGGGACTGTACAAGGGATTTCTATCCCTGCTTGAGGTTTACAAGATAATAAAAAACTACTTATCTGAGACGGAGAACTGCCAGCCTCGTCCTCGGCTTTGCACTCCTGCCTCCAGTGTCCCAGCCGTCCACAGAGAATGCAAGATAGCAT